>QEPC01000321.1:203204-244764 GCA_003113815.1 Sphenodon punctatus
GGGGAGGCAGATAATTAGTTTCGTTTCTTGCAAGCCTCTCCACCCCTGGTGCCTGAAAGTCTGCTCCTCAGTGACTGACACCTCCCTGTCATGTTTGACCTTCCAGTGAACCTTTTTTTGCCACCCGAACTCACCCGAACGTGATCCGAACTGACCGAACTGTTCAGCCATGTCGCTGTTCAGTGTTCGGTTTGTTCAGTATGTTTGGGTTCGGTTTTGAGTTTGGTCATCCGAACAGGCCGAGTTCGGGCCGAACTCCGAACTGTGTTCGCCCATCCCTAGTTCAAAGGGGAAATATACCAAGGTCCAGAGGAAGCTACACAATACCAGCAACAGGTGTATGGCCAAGCCAGCAGAGGGAGTGTCTAAAGAATACACACAAGGCCCAAGTATATCAGTGATAGGGAACTGGCCACCAGTCTAGAGCCTTAAGATTGATGGTTCAGGGCCAGGTTCCATATGATATTTCTTCCCCCCACGTGTTTCTGTGTGTCTGTGCAAGGGAGGGTCCTTGTCAATGCCTTGACAGAAAGAAAGCTGCAGGGTTTTCTGGCTAGGGACTGTTACCCCCCTCCCTCTTTCCATCTCAGTTGTAGTGGGGGAAGGGGATAAAGGGAGGAGGGAGGTATTAGCTGTTCAAACTGGAGTCGTTAGCTCCATCTGGGGATTTTAGGTAGTAAAAGCAGGCAGGCGTGGTTTACCCTGCCTGCCAATATATAACCAGGGCTTGGGGGAGGACCAGGACCAGCAGTGTGGTCTTTGCATTGGATATGAAAGGACCACTCAGCTGCTCTCTTGGACTGGCACTACAGGCTCTGCTGTTCACCTTAATTGGATCAAGGAAGGATTTCTTTTGTGTTATTGGGCAGATTTTCTGATCCTCACATAGGGTGTTGTTTTTTTGGTTTTGCTTTTTGTTTTTTTGCCTTCCTTGTAGTGCTGTCCCCCACCCCTAATGTGCAAGTTGTGCCGTTACAGGGGTGTCAAGTTGTGCAGGTTACATATGTTTCTTAGTGGGTACAAGGAAGGAATGGAACCATTATCCTTTCCTCAGGAGGACCCCACCATATGGGGTCTGGGTGGCTAGAATGGAAATGAATTTAGAGAATCTATTCAGGAGAAGTGAGCTCAGGAATGGGATATTAGGGATGGAAATAATGGTTTCAGATCGTGCATGTGCAAAATGACCTCAGTCCTTAACCAAAATGGCAACATCATCATTTTGGCCTCTGCTGTGGTGGCCGTTTTGTACATGTGTGATCCGGAGCTAGTATTTTGACCTCCACTGTGGGGGCCATTTTGCACATGCACGATCCAGAGCAGGGAGGATGCTGCAGTGAGAGATCCTTGTGGAGTCCCACAGCAGTGGCAGTGCCTCAATCAACTAAATCAGGTCCTCCAAGGTCAGTAAGTACCACTCCATGGGCCTGGGGGATGAGGGTGGGGGAAAATCTGTAACTCCAGACTTGTGCCCTTTTCCAAAATGCCTTTTTGGAAAAGGGTACATATGCAAGAATGGCCACTCAGCAGAATGGCCTGGTGACCAGATCACAATGTTAACCTGAAATTATTACTGGAAATTGTAATTATTGGAATTACAGGAAAGTATTGTTTGAGGTTGGGGAATTTTGTTCCTTGGATGTTTCAAAACCTGTTTGGGCAAGCATCTGTCTGCAGTTCTGCAGGCTGAGATTATTCTTCCTTGGCTTTTGTCCGGGTTATGGCACTGAGACTGCGCTTGTGGTTTTGGTCAACGACCTCCACTGAGAGTTGGATTGGGGCCAGTTGACCCTTCTGATCCTGTTAGATCTGTCAGTGGTATTTGACACGGTTGACAAGGAGATGTTGGTGACTCACCTATGGGACCGGGCCAGGGTGGGCGGGACTGTTCTCAAATGGTTCCTTCCTGGCCATGGGGAACTCAACATATGTTGAAGGGGATTTTTCATCTTCCCCCCAGGACCTCACATATGGAGTACTGCAGGGTTCGGTTCTGTCTCCTCTCTTGTTCAATGTGTATATGCAGCACCTGGGTGAGGTCATGAAAGGGTTTGATGTTTGGTGTGATCAATATGCTCTCTTTTTCAGCTGAATCAAGCCTGGCAGTCTCGATGCTTACTCGGTGTTTGGTGGCTGTGGGGTACTGGATGAGGGTGAGCCGTCTGAAGCTGAATCCTAACAAGACAAAGGTAATATTGGTAGTATGGGTCAAGGGGTTGGTGGTCCCCATCATTTCACCCCTCCTTATTCCCCTAGTGTCACGCTCTGGGAGAGCGTTAGGAAGGGGAGGAAGGGCTGTCAGGCTCTGGGGACCGGAGCTTAGGAAGGGGAGGAGGGGTAGGCAGGTAGGCAGGGGAAAGGAAGGAGGAGACAAGGGGAGTAACATGGGGACCTCTCAGCCGCTCTCCGATACCAGGGAGACAGAGTGCTCAGCATAAGTACCAGCCAAGCTGGTCTAAGAAAGCAGACAGCTCATCATCGAGGAAACCAGAGGCAGGGAGAAGGGACCAGGGAGTAGGGGCCAGAGGTGAGGGGATAAGGGACCAGAGGTGTGGGGGAGCAATGGGGAACCAGAGACAGGGAACACTAGGGAAAGCAAGGATGGGGGAACAACAGGGAATGAGGGATACAATAGAGAACTGGGGGACCAATGAGGAACCAGAGACAGGGAACACTAGGGGAATCAAGGCTAGGGGAACAACAGGGAACGAGGAGTCCCGAGCTGGGGAAGCAATAGTGTTATAAGGTGGAACAAGGAAGAAACAAAGGACATGACAAACACAGGTGATAGAAGAATAGATCAATAGGGAACAAGGCAGACTGTGAGGGACTCAGGACATGAGGGAGACAATGTAACATGGAAACATGACAGAGTGCAAGCAAGAGACAAACAGGGTATACACAGTGAAGCCCACAAAGGAAACAAGAGTTATATACAACAGCAAGGGAGGGAAGTGCTACAAGCAACACAAAGGGGTTAACAGCACACAGAAGGCTCACCCACACAGAACTCTAACACAAACATGCATGTAAACAAGGCACAAGGAAGAGAGGAGAAACAAGAGAAATGGGCTGAGCAAGCATCAAGGAGGGATGACAAGAAGCTCCACACCTGCCACAGCCCTCAGCAGCCCTAAATACTGCACAGAGCCAATCAGACTGTGGCAGGTGGGCCCATGCCCTCCAACAGGTGTGAATAGGGGACAGAGGGTGAGAGAGTGGGAGAATACCAAAAGGAGGAAGAGAGATGCTCCTTGCAGTAAGCTGCCAATAGTGCAGGAGGCAGGGAGTGCCTTAGCCAAGCCCTAAGGCCAGGGGTTCGTGGCCCAGCTGTGACACCCAGGTTTGTAGTCTGGGGGTGCTCCTTGGTTCACAGCTCTGTCTGAATGTCCTGTGATGCACTGTATGTGGGGCTACCCTTGGTGGTGGTCCAGAGACCACAGCTGGTGCAGAACATGGTGACCCATCTCCTGATGGAGACGGGTCATCATGAACATATTACACCCATGCTCCATTCATTGCACTGGCTTCCTAAAGTCTTCTGGGCATGGTTCAAGGTGTTTGATGTTGATCTATAAAGCCCTACATGGTCTCGTCCCCACCTACCTATGGAACTGTCTCACCTCTTGGATTCTGGATTGGCCCCTGTGGTCAGAAAGGGGCACCTTCCTCAAGGTCCCCCTAGTTTCTCGGGTGGCATCCATGGGGAGGGCATTCTCAGTGGCTGGTCTGTGGCTGTGGAACTCCTTCCTGGTGACGATTCATCTGGCCCTGGATCTCCCCTTCTTCTGATGATAATGTAAGACCTGGCTGTTCCACCAGGCCTTTGAGAGGGGAGATGGGTGGTTGGGTTGAGAATGGAATTACAGCTCCTTTTAGCTGTATTTTTAGATATACTTATAATGTTTTAAATTATATGTTTTATAACTTACTGTTTTTGATAATATATTTTATGTTGTACGCTGCCCTGAGCTGCCTTTGTGCTGGAGGGTGCAGGATATTAAATTTATGTAATGAATAAATAAATAAATTGGAACAGGGGGTTGGACTAGGGCTGAAACAAAGTCTTCAGAAAACTTCAGAATTTTCAGAATATTAAGGTATTTGGTTTGGAAAGGCCGAATTCCAAAGGTCCAAGGACCAAGGACGTTAGTCGGAAAACTTCAGAAACTTCAGATACTGCTGTGCATGTAGGGGGGATGGTGCACAGCTGATCTTCCCTTCTTCTGGAAATGAAACTTAGTGCCATATTTGGTAGGAGGGGGGTATGGGAGGGGACAATTGAGTGGTGGTAAGCCGGATGGCAAGTTTTGATTGGCTGACTAAGTCAGATGGTCAACTTTTGAATTGGCCGACAGGGCAAAATAAAAGTGTCTGAACTGCAGCCATTTTGTCCATTCTCTTTGGTGAATTTCACTGTGCTGCATTGTTGCTGCTGGATTTGTAAGTAATCGGCTGTGGGGGGAGGGTTGCCTGTCCTGTTCTGTCCTGGTATGGTATGTTATGGTTTGTCATATGGTTTGTCCTGTCCTGTCCAATCCTGGCCAATACTGGGGGATGAGGAGGGGTGTGAATGTCTGGTTTCTTAATTTTGTGACTGCTGCTGGGACCTGTGCTTGCTAACTTTTTGGGTGGGATTTACTTCTACATGCAGTTGCAGAGTTGTGCGTGGATTGTTATATTCTTCTTGAGCGACTGTCCTTTGCTAGCCTGCATTTTTGTTCACTGCTTGGTTGTCATAATGTTATTTTTCAATTTTATTTATTTATTTATTTTATTTATTTATTTTTAATTTACTTATTTTAAAGTTTTTATATCCCACCTTATTCTGCCCAAGTAGCTCAGGGCAGCTTACAGTGCTCATAAAAACATTAATAAAATAAAATAATAATAATAATAAATTAATAAAAATGCAAATTAAAAACATAACCAAATGGAGCCAAGAAACAACCCAACAACACCAACACCAACACCACCCAACCCTCCATCCTATCCCACTCCTTCGCCAAAAGCCAGGTGGAACAACCAGGTTTTACAATGGCGTCAAAACTATCAAAACAATGCTTACTCTGGCAGAGTGATTTGAGAACTGGAGTATTGGTATTTTCTACCACTGTTAATGGGCATTTTTACACACACCTTAAAGTGCTGGTCTTTCAACCTTCTGGGTTTACAAGTCCACAAGTAAGTTCCGGATGCATTCTTCACACACACACTGCCCTGAGGCAGCCTAAAGTAGCCGCAGCTGTAGACGTGAGGGGCTGCCATGGAAACCAAGTGACCACAGCTGCCTGGAGCAAAGCAGTTTACCAGGAGAACTTTTTACACACAAATGTTCTGGGAGAAGTTCTATGCAGAAGTTCAAAGAGCCAGATGCTTAAGATCTGGGTGAGTGATTTAGACACACAGAAAGTTCAGGATGTAACAGCAAACATGCAGGAGAAATGTGTGTGTAAAAACACCCACTGAGGTATATTTCAGCTATGGTATATATATATTCTTGTGTAGTGGTTAAAAGTGCTGTACTTGTACCCGGAGTTATGGGGAGGCCCCTAGTTCAAGTTTCTTTTACTTTGGCTGTATTCACACAAGGCACTCTCCACCCACCCGCTATACACGTTGCAGGACTGCAGTGTTGCCCTACGGGTGCCCTGTAACATGTATAGTGGTGGGAGGTAGGTGGGTAGTGGGTGGAGAGTGTCTTGTGTGAAAACGCCCATACATACAGTTTGTAAAACATTTGGCAGGATGGGCTAGGGGTCAGGGTGGTAGTGTTTAGTAGGAATTATTTGTTTTGTGGTTCTATTTTTATATGGTTTTTAATGTTATAACCTACTTTGAACCTTGGGGAAGAGTGGGATATACACACAAATAAATATATTAAATTCATACCACATACCTCAGAAGTGGTATATGGATATATTTAATGTGTGGTTATGGTTACTAAATTTCCTAATAGCTGTCAACTACCTATTGAAAGTTATTCCCCTCTAAACAACTGCCTTCCACTTAATAAATTTGCAGTGGCATTTAAACAATTTGCACAGCACAGCTTTGGCCCCTTTTACACGGACCTCTCCCACTCATGAACATACAGAAATCTGCATGTTCATGACCCTTTTCACACAGACACGCTAACACTGATAAATTGGGTGTTACATTTTATTATGCATGTTGCAGGGCCCCCATAGAGCACACCTGCAGCCCTGCAACATGCATAATAAAATGTAACATCCACTGTATCAGTGTTGGAGTGTCTGTGTGAAAAGGGTCTATGAGTGGGAGAGGCCCGTGTGAAGGACATGGTGCATGCAGTGAGTGGGGGGGTGTACACGCTCCCACCTAACACACATCCCCATGCATACTGCAACTGGGAGAAATGGAGGTTGCGCTGTGCGTGGGGATGAGTGGGGGGTGAGTGGAGACGCATGTGCGGCTATGTGCATACCCCGCCCACCCACCGCAAATGCACTGGCATGCCCACCCACCCTCACACCCAGCGGCACTGCTTAAAAATGGCCAGTGACTAAGCTGCTGAAAAATTGTTGTCATCCTCAGGTAAAGTGACAACATTTGTTGATGTGTTTTATCCTCATTTCATCCGATTTATCTGCCTGCATCTCCCACCACCCAGCATTTTCAGGTTTATGAATGTCCATACCTGCTTATTAAAGAATTCACCACTAAACTACAAGAGTAGGAAGGAAGGGAAGGAGGTTGGGGAAGCGATGTTAATTTTAAATAGATGTAGATTCCTGGTTAAATTTCTTTAGAATTCCACAGCGGAATAATCATTCTTTTGAGAACATAAATGAAAAATGCACATTTTAAGAATGGCATAATGAAAGCATTTATAGTGCATCCATCATTCAGTTTGGTGGTCAAAACAGCTATTTGGTTCAGTCATTAAAGTTTATTGTCCTGGCATTGCATGTTAAATGATAAAACAGGATATTAGGATCCATACAGGAAGTGCGGGAAGGAAAGATTGACCAGTGATTGGCATAAAATCAAAACAAAGTAAGAAGATAGAATGCACCTGTATTACAATGTCTTGAAAGGGAGCTACAACATAAAGCAAATTCAAAGGAGATGTGCGGGTATCCATGTGCGAATTCTGTAGTGTTCTTTATGTAACTTGTAAGGCAAAACTAAACTAGGGTTTCCAGACGTTGCTCATTTTAAGTGATCATCCTTTAGATCAGGGTCCCACAGTTCCATGGAATGCAATAGTAATCCCTTTAAGAACAACACAGTTCCATAGTCTTCCATGTGTCTGAAGTTTTTATCAGGCAATACTGAAGTGGTGGTGTAAATTTTAACATTGCCTCAAGTTCACGATGTTTCACCAATAATCACTTTGGTTAATGGATGACTCACTGGTTATTATGTAACATGAGCTATTCATTATGATGGTGTTCTCAACTTGGAGATCAAAACAATTTGGATGATCACAAACAGGCTTCAGAGAACCTGATTATGAGCATAGGGAATTGGCTTATTTTCCCTGTAGATTGGGCATTTCCCCGATATCTCTTAAAGTTATGTCAGCATCCATCCCATCCCATTTCTTCCACCAGCTGTACATTAGAATGCAGCCACATGCTAGTGACCCATTCTGCTGTGTGTCATGGAGACAGCTCTGCACTAGATCTCAGCAGAAACAAATATCTACAGCAAATATTGTATCTGTTTATTTCACCTGCTGTGTTCATCCATGGGCCTTTTCACATGGGTGCCCCTCCCCCCCTGCAGTGCGGTTCTGGGGTGCTTGTGTGAATGCCACGACAGATGCAGGGGGATGGGTGGGTGCTCGTAAGCAGGGCGCCTGCAGTTCCCCGTGATCCACCCACTCCCACGCTATACCCATCTCCATCCATCACCTATGCACGGAGCAACAGACTCCAATGCCGGTTGCTCTGTGCGTGAAGATGGGTGTGCACCCATGGGAATGGGCACACACCCACGTTCACCCACCGTGGGCACACACCCACGTTCACCCACCATGGGCACACACCCATTCCTTCGCCCACCACGGCCCATTTGAAAAAGACCCATATGTACGTGCATCAAGGGCTCTTGTAAACCTGTTGAATGGTCTTTAAGCTGCAATTCAGGTGACTGGAATTTGGAATTTCAATTTCACTCTTGTTTAATTTTCTTTCACACAAACTTCTACTCAGTAGAGTAAGTTGAAGCTGCTCCTTCATTTTCTAAGTAATTTTCTAATTGATGTGGGCACACAGTGAGGAGTAGAACCTAGGACTGTTATTATAGCTCCTCCAAGTCATACCTTCTGAGGCATGCTGGTTGGCAATGCTGATGGGACGGTCTATCAAACAGCTATTTATCTAAGTGAGCAATAAGGAAAATGCATCTCTGTGACTGAATAAAAAAGTGGAAACCAGAAGTTGTTGATATAGCTCAGGCAGTAGAGCAGGGGCTGTGGAACTTCTGGCCTATGAACTAAACGTGGCCACGGTTTTATTTTTTTAACTTGGCTTCTTTCCAATTCCTGGATCTGCCCATGGATCCAGTACCGGCCCTGGGAAGGGAGCAGTCATGAGGGCATGTACGCAAGAACAGGGAATGTTGTGTATATGTGTTTTCTTTCATTTAAAAAAAAAAGATTGAGAGAGAGAGACACACAGAGACAGAGAGACAGAGAGAGAACAAATCCACACTGGAGAGAAACTCTATACAGCAGTGGTAGCAAAGCAACACTGGGCATTTTCAGATGTGACGGGGCCTGTATTGGCCCTGTCATGGAATCACCCTTGCATCCCCCACCGGGATCAAACCGGCACGTCCAACAGATGTGCCGGCTGATCCCGGCAGGGAATCAGGGAGGGGGCGGGGCCGAGCGGTGCAACGTGCGGCTGCACGCCCCCCCCCATGCTCCATTGCCGCCTTCTGGGGAGACGGGCAGGTGCCATGGCCAATGCAGCTGCAGCACCCGCCCGAATTGACCATGGCCCAGAATCCCGCCGTGGATTCCAGGCCATGGTAGCCGTCCAGACAGGATGGGCCCCTTCATCATGGTGGGGAATCACATTCACCATGCAATCATGGCCGGCCCCGCCGGTTCCGCTAATCGTGTGGTGAATGTGATTCCCCACCATGATTGACGGGGGTGAACATCTGGGGGGGAACTTCTGTTCCCCCCATCAGATGTTACAATCCCTTGCTCACCATGTGGGTATTCAGTGTGGTTGAGTGTGGGATCATAACATCTGAAAATTCCCACTAAGTCAGACTCCAGCTCTATAGCTCCTACACACAGCAGAATGGGAGCCTAAGGGCAAAATCTCAGTCACATGTGCTCAGAAACTTTACTTTGTGCAGGGGAATAACTGGAAGTAAGGGTGGTGTTGCCCCCTCCCTTCATACCTTCAAATCTCTCCTTAAAACTCACCTCTTTCGCTCTGCTCTGTCTGATTCTTTATCTGCTGAGCCACTATTTCCTATACCTACGGTCTGCTTACCTTTATCCTTGCCACATGGACCTGCCTGCTGTCATTCTCATCATAACCAAGCCAAGTACATGCACTTGAGACCTCACATCTTCATGAATGTTAGACCCCTTGTCTCTCCCTCTGGTCCCCTTCCTATGTCTCTCCCCCAGCTTCTGTCTCTCAGATTGTAAGCCCTAGGGACAGGGACTGTGTCTATTTTATTACTTTGTAAAGTGCCAGGTACACTGCTGGCACTATATAAATGTTTGTTAATAATAATAAATAATAATAATACTTCTACCCCAAGACCAGGGACAGGATATAGACCAGGAGGACCGTAAGCCTTTCAAACACCAGCAACTCAATGTAAAGGGCTAAAGGCCAGTAGATCTATGGAGTATATATGAAAGGTCTAGAGAGAGATTATGGTTTCAGTTCTGGTCCAAAATTAATAGATGGTGCAAAAGTAATCTTTGTCTCCATCTATTACTTTTGGACAAAGTAATCTTTGTCTTTCTCTATACAAAAGGTTTTATGTAAGGTAAAGTGTTCTTTTTTGTTCTTAAAAACCCTTCATTTCTTTTTCCAAATGCTACTTTGGAAGCTAATCCCATCTAATCTCAATATAATGTCCATTCTACTATTAATACTCTTTCATCTCTGAATTCCAAGTGTTACATATGCATGCAAATAACCAAAATAAAAAAACCATTTCTGTGCACTAACAGGATGAGATAAGTCATCTCCCTTTCCCCTCTTCTGAAACAACAATCCTCTAACAAAACACTGTCACTTGCCCATTGTTGTAATGCAAGATGGAGAATAATGCAATACTAATTATCCATTCTACAGAGAAAGTCTACTGAAAATCTATTTTAAGGTTTTCTGCAGTACCCGACATGGCAATGTTTGGGAAAACACAGCCAGAGATTTTATTTTCCTGGAAAAATTTGAAGTCTATTTTGTGCATTATTCAGATTTTAAAAACAAAACAAAAAGAATAAACAAACTAGAGTCCATACCAATACTTACATTTTATAAAAGAGGCACAATAATCTATTTCTCCACTCAGGGAGCTTATAACACATCAACAATGGTTGTAAGCCATTTAAATCAACCTCACTCATCACAAAACAAATTGATAAGGATGGGCGAACACGGTTTGGAAGTTCGGAGTTCGGCCCAAACTCGTCCTGTTCGGATGACCGAACNGGTGGCAAAAAAAGGTTCACTGTAAGGTGACAGGGAGGAGTAGTACTAGTCACTGAGGAGCAGACTTCCAGGCACCAGGGGTGGAGAGGCTTGCAAGAAATGAAACTATCTGCCTCCCCCCTTCCCAACACCTTCTGAGCTAGTCACTGTTCCTGAACATCAGGCGTTGAGTAGGATTACTAGATTGCTTTAAGTTTCATTTCAGTTTTGTACTGAAATGAAACTGAAACCTTAAACTGAAACCTTGTGTTTGTGATTTCCCCCCCATCCCGTATAGAGATAGATATATAGATAGATAGGTTGGGATAGTAGACAGTTGTAGGAGCTAGCTTAGTGACATAGAGATAACGTTAGTGATTAGTTTTAGTGTTTGTAGGAGTAGGACTGTGTACTTATTAGATAATCCATTTAGTTCATAGCATTTAGAATAGTTAGAATAGCAGTTAGATTTAGTGTATATATATATATATATATATAATATTAGATAAAAAAATAAAATAAACCCCATATAAAAACAAAAAAACCAAATAAAAAACAAAAGAAAACCTATATAAAACCCAATAAACCCCCCCCAAAACATATAAAAAACAAAAAAACCCCACCCATAACATTTCCTGAATGGCCGAACTGAATGGTCGAACGGCCCAACAGAACGGCCGAACCAAACAGCCGAACCCGAACCCGGCGAACTAACTGAACTGACGAACCGAACAGACGAACCGAACGCAGCCGAACTGAATGGTCGAACCGAACAGTCGAACCGAACGCAGCCGAACTGAACAGCCGAACCCGAACCGCAATCTGTTCACCCATCCCTACAAATTGAAGCTTTCCTATTTCCCATTTTTCAGCGTGCCAATATTAGTTTTCAAATCTCTCTCTTGGCTGTCACGAGACCACCCCATGGTGAGTAATATTATTTACTGCAGAAATCTCATTGGTCATCATTATGAAAAGACAATTGTCACACAGACATTTGGATAAAATGATATTGGGTGGTGCTGAATATCCTTTGCTTCCTGTTTAGGCCATTGTGACCTAAGGTGCCAAGTAGGGATGAAACTTGATCTCAAGTTTTTATCTGTTATCATCGAGAATCACGATTCTTGACTCGTTTTAAGCAAGAAATGACAATAGAGAAAAATACCAATTCTTGACATTTCTCTGTTGAGAATTTCCCCTCAAAATACCATTTACCTTTAACTACAGTTTACTGTTTATCATTTACTGATTTACTGTGTACCGCTTACTGTGTACTGTGTTAATCCCGGAAAAGTGCATGCACAAAGTGGTATTTTGCATTTTGTGCATGCACATTACTGGGATGAAGACAGTATATGGTAAATGGCTATAAGGTAAATGGTAACGGCAAATGGTAAATGGTGTTTTGATAACACATTCTCGACCGAGATTTCAGTCAGTTATCAAGACTATACTGAGATCTCGGTGACAATTCTTGATTCTTGTTAGGGGTGTCAATTTTGCTTTAAAACAAAGAACATAATAATGAAAAACTGAAAACCTGTTTTGTTATTACGAATTAATAGGGAAAACCTGAAAACACATTTTCAGCTGTAACTTTTTTTTACAGCCGCTTTTGGTGAAACTTGGCAATATTATACTCGCAATGGAGGGCATTCTGTATACCAAATTTCAGAGACTGGATAAAGGGATAAAATTATATAAGTATTTGAAATTCTTTATCTTACAAAAGTCTGCATACACATTCATGGTGTATAGTGTTTGTCTACCATCTCACTTGAATGAAACTTGACAAAGTTACACCCCTTCCTAAGAGTACTAAGTCTGTGAAATTTCAGAAGGATTGCATAAAGGTTATTATGTTATAAGCAATCTACTTATAAATTCATTACTGGGCATAACATTTTTTTGATCCATCCATTATGCATGAAATTTGGAAGGATTGTATCACAGACCTGCAGGATCATCTATCCAAACTGAAGTAAGATTTGATAAAGGGTCCAAATTTTAGAAGCAATTGAAGTGTCCCTCTTGAAGATTTTTGTTATTCAGGTAAATAGCACATGCAGTGCCATTCAGAGACAGGCATGGCAGGGGGGAGGGGGCTGTAGAAGAAGAGGGCTGTGGGAGCAGCCCAACATACTGACAGACATATTCACTGGCCAATTACTGCCTGCTTCCACCTTTACAGGCAGAATTATTGGTTGTGGCTTCAAGGCAGGCATAGTGGGGAGATATAAGTTGCTGTTCTTTGGGACTGCTTTTTGTCTGCTGTTAAGTTCTGGCTTTGGTCAGAGCATTTTCTCATACTTTTCTGGCAGGCTGTGTATGTGTGTGTGTGCGCGCGCACGCGTGCATGCGCACACATGCATGTGTATGTGTGTCTTCTAGAGCTCGCTACAAGAGTTCATCTAGCTACATAAACCCAGTCCCCATGCACCTGGGGTGTTGTCCAACATCCTTCTGCCCCCTCCTGGGATGTTCTCAAAAACTTGATGGACACCCCCACACATCCGGGGTGACCACCCAGACTGTAGCCTGTGCCAAAAAGCAGATATGAAAGATACATCCTCTGGTCAATTGGCTTGACATTTCAAAGACAACCTGACTGGGACAGAGATGTGATTAAGAACATAAGAAGTGCCATCTGGGTCAGATCAATGGTCCATCTAGCCTAGCATCCTGTCTCCAACAGTGGCCAAACATGGTGGCTTGGGACAAGCACCCAACAGGTCACAATAGGGGATCCATTCCCTGTTGTTTCCCCCAGCTCCCATCATGTTCCCTGATCCTGTATGGATAATAGCTGCTAATGGATCTATCTTCCAGAAACTTTTACAAATCTCTTTTAAACTCACCTATAGTACTGGCCCTTACGACAGCCTCTGTCAGTAGATTCCACAATCCAATTATATGCTGAGTGAAAAAATATTTTCTTTTATTTGTTTTAAATTTGCCACCCATGAGTTTCGTGGAGTGTCCCCTAGTTCTAGTATTAGTTAAGAGGGTAAATAACTGCTCTTTGTTTATTAGTTCCACACCACTCATGATTTTATAGACCTCTATCATATCTCCACTCAGTCATCTCTTCTCCAAGCTGAAGATCCAATCCTGGGTGGCTCTGAGGTGGGCATAGAAGGGAAATAACTGGGACTTCAGGCAGCAAGGCAGAGGGCAGGGTGAAGCATCCCAGAAATCAGGATACATGGTTCACATATCCAGGCTGGCCAATTGTCATCACAATCACATCATGCAGCACTGTGGTAGAGGACATCAGAGAATCCCTTATTGGTTCTTTCCTAAGCAGATGCTTCCAACTTCCCAATAACAAGTGAGGGAGATGTGTTGAGGTGGTCAAAGCAGAGAATGATATATGTGTGGTATTTCTGCTGGTGAATTGGCATCACAAGCACATTTTGAACTACAGTGATAAACATGAGAGAATCCCTGTCATAGGCTTATACTCTCCAGTTCATATGTAGGCTTATATCTTTGGGTCCCTTTATCAGATATTTCTTGTATTTGTCAGAGGTGATTGGCAGGATAAGATATACAATATTTCCAAATTCCATGTAAACAGACTGGAATACAAAGAAGTTACAGATAGAAATGCATTTAAAAGTTAATAGCTTATAAGTTTGGGACTTTTTATGCAATACTTATGAAATTTGGTAGAGATAGTACCATTGTGGAGGGGTATAATTGGCCTAAGTTTCATCTAAATCAGATGGGAGACAAAGTTATTACATCCAAGAATGTATACATAGAATTTTGTAAAATAACATATTCCAACTGCTTATAAAATCAGATCCCTTTACCTCAATTCTTTCTGAAATGTGGCACAAAGAATTCCCTCCAATGGGAGTAAAACCCATCCCCTTATAATCCAAATTGGATAAGAAATAAAAAAAGTTAGTCAAAAATGGGTTTTCCATCAAAACCAATGGAAATAAAAAATAACAGTAAAAACAAAAATGAAACAAAGAATAACAAAATATAACAGAAATGAGTGAAATTTTAATAATGAAAATGAAATGAATAACAAAAACAAAGGAGAGTTATTGTGCACATCACTAATTCTTGTGATATTTTCATGGGGGGGAAATTGTTTCTTGTTTCAGCCTTAGTGCCAAGCAGTAAGAATCAGAAACAGCTATTTTAATTTGTCCAGTTTTAACTTAATGTAATGTAGGACTTATTCATATGATCACAATGCTATTTTAGTTTGGACAGTGGAACAAACTAGAGCTGAAACACAATTCAAGTATTTTCACTTTTCTCAATGAGAATTAGGGTTATCAGGTCATTCTTGAAAAAGAGAATGAGCAGAGATTTTTATTTTATTTATTTATTTATTAAAACATTTTATATCCTGCCTCTCCTGCCAAAGGCATCTTGGGGCAACTTACAATATAAAACACACACACACACACACACACACACACACACACACACACACACACACACATATATATATATATATATATATATAAACAAACAACATAATCATAGAACATCTAAAAATATATTTTATTTATTTATTTATTTCTAGATTTATACCACGCCCCTCCTGAGAACAGCTCGGGGAGGCTTCCAACAAAAATATATAAAATACATATAAAACCATTTAAAAACACATCAAAAATACATAAAGTATTAAAACAGGGCCCGGGAAACATTTAAAACAATAAAATAGGGTAGGGGAGATAAAACCCATTAACCCACCCTCCCCAAAGGAGGAAGAAGAGGAAAAAAGGGAAGGGGGGACACACCCCAGGAAAAGAGGACGGAGGGGAAAAATACCCCACCTGTACCACCTCCAATAAAAATAAAAACCCACCCACACCCATCTCTGTCTCCAAAGGTCTGGCGGAAAAGCCAAGACTTGCATTGACGTCGAAAAGAGGAGAGGTCCAGGGCCACCCAGGTCTCTGCCAGGGAGGGAGTTGCACAGCCTCAGTGCGTCCAGTGAGAATGGCTTCTCCATAGTTCCTCCCCACCCCCCGAATACCTGTGGGACTTTGAGAAGGGCACTCATGGTTGACTGCAGGGGCTGATCCAGAGCACAGGGAGTGAGGCAATCCCATAGGTATATGGGGCCCAAGCTGTATAGGGTTTTATAGGTAAGAACCAGCAGCTTGAGTCAGGCCAAGAAGACCATAGGCAGCCAGTTCAGAGAACAAAGCACCACTGTAATATGCTGTTCGTTCTCATAAGGAGACAAGCTGCCACATTCTGCACCAGCTTCAGTCTCCAAACCGTCACCATGGGCAGCCCCACGTAGAGTGCATTACAATAGTCCAGTCTTGAGGTGATGAAAGCGTGGATGTTAGTGGCCAGGTTGGTGTCTGAGACATACGGCCAAATCCATCACATTAGGTGAAATTAGCGGAATGCACTCCTCATCACAGTTCGAACCTGAGCATTTAGATGAAGTTGCACATCAAGGAGCTATCCCAGACTCTGAACCTGGGGGACCTTGGGAACCTGGAGAATCAAAACTGAATTGCCTGGATTTTCACCAAGAAAAGTGAGAAACGTGCAAACAACCCTCCTCCAGGCCCAATCCCTGGCTGACTCACCTGGCTGCTTCTCTGCTCCGCTCCTTCTCTCCTCCACTTACTTATTTGGGGGGATGGAGGGAGGGGGGAGGGAGAATGGAGGTGGCTACATATCCTGGAAAAATATAAAGTAAAATATTTGTCAAATCATTGTGCATGCTCAAAATGGCCACTGTGGCCATTCTTTGTACATGCAGTCCATTTCCAAAATGACGCTGGCAGCGGTGCCACTATTTTGGAAAAGGACAGCCAGTCTGTGCATCTGTGAATGGTGCCGTGCATGCATAGACTGGCTACCCTTTATCAAAATGACAGGGACACTGCTAGCACCATTTTGGAAAAGGGCTGCGGATGTGAAGAATGACCCTAGTGGCAATTTTGCACATGCACAGTGATTTATTTATTTATTTTTGCAAGATATCTTGTGAAATTTCATACAGAGGCTGAGATCTCTGTAATATCTCAATCCCATCTGAAAACTTGCAAGATATCTCATGGAAATCAAAACTGATTCTCATTTCATCCCTAGTACAATGCCATACTCTGAGTGTTGTATGAAATAATATAAATATGCACTTATCCCTCTGCTCCATGATGAGCCCTTCCTTTCTTGATACAAAAGGCTGCAATGATTTGGACTCTCAATTAGTAATAGTGTTGTGTGAATGAATTTTCCTAGACCTAACATCAGTTCCTGATACATCGTTTCCTCTTTGTCACTTCCTACCTCCAACTAACCATCATGTAATGGGCAGAGAGTTATCAAACAGGGACACCAAGGGTGCAGCCGCACAAGTCACTAACCCGATTTGGGCAGCATTTGTCATGGGGGCACACACTTCTGCGACCCCTCTCTGCCTCAAGAGCGTGCTGCACCAAACACTCCCTCAGGGTTGCAGGTATTCCCGTTGTCCTAGCCAGGGCTGGGTGTGGATCATCACTGGGAGTACAGCCACTTCAGGGAGAGTGCCCCCTAGGACGCTCACTGGGCCTACTGCCCTAGTGATTTGAGGGGCACAGAAGGATCCTGACGGGGGAAGGGAGCCCCACGGGGAACCCAGAAGAGGGACAGGCCTTCCTACCTATGTGAGGGACCAGAATAAGTTCTCTACGGTGGTTCTTCCTACCCCCAGGCTTCCTCTGTTCTCCACTCACTGGCTCACTGGTACACCCAGCCCAATCCCCACACCTACACCCTCACCTACACCCAATCCTTCACCCATGCCTACACCCATATACCCACACACGAACATGCCCCAACATACGTACGCACGCACCCACACACCTGCACACACACACACCCTTCACACACACATACACGTAGAGATACTAAGCCTGTCATCAGGGTCAGCAAGAGTCCAGGGACAGTCTCTCAGAATCCTGATAGCTGGCAGTCATGCATGCTGCCAGGGGGCCTTTTACAGTGGAGGCCCCACCCCTGGAACCTGCGCGCAGGCGCAGGCACTCTGAGCATCGGGGTGACTCGGCAACTCCCCGTCCTTCTGTGCTGCATCCTGCCCTATCCCTGTGGGGTCCATGGCCATACAACCCGCTGCCTGGTACTCCGGAGTCCCTGGTAACCAGGCTGCAATTAGCATCCCTGTCTGTGGGGCAAGGGGGTCCCGCTGCTGCTGAGAGCCCCGCGATTGGAAGCCACCCAGCCAGGTCCACCGCATGAGGGGGCATGAGGCATCCCAAGAAGCACTGACCATGCTCTCCAGTCATGGTGCTCCAACCCCCGGCTCCCATAAGTCCTTACAGTACAGTCCAAGCCCCCGCCCCTGCAAGCGGAGAGTGGCGGGGGTGAGGGCGTGCAGGTGGTGAAAGTGTTGGACCAGGAGGGGGGCATGCACTGCTGAGATGGGTTCCAAGGAGCGCTTGGTAGGGTCATACCCCCTCCAATCAACAAGGTAGTGAAGGCGATCACAAATAAGCTTCAAATCAAGAAGTGCATGGACCTCATACTTGGGGGTGTCCTGGATTGGTTGTGGAGTAGGGGGCACCAAGACAGGTCCCGGGAACAATTGGGTGCGAGCTGGTTTGAACAGAGACACATGAAACATTGGGTGGATGCGGACCTTGGGGGAGGGGGGTGTAACTGCATGGTGTAGGTCACTTCATTGAGTCGGCGAAGATTCAGGAAGGGACCAATATATCGATGATCCAACTTGGAGGAGGGCTGCAAAGAGGGCCACTGGCCTCATTTAACTGAGACAAGATCCCTGGGTTGCATCAGTGGGGCAAGCATCGATGCCGATCGGCTTGTTCCTTGTAGTTCTGCCGTGCCTTCAGTAGATGGGTTCTGGCTTGAGCATGAGTTTGTTGGAGATGACCTGCAATCTCCCAAGCAGCCAGGACAGATGAATGGCAACTCAGGAAAACATAGGCAGGATGGACTCCATATGTCATGTCGAATGGAGAGATGCCGATGGAGGAGTTTAACGCATTGTTATAGGCAAACTCCACCATGGGAAGTCAGATTTTACAGTCATCTTGGAGGTAGTCAATATAGCATCGAAGGTATTGCTCAATGGTTTGAGTTATTCATTCTACCTGTCCATTTGCTTGTGGGTGGTAGTCAGGCTCAGATGAACTCCCAGGGAGCGGAATAGGGCCTTCCAAAAGTGAGCAACAAACTGTGCTCCTTGATCCGTTACTATTTCAGTCGGTAAGCCATGCAACCGTACCACTTCCTGAAGGACTAAGAGGGCGGTTTGTTGGGACAAGGGGAGGCCAGTACATGTGATAATGTGTCCTAGTTTAGAGAAATGGTCTCTCTCCACAAGGATGGTGTCATACCCCTGAGATGTGGGCAGTTCGACGATAAAATCCATGGTGATTCTTTGCCATGGGCCTTGTAGACAGGGACGAAGTTGCAGTAACCCTAGGGGTCATTGTTGGCTGGTCTTGGTACACGCACGCACACACAGGGCATTCTTGGACATACCTTTGGGCATCCTGGGTTAGGGTCGGCCACCAAAAGTGTCTGTGGAGAAGTTCAATGGTATGGTATTGTCCTAGGTGGCCTGCCAGGGGAGGCGTTGTGGTGGGACCAGAGGATCTGCTTCCGGTAAGCCCAGGGGACCACTATCTTCCCCTGGTATTCATACTGTCTGTGGATTTGAGCGTAACGGGGGGGGGGGGGGGGGTTGTGATGCCAGGCTCCTTTTGGGGTAAGGTTTGGAACTGCTGTAGACAGGGGGAAGTGGATGCTAACACTTTTGGGCAGAACATTGGGCTTACGAGTTCTGCAGGTTCATGGTCCCCAGCAGGGAACCGGGACAAGGCATCAGCAAGTATGTTCAATTTCCCTGGGCGATACTGAATCAAAAAGGAAAACCAGATGAAGAACAAGGCCCAATGAGTATGGCAAGTGTTTGTGATTCGGGCGGTATGTAAATAAATTAAGTTCTTGTGATCGGTTATCACCATCACTGGATGCCGAGCCCCCTCAAGGTAGTGCCTCCAGGTCTCGAAGGCAGAAATTTCTCGATGGCTAGCAATTTCCGGTCGAGGATGGTATAGTTGCGCTCAGCTCTGATCAATTGTCTTGAATAAAAGGCACAGGGGAGCACAAGAGCCAGGTCCCCCTTTTTTGTAACAAAAGGGTGCCGAGGGCGACGCTGGAGGCATCTGTTTTGACAATGAAGGACTTCTGGAAGTCTGGCTGTTATAGCAGAGGGGTTTGCGTAAAGGCCTTATTTAACTTGTCAAATGCTTCTTGCTGTGTCGGTCTCCACAGAAAGGGTTGTCCCTTTTTTAAAAAGCAGGTCAGGGGACTGGTGGTGTCTGCGTATTGTGGGATGTACGGGCAATAGTAATCCGCACTCCCAAGGAACTGTTGTAACGGTTTCACTGCTTGTGGGGCAGGCCTTTAATGAATGGCTTCGACTTTATCGGGATCCATGTGAACCCCCTGAGGTGTCACCATGAACCCCAGAAATGCTACGGTAGTAAGGTGGAATGCACATTTTTCAAGCTTGCAATATAAGTGATGCTACCAGAGTTGGTGCAGTACCCTACGCATGTGATTTACATGTTCCGGCATGGATGTAGATCAAGACATCATCAACGTAGGCTATGATGAAGAGATCCAACATGTCTCAAAAGACGTCGTTCATCCGATGTTGGAAGGTGGCTGATGCATTCACGAGGCCAAAGGGCATTATTTGATATTCGAAGTGCCTGTAGTGGATCCGAAAGGCCATCTTCCATTCATCGCCTTCATGATGAAAGGTCATCTTCAAAAGTTCTGGGATTAGTGGTAAGGAGTAGCAATTTGTTATGGTGAGGGCATTGAGGCCCCTGTAATCTATGCAGGGTTGCAGTCCACCATCCTTTTTGGACACAAAAAAGATGGGCGCTCAAGGACGAGTGTTGAATGAAGCCTTTGCACAGGTTGTCATCAATATAGTCCCGGAGCACTTGTAACTTGGGGCTGGAAAAGGCATAGATCCACCCAAATGGGGTTTTGGTGCCCAGGCCCAGGTCAATGGGGCAGTCATAAACACGGTGGGGCGGTAGCTCTGTTGCTTGTTGTTCATTAAATACGTCCCCGAAATCTTGATACTCTGTCGGTAGGGAGGGATGTTTCTGGTCAGGGTTCCCTTCGGTTGTTGCAAGGGTCTGAGTTCCCAGGCACACTGGTGGTTGCAGGCAGAGACAATGTGCCATGAAGTAGGGAAAGGGAAAGCTTACTGTCTTGTGACTCCACTGAATATGAGGATCATGATGCAGCCAGGGGAGGCCCAACACGAGTGGAAACAAGCGGGAGCTCACAACATCAAACTCAAGAGCCTCGCGATGGTTTCCTATTTGTCTCCATAAGGGTGGTTTGATTCACAAAGGGGCCCAAGATTAGGGGGGGGGGGCTCATCAATGGTGTGGATCAGCTCTGGCCGTCTTTTGGGGCGGACCAGTATGTCATGCATCTGTACCATGCGTACATCAATATAGTTCCCAGAGTCCCCTGAGTCTACCAATGCCCACATCACAAGGGCACGATTTGCAGCAAGGGTCTGCAAGACAGGCACAGGGACGTGTGCCAGGTCAGTCATCTTGGCACCATCAACAGAGGTCCTTGTACACCAAGGGATCATCTGGACTCCCAAGAAGGCCCCTGCCTATCTCGGGGCCAGTTGTTTCCCTGCTTGCATCGATGTGGGGGGAGGGATGGGCACTCCTTCACAAAGTGGGCTGCCTCCCCACAATAGAAGCACAGCTGTGTGTGTCACCTCCTTTCCCATTCGTGTCATGAGAGGGAGCCCCGCAAGGTCCCTAATTGCATGGGTTCCCCTCCCTTGGGCACCTTTACCTTGGGCGGTCCAGGGGGAAGCCCTCCCAGTTGGGGGACTCCACAACCCCGGGTTGTGTCTTGCAGCCATTCTCGGCATCTTTCCGTGAGCCTTTCGTCAATCTGTAGTATCGAGGTGATTAAGGCTCCTAGGGTGTCAGGTGCGGCGACAAACGCGAACTGGTCTTTCAATTCATCACAGAGACCCTTACGAAACATCACCCTTAGCACAAAGTCAGGACAACCCAGATCCATAACCAACTGATGAAACTGAGTGATGTACTCCAACAGCGAGTACTTCCCTTGGCATAGGGACAGGATGGTGGTCTCTGCATCTTTGACCCTATGCAGGTAGTTGAATAAGAACTTAAACTCCCATTCGAACCCTGCATAGTCCAGGAGCAAGGCACTATCACTAGTGAGAAATGGTGTTGCTCACGCTAGTGGGCCATTCCCTCTAGGTGGCCTATGATAAATGCCACCTTTGCTTCGTCGGTGGTGTAAGCCCCTGGTTGAATTTTGAAGACCAGGTGACAGAGAGCTAAAACCCCATGAAACCTTTGCCTATCCTCACTAAATTTCTCTATTTTAAGGGGCCTTGGAATCTCTAGAAGAAGGAGGGGCAGGGGGTGGCACCGCCACCCCACCCCCCACGATGGGGACAATGGGTGGCAGGACCGCTGCTGCCCCTTCAACCTGTCGCTGCTGATCCTGGAGTTTCTTCAACTCCAGTGCCAGTGCCTGCACTGCCCTCACCACTTCCTGCAACTGCTGGGTTATCTCCATAGTCCCCCATTCAGTCTCTAGGTAGCAAGGGGGAGGTGCCGGCTATACTGTCATGGGGGGCACACACTTCTGTGACCCCTCTCTGCCTCAAGCATGTGCGGCACCAAACACTCTCTCAAGGTCGCAGGTATGCCCATTGCCCTAGCCAGGGCTGGGCATGGATCATCACCAGGAGTACAGCCCTTCAAGGAGAGTGCCCCCTAGAACGCTCACTGGGCCTACTGCCCTAGTGAGCCAGGGGGCGCAGAAGGACCCCGAGGGGAGAAGGGAGCCCCACGGGGGAACCCAGAAGAGGGACAGGCCTTCTTACCTATGTGAGGAACCAGAATAAGTTCTCTACGGTGGTTCTTCCTACCCCCGGGCTTCCTCTGTTCTCCACTCACTGGCTGCCCATACACCCAGCCCAATTCCGACACCTACACCCTCACCTACACCCAGTCCTTCACGCACACCTACATCCAGATACCCACACATGAACATTCCTCCACATAAGCACCCACCCGCCCACCCACACGCACACACACACACAGTGATACTAAGTCTGTCAGCAGGATCAGCGAGAGTCCAGGGCCAGTCTATCAGAATCCTGATAGCTGGCAGTCATGCATGCTGCCAGGGGACCTTTTACAGTGGAGGCCCCGCCCATGGAATCTGCGGGCAGGCACAGGCGCTCCAAGCGTCGGGGGTGGCTCAGCAACTCCCCGTCGTTCTGTACTGCATCCTGCCATATCCCTGTGGGGGCATGGCCATCCACCCCGCCGCCTGGTACACCAGAGTCCTTGGTAATGGGGCCGCAATTGGCTTCCCCATCTGTGGGGGAGGGGGGTCCTGCTGCTGCCGGGAGTCCTGCGACTGGAAGCCGCCCAGCTGGGTCCACCGCACAAGGGGGCATGAGGTGCCTCTGAAGTGCTGACCATGCTCCCTGGGTGCGGTGCCCCAACCCCCAGCCCCCATAAGTCCTTACAGCATTATGCCACATTGGGTAGCCTTACCTTGTGATGCAGCACACTGTATGGCCGGCAGCCACCAGATGTTCACCCCACCCAAGGGCAGGATGGGATCCAGCTTCTTCATGCTTCAACTAGCAGGGAAGGCTGGAGATGCACTGCTTCCAGTGTTGCCCTAAGTGAAGTAAAACTGCTTATATTGGGTTAAGGGGTTGCCTCCCATGTGTCCAGTCACTGTGCTGTCCCTACCCCATGGTGATGTCTGCTGGCACCCTTGTGCAGCAGATGCATTTGCCAGTCCCGTAGAGCCACGTCGTGGCCAGGGGTGGAATAGTGGGTGAGCTGGACAATGATGGTTGGGACAGAGTTGGGATGGGCACCTACACATGTGGCTGTCTATTCGTCTTGCCCTGAGTTGTGGAAGAACTCCTGACAATGGCCCACCTGACCAGGTTCCTCGTGGGGGGCAGATGTGTGGCAAGCTGTCCCTACCCACCCAAAGTGTGGTGGCTGCAATTGCCCATTCCAGGGGATCAGGCCAGCCCTGTCTCCTGTGGCTTTATCCCATCTCTTTTATGCTCCATATCGTTTCCTGTTTGTTGTTTGGAGGGATGTCACAAGGACATTTGTGGGGTAGAAAATAGCACAGTGAAGTAAGGAGAGGCCAGTGAGCTCAAAATATTGTGAATTTCTATAAGACAAATGCTAAATGCTGCCCTATCTTTTTAACACAATAGTTGTTAACTGATGTGATGGGCGGCTGTCATCCTGCTTGGAGGTGAGCGAGGGCTACCCCTGGCTGGGTTAGCTCCAGCAGCAGGAATATGCTCCCTGTAGGGAGTGATAACAGTAGCTACATAAACAACGCTCTATATATGGAGGAAAATGCTAAAGCAAAAATTACTGAGAATACATTAAGTTATGAAATACAAAGTAGGGAGTGAGACATGACTGGTTGGCTACATCCCTGCACTGTTGCTGGCACCCCACCCCTGCCCCGGAAGCATGCCATGGCTACCTCTCAAGCTGGGCTGATCGGGCGTGAAAACAGATGCACCTGTCCACCCTACTCTGATATGTCTTGGCAGCTTGCAGTGTTATACCGTGGGCCTGGTTCGTTGAGGCCCATGTTTTTGGCCCAGCCACCAACTCCACAAGGGTTTGGTCCAAGCCTATATCTGGCAGTCCTAGAACAGACAGGCCAGGTTTGGAGCTGGCCAGGCAAGCCAGTGGCATGTAAGGCTGGGTGAATGTGGTTCGGAAGTTCAGGGTTCGGAC
This sequence comes from Sphenodon punctatus, assembly GCA_003113815.1. Lineage (NCBI taxonomy): Eukaryota > Metazoa > Chordata > Lepidosauria > Sphenodontia > Sphenodontidae > Sphenodon > Sphenodon punctatus. The sequence continues at coordinate 227,719 of QEPC01000321.1, forward strand.
CGAACTCGAAATTTTCGGTCAACCGAACCAAACTTCCGAACCGAACTCGATTTTCAAACCGTACCAAACCGAATTTCCGAACTCGGTTCTGTTCACTCATCCCTAGTGTCATGTTAGTTAACACCCAATCTGAGTACTGCTTAAATCTTAAATCCGTGAGATGTTTCATTAATGCCAATAGGAACCATGAGTCAAAAACCAAGAGAAAGATACATGAACATGCCCTTCACTGGTTTCTGCCAGGGTGCAATCCCAGACTTGACAACATTTGATAATCAAAAATATGTAGATTTATTCATTAGGTATGGTGGGGTTGATCCCAAACTCCTGCATACATGGCTTATGCATGCATACACCTTGCATGCAGCTTGTGAAGACTTGCTCATGGGCCAAAGTCTCATCCGCACAGGGGCATGCACGACCTATACAGGTGTTGCATGCGGGATGCACACATGCTGTTTGTGCCACAAGGGGCTTGGGATTGAGCAAATTGTGCACAGAAAACTTGAACCTGTGCAGTAAAAATATGTAAAATTTGTAGACTAACCATTTTCTTTTTCTCCATATAGATCCTTTTAATTGCCTTTCTTTCTTTCTTTCTTTCTTTCTTTCTTTCTTTCTTTCTTTTGACTTTCAGTCTTTTCACTTATTTTTCGTTTCTCCTTTATTGTTTGTTTCTTTGTCGGACTTCACATCCGCATTTGACTTGATCAATCGAGACAAATTGTGGGAAAAATTGGCAAGTAAAAATAGACCGCAGACTCCTGAAGCTAAGTAGATCCCTGTATTCAGACACAGGCATGAGGGTTTGCCTCAATAATTTGGGTCATCTCTCCAATAAGATCTGTGCCCCAAGAGGTGTTAGGCAAGGGTGCCTTTTGGCACCCTTGCTTTTCAACCTATATGTTAATGATCTAATTCTTAAGTTACGGGATATTGGGGATTATATGGCTCCTAAACTTGGCCACAAGAGAATTTCCCTAATAATGTATGCGGATGATACGGTACTTTTGTCCACCTCAGGGTTGGGTTTGAGACGTTTACTGGAGGATTTCTCAAGATAATGTAATTTGCAGAACTTGAAAATTAATTATAAGAAAACAAAAGTCCTGGTGTTCAAACAGAAATATAAACAAGAATTCTGGCAGATAGATTCGACACCAATTGAGCAGGTCAAGAGCTTTAGATATCTGGGGGTGGTATTCTCGCACAATGGATCCTGGACCCCCCATATTCAATCTTTGAAGAGAAGTATTGTGGGAACTGTGGGAGCAATTAGTAATTTTTTTGTAACAAAAGGGGGACAAAGGTTCATGCCTGCGTTAAAGGTTTTCAAGGCAAAGGAAATTACCAAGATAAGGTATGGGGTTCTACTATGGGGCCATTCCCCTACTACATTAAGAATCTTGGAACCAATCTTCCACAACTTCCTAAGAAGGTTAATCCAGGTCCCAAATTCGATGCCTGCATTTCTTCTAAGACTTGAGTTAGGGGTGTACTCCTTAAAATCCTATCTTTTGGAGACTGCTCTGGTGAACTTGCTAAAAATTAGTTCAGCTGTAGATGATGATCTCGCAAAAATTTGCTTGCAGGAAAAATTGAATTATGTCCCCCCCCCTGGGTCTCTATGGTGGGGAAAGATCAAAAGTAATTTTGATGAGCTTGGACTGCCTTACCACTTTTTGAAAGGTTTCCCATTCAAAGAGGCAAAATATTTGGTGAAAACCAGGATAAATGATTTAGATGGGCAAACCTCCAGGGCATTAGTACCCTTAATAAGGACATCCCCTTGGTATCAGTATTTGACCCCTGGATGGGAGGGGGCAGACTATATAAAACGTGATCTCCCCTTTCAACACAAGCATGCGTTTTTTGCTCTGCGATTGCAGATCATGCCTTCAGCAGTGCTGGAGGGCGGTTTCAGGGTGTTCCGTACCTGGACAGAATTTGCCCTTGTTGCTCCTCTGGTGTCGAGGACCTTATTCACTATCTTTTTGTATGCCCCCTGTATTCCCATCTGCGTTGCAGGTTGTGGAATAGCGTGAAAATCCCCCCAAATTTAACTGATGGGCAAAAAATTAACTTTCTTTTGGCTGATAGAAGCCATCAGCTTACTAATACACTGGCGTTCTTTGCCTTCCTAATGGAAAAGATCAGGAAAAGGAAACTGGCCTCGGTAGAATAATTTTTGAGTTGATTTGTATGACTAATTCTGTCCCGTCTCCATTCCCTTGCTAAAATGGTTTGTGCAATGTATAAGGATGAATAATAGCCTCTGTAGCTGAATTGAAGTTCTATTGAAAGACTGTATCTAGTTTTGTTACTCTTGTTTATTTTTGTGTTTTAGATTTGGTGTATTTTGTATATTCTGTGTAATATTTTGTCGTGGCCCATGGCCAGTACAATAAAGTTTGATTGATTGATTGATTGTTTCTTTTCCTCTTTTCTGTCTCCCCACCACAACCACCCTTTGCCTGAGTTTTTCTTCCTTCACCAAAAGTGCAGGAGGCATTAAGACAGGGAGAGTGGGCAGGGAGTTCCAACTACTTTTAGAGATTCCACTGCGCCTGAGCATCTTTTTGAGGTGTGTAAAACCTTCTTTTTAGTAAAGCATTTGGCAGGTGGGGATAAGGATTAGGTGGGAGGTTGTTGGGCAGTTGGGATTTGAGCAGCAAGGGTTTTTTGTTTACTTATATTTTAATGTTTTTGAATTGTGCTTTTATGTTTTTATATTTTAAGGTTTTTTAAATTGTGTTTTATGTTTTTTGTAAGTCGCCCTGACCCTTTTGCACCAGCTGCAGTCTCTGGACCATCACCAATGGTAGCCCCACAAAAAGTGCATTACAGTAGTCTAATCTTGAGGTAATAAAAGCGTGGATGATCGTGGTCAGGTCTGAGTCCAAGACATATGGCCTAAATTGATGTACCAGATGTAGTTGGCAAAATGCACCCTTCATCACAGCCACCACCTGGACATCCAGGTGGAGCTGCGGATCTAGGAGCACCCCCAGACTCCGGACCTGAAATACCAAAGGAGGATGGACACCATCAGTGATGGGGGCCATCACTCCCCGGGCTTTCCCCACAAGCATCACCTCTGTCTTGTTGGAATTTAACTTCATGTGGCTCACCCTTATCCAGTCCCCCACAGCTGACAAACACCAGGTATGCATCGAGACTGCTGGACCTGGGTCGGATGAAAACAAGAGATATAGTTGAGTGTCATCAGCATATTGATGACACCTTATGCCAAACTCTCTAATGGCCTCCCCCAAAGGCTGCATATACACATTGAACAAGAGAAGGGACAAGACGGAAACCTGCGGGACTCCACACGTGAGGCCCCGGGGAGAAGATGAATAATCACCCAGCACCACAAGCCATGTTCTCCTGGCCAGGGAAGAGCGGAGCCATTCAAGAACTGCCCCGCTCATCACTGTCCGGTCCCGCAGCCGAGTCACCAACAACTCTTGATCAACGGTATCGAATGCAGCTGAGAGATCTAACAAAATCCACAGGGTCAAATGACCCGGAACTCTCAGGAGAGGTCATCAACCAAGGCCAACAAGCGCAGTCTCCATGCCATAACCCAGACAAATGTATATTGCTTATGCTTATAAAAGCAAAACCTTTTATCCAAACTTTCTTAAATTTGATATGGATGATTCCTTGGAGAGGGGAACACTATGTCCAAATTTGTTCAAACAGGCTGGAAAAAATAGATGTTGCCAAAGGAAATGTGTCCTGAAATGACCAAATTAAAAATTGTGTATAAAATAGGAATCCTTTATCCAATCTCAGACTCTGACCTGGCCACTATCATCCATTCATCACCTCTAGACTGGAATATTGTGACACACTCTTCGTGGAGCTACCCTTGGTGATGGTCTGGAGAGTGTAGCTGGTGCAGAATGCGGCAGTCCGTCTCCTTATGGGGACAGGTTGCCAGGAGCACATTTCACCAGTGCTCCATTGTCTTTACTGGCTGCCTATAGTCTTCTGAGCCTGATTCAAGGTGTTGCTGCTTACCTATAAAGCCCTATATGGCCTGAGACACATCTACCTGCAGGACCGCCTCACTCCCTGGGCTCTGGACCAAACCCTGCAGTTGGCCAGGAGCACCCTTCTTGAAGTCCCCCAGATATCTTGGGGGGGGAGGGGAGAGGACTATGGGGAGGGCATTCTTGATGACTGTACCAAGACTGTGGAATTCCCTCCCAGCAGAGGCCCAGGTGGCCCTGGACTTCTCCTCCTTTCGATGTCAATGCAAGATCTGCCTGTTCTGCCAGGCTTTTGGTGAGGGAGACAGGTGAGAGGACTGGGTAAGGGTGGGAAGGGGCCTGGAGCTTCTTGACTATTTAATGATGTTTTATTGTTTATTATATATTGTATTTTTGGTTTTTTTTATGACATTTTATTGGTATATTTATGTTTGTTAGTTGCCCCGAGCTGCTTTAGCAGGAAGGGCAGGATATAAGTTTATTAAAATAAATAAATAAATAAATAAATAATTTTTTCTGAACTTTAGTAAAAATTATCCTTTAGGAGAGGGCCAAATTTCATCCACATTTGGTGGGAAACACAGACGTTACAGGTGGAAATGTGTCTTCAAACTACAGAATCTAATTGTTTATAATAGCTGAACCTTTTATCCAATTATGCTGTAATTTGGATAAATGAGGTAAATAACTTCTCTAGATAAATAGCTTCTCCGCGGCGCCGGTGGGTGGAGATGGGTGGGTGAGCACTGAGCACACCCACCGCACACCCACCGGCGCCGAGCAGGGAGACGTGTACACAGACACCGCCACGGGGGGTTGTGGGAAGGAAGGGAAGGGGCTGGCACACACCCAGAGGCCAAACACCCAGCCCGGGAAACTCCAAGGAATCACCCAAGACATTTACATGGATCGCCAAGACACCAAACGGAAGGGAAAACACACTCAGCACAGTGACGTGACAACATGGCCGAGGAAGGGCGAATGAAACCACGACACAAAGCACCAGCCCCAAACCACAAGACCCTGTGAGGGCAGTGGAGGAGGGAGCTGTAATGACAGGAGACACAAAGTAACAGCCCCACACAAGTCACGGCATACAGACCAGACAGTCAGGCACTGTGGACCCCAGAGAAAACAGCCCCCGCCATGCACACAGGAACACTGGGAAACACAGGATGTAAAGGGAGTGAGGGGACCACAGCTTGGGGGAGGGGATCAGGGAATAAGCAAGGTCACCGACATGAACAGGCGGGACCTGAAATGGTTGGGGACCATTTCTAGAGACACACAAAAACCTTCAACGTACGACCACACATAGGAAACCTACACAGCTATGCATTTATTACAAACTGAATAGGTCCACTGCAGCACAGGCAGGGGAACCTGACTGTATGGGTCCATTCATAATGATTCTGACAGCCGGGCTTGTAGAGCAAGCAAGTGGGGGGATAGGGGATGAAAACAACACATGATAGGCATGTGGATCTGAAAAGAGGGCAAACAGTGAAAAGCATCATCAAGATGTGGACACAGTCCTGGGCAAACAGAAGCTCCTGTCCATCATGGGCATGGGGACAATGCAATGATAGAAGCAGGATATGATGTATCAAGGGGTGCCTGCAGGCTTCTCAGGGAACAATAGTGGTGGGCGTCCCAGTACAAAGTGGGCCACCCATATCGGGGGCCAGAAGACCCAGTTCACCAAGGCAGGTAGGGCAATCAGAGTGAGGATGCTCGAAGCCATGGGCATGCAGGAGAACACCGGCATAGCTGGTTGTGACATGGGGACCACCAGCCTGAAGGACCAAGCTGAAATCGGGATGACTTGCCACCTGTCGAGAGTTCCCTTGCACACTGCTGGAATTCCGTTCCGCCAAAGGGGTGGCCCAACAGCCACATGTAACACGACAGGAGGTTGAAACCATCACCAATGGAAAGGGGGTTGCTCACCAACATCTGTACATCACTGCTTTGACATACGGTTTGCAGGAGCATGGTGGCACACATCGGTCACTCATTCCTGGCCCGGCCGTCACCTACATGGTCGGTTACATGGCCTGACATGGTCTGATGAATAGCAGGGTGATCAGGAGCAACCATCCAACTGATGTAGACAGTGCACAGAAGGGAATGTGCTGGGATGGAGGCGAGGCTGACAGCTAACCGCAGCGTGGCCTTGCAGAACTGATAGCGGTCCTGCTCCTCGGCCTGGGAAACTGCAATCCACACACAGGGTGGACACATTCTAGCCCGATTGGAGACAGGGAGACAAGGAAGCCTGGGTGCTGCATTTGGAGATGCCGTGGTAACACCACCCTGACAGCATGGGACACAGCTGTCCAGAGGCCCACCAGTCAACTACATATACAGCGATGGGGGGGCTGCTGGGGTCCTGCACAGCCTCACCTCTGTGGTGGTGGGAAAAGGCCCCCCAGGGTCTTGTGATGCTGGCAGCGCTCAAGGGGCCTTACCAATGGTACATAACAACCACCTAACCAAGGTTGCAGAACTAGAGTGACAGACTGGCTTGGCCCCAACAACATGCAACCGATCATGGAAAACCAGACCAGGTTGGCGAGCCACACCCAGCCACAGAACCACACTCATAGGCACAGCGTCTTACCAGGCTGCTATAAATAGGGAGTGGCACAGCTACAGTGGTGTGGCATTGTGTGAGAGGTTGGAGTGGAGTGGAGCTGAGAGGAGTGGAGTGCAAACCATATGAGAGAGAGAGAAAGAGAGACCATGAGCAGATGGAGGGTGTGTGACGTGAGTTTGAGGGTGTGTGACAGTAGGGGCATGTGTGAACACGTAGTGGCATGCGTGGGATATTGAGTGTTGGTGGAGGGGTGTGGGAGTGCAGGTGCAGCGCAGGGTGACCAGTGGGGACAGGGTATCAGTGCACAGGGTGAATTGCTGGATTGAGGGCCAGGGCAGGGGCACTTGGTGGGTTGAGTGTTGCACGGTGAACCGACATGGTGGTGGTATCACTATGCCGGATGCTGACATCCCGAGTGGGCGCGCCATCCTACTATAGGTTCTGGCCACCTGCTTCTGGGTCCTGGACCAGGTGTTCAAGCAGCTGGCCAACTTCCTCTGCCCATTCACCCCATGGTTCACAAGTGTTACACGGTGCAATAGGTTAAACAACCTGAGACCTGTAACGAGCTTGTGCTGGGCACACAGGGTGCAGACCAGAAGAGAATTGGTGGAGGTAGAAGCAGTAGCTCACCACGTCAGCATTATCCTTACCAGGTGACCTGTCAAACTCTATGGCTTCTGTGTGGCCCTACCAACAGGCTGGATGAACTGGACGCGATCAAGGATCAACAAATGGTGGGAGAACATGCTGTCGACCTAAACGGATCACAAGTGGACTGATCGCTTAAGGTGAACTGCTCCTAGATGACCCACCTATGTGAGATCATAGGCCCCCAACCTTCGCCCCCACCTTCGCCTCCAGGGATGTGGGTGGCAACGGCTGTGTGGCGGGTAGCCACACCCGATTCCTGTAGGAGCTTTGGAGAACAGTTTGGTGTGGGGGCCGTGACAGTTAACAGGGCAATCCATGATGTGTGCGACCTGATAGTGGAACTCCTCATGGAACGGGTGATACAGGTATGGGACCCGGATGTAGTGATCTGGGGGTTCGAGGCTATGGGCTTCCCCCACTGCATAGGGGAGATAGACAGAACGCATATCCCCATATTCCGGCCCCCAAATGCCAAGACCGACAATCTGAATAGGAAGCAGGCTTTTTTAGTGAACCTCCAGGTTGTCATGGACCACAGATGCCTCTTCATCGATGTTTACATGGGCCTCTCTGGGAGGAGCCATGATGCCCGGATCCTGCTCTCATCCCTCTTCTTTGCGAGGATATTTGATGAGGAGATCACACCCAATGTGTTCTGCATCACTGAGGGTGTTTCTATGGCTTCTATCATGCAGTCCTATCATTTTCCTCGGATCCCCCAGAAGGTTCTCTTCAATGAACGCCTGGCATCGGCGAGGTGTGTTGTGGAGCAGACCTTTGACCAGCTCAAGATGAGGTGGCACCTCCTGTTAAACAGGAGTCAGTTTGACTTGTAGCACACCCCATCCTTGTACTTGCGGCGGGCCTGTGTTCCTCACTATATATATGAGACCGATGGAGCAGCCTTGGACAACCCGCCCCCCTCCCCCCGCACACAAAGCCAATCCCGTGCCCCTGTATCAGCATGTCCGGGGGTGTGTGTGGCTTCAGGAAGATATCAGAGGAGAACAGACAGGCCCTTACCAGACACATTGCTGCCATGGAGGCAACGAACCGACCCTAAGTTATGGGAAACGACGGTGCCGTTGCTTGTTTGACATGTACACAATAAAACTATTTACCACCCTTACTACTGACCTTTCCCGCCTCGCTGTATACCAGTTGTCACACAGTGTGGTGACTGTCAATGGCAGGGTGACTTGCTCATGCTGTACCCACCGCCATGGCCTCTGGAACCATTGCAGATCCTACAGTGCATTGCCACAGGGGTTCCCCTTGTAGCATAGCACACAGCTTTTTTTCCAGGCATGCAAGGTTTGGGTGCAGCACCAGGGAGGACTGACCCCACAAAATGTGTAGGTTTCTTCCCCCCCCTCGGTTGCCCCCCCTGTAATGACAAAGCTGTCACATGGTATGTAGTGCTCAGAAAGGTTTATTGGGGGATATTTAAAGGGGTTGGGCTTATTTTTTCCACGGTTTCCTGCATCCCCTTCTCTCTGCACCACCGGGGTTCGGATCTCCGTGACCCTTCTGAGCTGCAGCCCTCCTTGGACACTGGCTGGTGGGCCCTGGGTCTTCAGCCTCCACAGACTGCTCCACCAGCAGCAGAGAATCTGCAACCTGTGAGAGGGTTACATAGCAGTGTCGTTAGCTGTCCCCCCTTATTCGTGTGCACTCGCTGGTGGCCCAGTGCATGGCCAACCTGTGTCCCTCACAACATGCTGTGCTCCCTTGAAAAACCTCCCTTTGGCCCATGGTCTTGGAGTCACAGTGAGCCCCCTCCCCTGTTACAGGTAGCTCACTGCACTGGCTCTTACCTGCTCCTGTGGGGTGGCTGGGCCTGGCGGTGGGGTTGCTAGGGGTGCAGGGTTTTTGTTGGTGGGATCGTGGCCCAGGTGGGGTGGGGTTGAGGGCTGCTTGAGGGGAACTGGCAGAAATGATAGCACTGGATGGCCAGCCCTTGTCAATTGTGGAGGACAAGGGCTTCCAGTGTTTGATTGGGTTCCTGGCTCCCAACTTTAAGTTGCCTTCCCGCTCCACCCTGAGTCGGACTGTGGTGCCACAGCTTTACAGGGCTTTGAAGGAGCGGGTGAGGGAGCAGCTGTCAGGGGCTGAGTGGGGGGGCATGGTCCACTTCACCTCTGACCTCTGGTCCACCAGAAATGCCCAGCAAGCCTACCTGGCAGTGACTGCACACTGGTGGCAGGACCCAGAGGCAGCGCTTGGCATTCGCAGGAGGGGACCTGAAGCAGGGTATAGGTGGGCCCTGCTTCAGGCACAAGTCCCACACCTCAAGGAACCTCGAGGAAGCCCTGGCCACCATGCTGAGGGAGTGGGTCACACCAAGCGTGGCCTTCACCAAGGGGTGTGTGATCACGGACAATGCAGCCAATATCATAAAGGCAGTCCATGACGGGGACTTTGCAAGCATCCCTTTTGCCACATACACCCTCAATCGTGTGGTTAAGGACGCTATGGGATTGGGGGAGAAGGGGTTTGGGTCAGGCACCCTTAGCTCCCTGGTTGAACGGGGGAGGAAGATGGCGGGGTTCTTTAATCGCAGCGTGAAGGGCAACGAACTCCTCTGGGAGAAGCAGGCCGAGAAAAGGTCCTCGGTGCACTTGCTCATCCAGAATGTCTCCACCAGGTGGAATTCCACCTTCCTGATGCTCGAGCGGCTTCTTGAGCAGAAATCCGCCCTGCATCAGGTGGAACTGCAGGACTTGAGGCTCAGGCTGCTGCATCTGTGTCTGCTGTGCATGGTGCTGGAGCAGGAGCTGGGGCTGCTTCTTCTACCGATGTTCCTCCAGGGCCACCAATGTCCCCCACAGTCGAGGAAATCCCCAGTAGCCCAGAGCTGGTGGATCCCACCCCGGCTGCTAGAGGCAGGGCCCGATCCCCGGGCAATGCCAGTACTAGGGACTGGGAGAGGAGGAGTGGCAGCAGCGGCAGCTGCAGCAGCACTAGCAGCCACAGAGGGGGGCACAGGGAGAGTGCCAGCAGCATGGCGGGCACGGGCAGTCTACCCTCCGGGTCCCAGTACTCCCCTTCTGGGGACATCGCCATGATCGCTGGGGACAGTGAGGAAGAGGCAGCAGTCAGTGACACTAGTGCCGCAGAGGATATCTATGTCCATGAGGCAATGTCTGACCCTCCTCCTCCCAGAGCTGCATCACCACCAGTGCCACAAAGTTCTCCCTCTCCCAGCAGCACTGGCAGCAGCACGTCTGCCGGGGCGGGCAAGAAGGCAGCAGGAGGGGGAAAAACATCCACTGTCTGGGAGCATTTTAAGCAGGTGAGGGCAGATGATCCCAGAGAGGTGCAGTGCACGCTGTGCCAAAAGGTGGTGAAGCGTGGGCGGGCGCTTGCCAACCTTGGCACAACTGCAATGGCCAGGCACCTGAAGGCATGCCACAGTGCTGTGTTGCTGAGCGGGAAGGCAGGCGAAGTGGATGCCAGCGGGTTCCCGACTCCAGCGGCCAGTCGCCCGGCCCATTCAGCGGGCCAGCGTTCTGCAGCTACTGCTGCTGCCTCTACCAGCAGCAGGAGCATTATGGGGGCAGAAAAACTGCAGGAGCCTCCCCAGCAGCACCGCCAGTCCACCATGGAGGAGATGGGGTGGGGCGATGTGTCGAGGCCATCGGCAGGGCGCCGTGGCACAGGCTTCCAGGAAAAAGGCAAGCGCCTGGTTGCCGAGATGATTGCCCTGGATGGCCAGCCCTTCTCCATTGTGGAGGACAAGGGCTTCCAGCGTCTGCTTGCGTTCCTGGCTCCCAACTTTAAGCTTCCTTCCCGCTCCGCCCTGAGTCGGACTGTGGTCCCACAGTTATATAGGGCTTTGAAGGAGCGGGTGAGGGAGCAGCTTGCAGGGGCTGGGGGGGCAACGGTCCACTTCACCACGGACCTGTGGTCCTCCAGGAACGCCCAGCATGCCTACCTGGCAGTGACTGCACACTGGTGGCAGGACGCAAAGGCAGTGCTTGGCAGTGGCAGGAGGGGACCTGAAGCAGGGTATAGGTGGGCCCTGCTTCAGTCCCAAGTTATGGACAGCTCCCACACCGCAAGGAAGGTAGAGGCAGCCCTGACCACCATGGTGAGGGAGTGGCTCACGCCAGGCGTGGCCTTCACCAAGGGGTGTGTGGTCACGGACAACGCGGCCAATATGCTTAAGGCAGTCCGTGACGGGGGGTTCACGAGTATCCCTTGCGCCGCACACACCCTCCACCTGGTGGTGAAGGACGCTCTGGGCTTGGGTGATAAAGGCATTGGGCCAGGCACCCTTAGCTCCCTGGTCGAGCGGGGGAGGAAGCTGGCGGGCTTCTTCAACCGCAGCGTGAAGGGCAGCGAACTCCTCCGGGAGAAGCAGGCTGAGCAAGGGTCCCCGGTGCACACCCTGATCCAGGATGTCTCCACCCGGTGGAACTCCACCTTCCTGATGCTGGAGCGGCTTCTTGAACAGAAAGCCTCCCTGCATCAGGTGGAACTGGAGACAGACATTGAGGCACCTCCAGGGTACAACAGGGAGGAATGGGAGAGTCTAGATCACAAGGTCTTCATCCTCAGACCGTTCCTGACCATGATGGAGACCATGAGCAGCTCCACCGCCACCCTCAGCCAGGTGACTCCACTGGTCCATAGTCTCAAGAGGAGCCTGGACGAGATTCTCGGAGGGGTGAGATTGTGGCCCTCCGGGCAGGAAGTTCTCCAATGAGGCGCTTGACCTGGCACGAAAGCTGAAGGCGGGGCTGAGTCCGCGCTTTGATGAGCTCCTGCGCCAGGAGGAATATGTCCTGGCAAACATGCTGAATCCCAGGATCAATGGCAGCATGGCATGCAAGACAGCGGTCTATGGCCTCCGGAAGGGTACACTGGTGCAGAAGGTCCATCAGGCAGAGCAGGCTATGCAGCAGGATGCCCCTGGGAATGGTGGGAATGGGAGCAGCGACCCCTTCCAGTCATCTGGGTCTATCCATGTCCCCAGCCCTAGCGGTAGCAGCAGCACCAGCAGCAGGATGAGCAGCAACAGCAGGACACCTACTAGTACCAGCAGCTCCTCCTGTGTGAAGTCCACTCTGGGGAGCATGGGAGCCTGCACAAAAGGGCAAGCAGCGTGGCTGAGGGCAGTGGGTCAGGTGGTGCCCACCCAGAGCTACCAGAGGGAGTATGATGGTGCCTCAGCAGTAGTGGAGACTTAACTGGGGAAGGAGCCATGCATTGATCCCAGCAGCGATCCCTTGGCCTACTGGGTAGGCAAGGTCAACATGTGGCTGGTCCTGTCCAAAGTGGCCAAGGGTATCCTGTCCTGCCCACCAACCAGTGTCCCCAGTGATAGGGTGTTCTCCATGGCGGGGGCATTTGCTCCTCACACCACCTGAGACTGGAGGCCAAGTTGGTGGAGCAGTTGCTGTTCCTGAAGGTGAACCTTCTGCTGCTGGGATTCCCTGAGCTGCCCCTGGACAAGGAGTGATGGTGCAGTGATACACACCATTCCATGCCAGAGGCAGTCTTGGGACGGGGCTCCTCCTCCTCCTCAAACTGGGCTAGGGCTCCTGCTTCTGTGCTGCTGAGGTGCTTTCCCTCCCTCCCTCCCAATGCCTGGCACCCACCCTGTTTCTCTGCCTACCTGCTTGCCCCCCCTTTCTCTCTCTCTCTCTCTCATACTAGATGGCCTCGACTGCCTTATCTGACTGACCTCATGACATAGGGTGGCATTGGGAAACAACTGTAAGCCTGCCAGCCGGCCTATGGCTAGCTACATGATCTTGGCCCGCGTATGTGACACTGACTGGCTCTCGCTCTCTCGTGCTGCACAGTCTTTGCTAGCCTATCTGATTGCCCTGCTGCTAATGTCCCAGCCTGCCTGCCCTACTGCCACTCATGTCATCTTGCCCACCCTGCCTATCATGTCTGCCCACCCAGCTTGCTGCCAAGCTCAAAGTATGCCTCAGTCCGCCTTCCTGCCTCCCATGCCAAGGTGCCTGTCTGCCCACCNCCCACCCGCCCAGGTTGCAAAGCTTGAACCCTGCCTCGCGCTGCCTGCTGGGGATGGGCGAACGCGGTTTGGAAGTTCGGAGTTCAGACTGAACTCCGTCTGTTCGGTCGACAGAACCAAACTTCCGAACCGAACTCGAATTTCAAACTGAACCGAACCAAATTTCCGAACTCCGTTCCCTTCACCCATCCCTAGTGGCAACACACACCAAAAAAACCTGGTTTTGAATGGCCAAACTTGGTTCAGAATTTCGGAATTCGACTGAACTTGGTCTGTTCAGTCAACCGAACTGAACTTCTGAACCAAACTTGAATTTCAAACTGAACCGACTTTCTGAACTTGAATTTCAAACCGAACCGAACCGAATTTCCGAACTCCATTCTGTTCACCCATCCCTACTGCCTGCCAGCCCGCCCGCCTGCCCAGGTGGTCTAGATCAAAACTTGACTCAGTCTGCCTGCCTCTCATGACACAGTGCTTGTATGCCTACTCTGGCAATCGCAGCTGATGTGCACCACTGGTCTGGTAATCCAGCCACTGCTATCTGCTGGTCCATGGGTCCTTTGCCCTGGCCAATCCAAATGTGCCCACACAATCCTGCTGCTATCGTCTGCTGCTGTATGGGAGCTATTCCCTGGCAAATCCAACCATTCTGGCTCCATGGGTGCTGTGTACAGGCAAATCCTGCTGCTGCTGTCTCTGCTGTTCCATGGCTTCTGTGCCCGGGCAACCCAATGTCTGCTGCTGCTACTGCCAATGCTGCCTCTGCTGTCCCTGCCAAGGGTCCTATGCCCGGGCAATCCAATGTCTGCACCAGCTGCCAATGCTGCCTATGGGAAATCCAACGTCTGCCGCCAGTACTGCCTCTGCTGTCTGTGCCATGGGTTCTGCATCCCAGCAATCCAATGTCTGCTGCTGCTGCTGCTGCTGCTGCCAATGCCACCCATGCTGTCTGTGCCATGGGTTCTGGGGCCCGTCATTCCACTCACAGAGAGCCATCGTTCAACTGCATCAAGAAACAGCCACTCCAGCCCCAGTACCCACCATCAGCATTCTGGGGCCATGTTACAGGCATGGAGGGCTGTGGCCAATATCTTTAAGCTGCCACTCTTTTAGCCCCAGGACCCAACGTCATGGGTCCAAGGCCATCATTCCTCATACAGAGAGCCAATTTTCCAAAGCATAAAGAAAGAGCCACTCCAGACCCAGAACATGCTGCCAGGGTTTTGGGACAAAGTTACAGGCAGGGAGGGCTGTAGCCAATATCAAGAAGTTGTCACTCCAGCCCCAGGACCCACCATCATGGGTCTGGGGCCATCATTCCTCGCACAGAGGTGATGTCTTTCCACCCCATCAAGAAACAGCCACTCCAGTCCCAGGACCTGCCATCAGGGTTCTGGGGCCAAGTTACTGGCAGGGAGAGCTGTGGCCAATATGTATCTAGAAGCTGTCACTCTAGCCCCAGGACCCACCATCATGGGTCTGGGCCATCATTCCTTGCACTGAAGCGATGTCTTTCCACCACATCAAGAAACAGCCACTCCAGACCCAGGACCCGCCATCACAGTTCTGGGGCCAATTTACAGGCAGGGAGGGCTGTGGCCAATACCTAGAAACTGCCACTCTAGCCCCAGGACCCACCATCATGGGTCTGAGGCCATAATTCCTTTTTCCAAACGCCCAAACCGAACCGAACCGAACTGAATGGCCGAACCCAAACGTGGCGAATGAACCGAATGGCCGAACCGAACAGGACTGAACCGAATGGCCAAACCCGAACCGCGATCAGTTCGCCCATCCCTACTCATTTTGTTGAATATGTCTACTTTGAATTTAATTGCAAATAGTGTGTTTTTTTAAATTTACAATTTATTTGCAATACATTTATATCCCGCAGCCTCCTGCAACTCAGCAGCTTGGCGTGGCGAACAGCATAAAAACATCACAATAAAATCATCTAATTACAATATAAAATATATAAAATCAACACATAAAGTGCTGGCTAACAGATAAAATAAAATACCCTCCCCACCCTCCTCCATGAAGGCCTGGAGGAACAATCAAGTCTTACAACATCTGCGGAAAGAGGGGAGGTCAGGGGACAGAAGAGCCTCCAACGGGAGAGTGTTCCACTGAGAATGCCCTCCCCGCCATCACCACCTCACATAACCAGGGGACTTTGAGTTGGGCACCCTCAGCCGACCATAAGGGCTGTAAAATGACCCTAGGCTTGAGGCGGTCTCGTAGGTAACCAGAACCCAAACCATTTAGGGCTTTATAAGTCCTAAACAACACCTTGAATTGGGCCCAGAAGACAATAGGTAGCCAGTGCAGAGTCCAGAGCACTGGTGTAATGTGCTCGCTGAGGCCCGTCCCTGTCAGGAGGTGGGCCTCCGCGTTCTGCACCAGCTGCAGCCTTCAGATTATTGCCAATGGCAGCCCCACGTAGAGCACGTTGCAGTAGTCCAGTCAAGAGGTAATGAAAGCATGGATGACGGTGACCAGATCCGAGTCCGAGACATATGGCTGCAGCCATTGCACCAGATGTAGTTGGCGGAATGCGCCTCTTGCCACAGCCTCCACCTGACAGTCCAGGTGGAGCTTTGGGTCGAGGAGCACCCCACCAGAGAATGGACCTGAGCAGCCAGAAGGAGGAGCAGACCCCACCAATGATGGGAGCCACCACCCCCAAGTCGTACCCACCAACATCACCTCTGTCTTGTCGGGATTCAGCCTCAGATGGCTTGCCCTCATCCAGTCCCCTACAGCTGCCAATCATCGGGTAAGCACCGATACTGCCAGGCCTGGGTCTCCAGAAAATGAGAGGTAGAGTTGTGTATCATCGGCGTACTGATGACATCGTATGCTGAACCCTCCCATGACCTCACCCAATGGTTGCATATACACGTTGAACAGGAGAGGGGACAAAATAGAACCCTGCGGGACTCCACACGTGAGATTCCGGGGAGACGATGTACATTCCCCAAGAACCACTAGCTGAGTTCTTCCTGCCAGGAATGAGCGGAACCATTCCCGCTCACCCCAGCCTGGTCCCGCAGCCTCACCGTGAACATATCATGGTCATTTCGTAGTATGCACTTGTGATTACTACAATAAAACACTGGAAGGCATCGTCACCACCGTGTTCGATCCGAATATGTGCTATAAAAACATATGTTATAGTGAGGTTGCAGTGTATATGCCATTTTCAATGGCAGAAAGAGCAGTCGACCTTATATCAATCATCTAGCTATTTCCTCTTTAGTATCATAAACCTTGTAGAAAGGCCAAAGTATTAGCATTTTGACGTATCTTTTTGCAGCAAGAAGGTGGCTTTCACCTGTAGAAAAGAGATCACAATTGTCAATATTTATTTATGCTGTACTTTCATAACCACAAAACATCTGATTTTTAGTCAAGATTGAAGTTTTTGGTTTTATTGTTCAGTAAGGATTCTTAGGAATAGAAAACATCTTGTTTCTGAATCTCATTCTAGCAAACATCAGTCATCTAGAGGTGAGCTATTTCAGCTCTGAGCTGCCTAAATGAGATTGCTCTGCCTTTCCATCTTTAGGTTTAAACAATAGCCTTGTGAAATGCTTTCCGTACAGCTCTTCAATTATTGTGTTATTAAGAAGAAAGAGGGGAAAAATGTAAGCTGGCAAACAAAGAAATGGCAGAAGATATTGCATTTCTGTGTTAATTTCTATATATTAGGTTGGGTTCACATAAGGGTATTATGAACTGCTGGGAAAGCTCCGTAAAGCATCAAGATCATCCTTCTTTTGTGTATCTTATTC
>QEPC01000321.1:245481-276859 GCA_003113815.1 Sphenodon punctatus
ATATATATATATATATATATATATGGATGGATGTAGTGAAATACATACATTACATACTCAGTGAGTCTGTACAGTGCATAACAAGTACAAAGACCTACTCCTACAAACACTAAAACTAAATCACTAACGCTATCTCTATCACTAAGCTAACTCCTACAACTCTCTCTCTCTCTCTCTCTCTCTTTATTTATATATATATATATATATACATATACACATACATACACTTTGTACTTGTTTTATATATATATATATATATATATATAAATAAAGAGAGAGAGAGAGAGAGAGAGAGTTGTAGGAGTTAGCTTAGTGATAGAGATAGCGTTAGTGATTTAGTTTTAGTGTTTGTAGGAGTAGGTCTTTGTACTTGTTATGCACTGTACAGACTCACTGAGTATGTAATGTATGTATTTCACTACATCCATCCATATATATATATATATATATATATATATAATCCATTTAATTCATAGCATTTAGAATAGTTAATAGCAGTTAGATTCAGTGTAGATATATATATATAATATTAGTTAAAAAAAAATATATATAAAACCCCATATAAAAACAAAAAACCAAATAAAAAACAAAAGAAAAACATAAAATCCAATAAAAAACCAAAAAACCATATAAAAAACAAAAAAACACCCATAACAACACTTCCCGAATGGCTGAACAGTCGAACCGAACGGCTGAACAGCCTAACCAAATGGCCTGTTTGGACGACCGAACCGAACAGCTGAACCTGAACTCGGCGAACTAGCGGAACTGCTGAACCGAACGGACGAACCGAACGGACAAACTGAACGCAGACAAACCGAACGGCCGAACCCGAACTGCGATCTGTTCGCCCATCCCTACCAGGTTTTTCAGAATAAGGTATAAGAGACATTTCAGTAAGCAGTTGTGAGGGAGTTTAAATGAGTACCCTCCAAAATGGGTAGACCTCTCAAATATGTACTACAGGGGGAGGTGCGCATTGCAGGGCATCAGGGGAATTGCCCCTCCTGACCTGATCCCCCTCTGCAAGCTCTTCATGCTTTTGAAAAGAAAGAAAAAAAACAGACCCTCCCTCCCCCAAAGGTGGGGGTGGGGGAGAAGTCAGCAACCCATTCCAGACTTGCTCCGAGTCCTCCAGTTCAGCAATGAGCTGAGTGCTTATTGTTGTGCCTCCCTGGGCACATGTGCAAGGGAACCACCCCACAACCTGGGACAGGAGGGCCACGGCCCAGCCCCGGCACCATGGCTGAGGGAACACAGGGCAGGCGGCAGCCGACTAACCCATGTCCCTGTCCCCCCAGGACAGCACTCAGACAACGGAGCACCGCATCACTGGGGAGATGGCCGAGGAGGTCCCCCCAGACAACCAGGTGAGAAGAAGGGCACACCAGGGGGGATAGGGGAGGGGAGGCCCTATGGGGGCATGCAGGGGGGCAACAGGACTGTGAGTAATCCCAGTGCAATACACCCAACAGGAGATGACCATATCCACAGCCACAGGGTGAACCCCATGCCACCAAGCCAGAGGGGCCCCCATGCACAGGTCCCAAAAGGGGGATCCCTGGTCCAGGCAGGAGACCAGGGACTTCATACATGTGGGGGGGTGTCCAAAAGGGTACAGCACAACCTGGTTCGCAGCTACAAGACCAGACATGTCTATGAAGCCATCGGCCAGGAGATACAGCAGCTGGGGTACAATAGGCATGTCACCCAGTGCATGCAGCAGACAAAGGACTTGAGGTCTGGATATAAACATATCCAGGACAACAATCTCAAGTCCGGCTGTGCCATGCACACAGCCGAGTTCCAGGAGGAGCTGGACAAGTTCCTCTGCATGGATGGGGATGTCATGGCCTTCCGCACACATGGCAGTGCCTTCGCCAGGGGCAGACAGAGGGTCACCACACAACCCCCCCTGCAGGACCCCACAGAGCAGGGGGGAGAAGCTGCCCCTGGCAAGGCCAGTCAGGAAGCAGGAGGTCAGAGCCCTGTCTCACAGGGGGATGAGGCACCCCAGGAATCCAACCACAGTACCACCACTCTCAGTGTGTGCCCAAAAAACCCACAGGACGCCCAACCACAGGGCGGGGGGGGGGTGCACAGAGCAAACGGAGATCCAGGACAGCCCCCAGGAGGCGGAGGAAAAGGATCCAGGTATAACCGGCCCAGTGGGCCCGGGGGGGTGGGCAGAATTGCAGCAACTGGGGCCTGGGTGCCAGTAAACACTAATGGATCCCCATTCCCATTACAGCACAAGATAGCCTGGAGGTGCACAAGGTGGAGGTCACGGAGGAGGAGGTGGATGAGGCGGGGCTGACTGCGCCCCCGCTACCCGGTGAGGCACATGGCTACAGTAGAGGACACAACACAAGGGGCCACAGGGGGGCATGACAGGGAGGTGGGCAGCAGTACAGTGTGGGGAGGGAGGCCCCTGGGGCCGAGCACCCCCAACAGCCCATGCCCTACAGAGGTCGGGGTGGAGGGGGTAGGTGGAGGGGCAATTGGCCACACAGTGGCTCTCACATAACACATGGCAGACATGGGCCCCACCAGCAGGGTAGCCACGGCCGGGGGGTGATCCCATAAGAGGGTAGGGCAGGGGGGTCCCACAGGGGAGGGAAAAGGCGTGGCAGCTACAACACGGGGTCCACCCTCGTGACACCCCGGGAACCATGGTAGGGGGCAGTCGTGCACACAGGCCAGCCATACTAACACTGGATGCATCCTCTCATTCACAGAACACTGACCCGCTCGTGCAAGGGGTGCAGCTGCCGGCAGTGTGTAGAGGAATCGGGAGATGCAGGCCAGGAACTGGTGGTGGAGGGAGGACCTGGGCAGGGAGCTGCTCAAGGAATCAAGACGGTTAGCCGAGGTGCACTCCCAGGAGTGCATGCTCACTAGGGGGCTCCTAAGAGGGGAGGGGGAAAGGGACCGGGAGACCCTGGTGGCCATGATGGCCCGGTCCAGCACTGAGCACCTCTGGGACAGGTGCCAGATTGCCACCCTCCAACATGAGCAGCGGCGTGCCTTTGATAGGCTGGAGGGTCAAGCCACAAGGCTCATGGACCTCATGGGGGAGACGGTGGAGGCCCTGCGGCGGGACCCCCAGTGAGACAGGGTCTGGCAGGCTGTGGATGGAGGGTTGGCAACTGACCAACACCACGGCGGCCACCCACCGGTGCAGGTACCCCCCCCCTGCACTTTGGCTAATCGTGGTTCCCCCAGCAGCATGCCTCCCTGGGTCTGGTCCATGGGGTCCCCCTTCCCCACATAGGGCACCTCGAACTGCAGGTGGGGCTAACCTGCCAGCCCGCAACCCTTCAGGTCCCCCCCCCAGCTGCAACCCCAACCTCTCCACCGGGAAGCAACGCCCCCACCCCAGGACCCGGTGCCCTAGGACAACCAACTGTCCCTGGCTGCTGCCCCACCCCCTCTGGTAAGGCTGCAGAACCCTTGGCCCCTGGGGGTTGGGGGCACAACCCCAGGGGGGAGGTGGACAGGGAAGAGGGGGAACAGGAAAAAGCAGAATCCCAGAAGGGACGTAATGGAACAACCCACAGCAGGCACACGCTATACACCAGACGTGGAGCAACCTCAAGTGAACAAAGCACATGTAACAGCACAACACTTCAGTAGTAGAACATATGTTGTCTATACTAACAGTGTTGTGTCTGTACAAGTGCTAGGTTCAGCAGGTGAGGTTGCTCTATGTCTAGTGTTGAGCTCTGGCAGGGATTGGGGGCCCACAGGGCGCTCCCGGGACACCCAGTGTGCCGGGTCCTGGCGTGGGAAGAAGCCAAGTGCACATGCGGAATGCTCACCCCATGCTTGTTTATCCTCGCAGGGACCTGCACCAGAGGTCGGTGTGGAGCATTCTGTGGATGACAGGGAGCCCGGGCCATCTGGTCGGCGATCGCTGCAATCGGTGGCAGTGAGGGCTCACTGGCCTGTGAGCCCCAGTGGTGCAGCCAAGTGGGGGTGAGCATGCCCCAGATGATAAACCCCCCCATCTGATTGTACAGTTTCCCCACAAATAAATATGTTGCACTCGTACCTCTGTTTTGTTTCCTCTGTCCCGGGAATGGTGGCTTGGGGGAGGGGCATGGCAGGGTAGCACTGACAGGGTGAGGGTGCAGTACAGTGCCTGCCCAGCCAATGGGGCAGGGGGGAAGCCCAACGAGGTCACAGGCAGTTGTGGTGCCCAGAACGAGTGCATACTGACCATGCACAGGTGGACCAGCCAGTGGTGGCATGCAGGACAGGGCGCTGCCGGAGCACCCCGTGGCTGACAGCTAGGGGAGGGCTCACGAACCCAGGCAACCCACTGGACCCATTCCCAGGACCCCCTAACCCACACATGGCACAGAGGCATGGTTGCAAGTAATGGGTACTACCCATCTTTATTGATGGGGTGCACAGGTTTATGGACTAGGGTGTGGGTCGGGCATGGCCCTGTCGTTGGCCACTTGGGCAACGATGCACTGGCAGAGGGAGTCCCTGTTCTCCTCGGAGATGCACTGGAATGCCCCACCCTGGGCATGTTGGTACAGGGGCATGGGGCCTCCCCTCTATATGGGTGGTGGGTTGTCCAGGGCAGCGCCTCCAGTCTCGCATACATTGTGCAGGATGCATGCCACCAGGACAAGGATGGGGGTGTGGTCAAGGTCGAACTGGCTCCTGTCCATCAAGAGGCACCAGCGCATCTTTAGGAGTCCGAAGGTCTGCTCCACCATGCTGTGTGCTGACGACAGGCACTCGTTGAACAGGCGGTGGGCTGGGGTGCTTGGCACTGGATAGGCCCTCATGAGCCAATGGCTGAATGGGTACACGGGATCCCCTATCACAACAGGGGCCATGGGAACACCCTCTATCATGAGGTACAGGTTGGGGGTGATCTCCCTGTCGAACATGCGAGCATAGAACGGGGACGCATGCAGTATACGCACATCATGGCTCCGTCCCGAATGGCCCATCAATGAATAGGCCCCTGTGATCCACAATGGCCTGTAGATTGAAAGGAGAAGGCCTGTTTCCTGTTCATGTAGTCAATCTTTGCGTGTGGGGGCCATATGATGGGGATGTGGGTGCTGTCAATTGCCCCAATGCAATGGGGAAACCCCAGCTCCTTGAAGCTGCATATCACCTCCTTGTTTGTTTTTGCTATTTAATGTTTTTATATATTTTTTATTGTATTTTTATTGATTGATTTGTTAGTCGCCCCAGGTTGCCTGTGGCAGGAGGGGCAGGGTATAATTTTTTAAAATAAATATTTTAAATAAATAAAATAAATGACCCGCTCGAGGAGGAGCTCCACGATCAAGTCACACACATCATGGAAGGCCCTGTTCACGGTGGCCGTGCCCACCCTGAACTGCTTCCCCACAGTCCTGCAGGAATCGGGGTGGCCAGCTGCCACACCGCCATGGCGACTCACATCCCTGGCGGCAGTAGGAAGTGCATGTTGGTCTCCTGCCTCCATAGATGGGGGTTCAGGAGCTCTTCTAATCGGGTCAGGTGGGAGCTGGTCATCTGTAAGTGGCCCGTCCATTCCTCATCTGTCTGGGTGACCAGCATGTTCTCCCAACATGGCATGATGATGGGCAGCTGTCAGCTGCGCCCATTGCAACATTGTCACCCCCCTCAGGTTCACTGCCCTCCTACACCATGCCCCCTGGAGGATGGAGCTGCACCCTGGCAGGAGGAGCAGGGCCATCTGCTGGAGCACCATGCGCAGCAGCATGAAGGAAGTGCCCAGGATTCTCAGCAGCATGTCCCTCAGCTGTTGGGGCTCGACCTCTGGCCGCATGGTTGTGCGGCTCCCCATGCCCGGGAACCCCCCGATGTCAAGTGCCCTGGCCTCTAAGCTCACCACTGTGTGGCCCTTGCCCCCGGCCCCCACTCCCCCTGTATCCCTGTTCCACCTCTGTGTCCTCCCTGCTCTGTGTTCCCATGCTCTGTGCGCTGCTCAACCCCATGCACCAGTCTATACACACCGTGCCCGACCACCTGCATCGGGTCGCTTATGTACCATGTAGCCCCGTATTAGCTGGTCACTGATTGGTGCTGGACCAGGGGTGTGGTAAGTGCTGCCACTGGGTCCCCGGCCCAGCTGGTCATCCCACAGTGTGCGCCAGCCGCCCGGCTGCTGGGGGGGATGGAACCATGGGGGACCCGGCGTGTCCTTTGTAGCAGCTGTCACCCCTGTTCCCTCCTATCCCACCCATGCAGGTCCTGGTGGCTTAGGGGCAGGGCCACGTTGCGTGGCTTCATTTCCTCTCAGTCAGCCATCTTGTGCCATCACTCTGCCAAGCGGGGCTTCCCCAGAATTGCCAGTTCTGGCTGTCCGTGTGCTTCCATGGGTGTTTGCTGGGTGCATCCCGGGATGGGTGTTTGGCCACTGGGTGTTTGTCGGCCCCTCCCCTTTACATCTCACAACCCCCCACGGTGCTGTCTGTCTAACTGTCTCCCTGCTCACCGCCTCTGGGTGTTCGCTGGGTGTGCTCACTCACCTGTCCACACCCATCTCCACCCATTGACGCTGCTGCACTGTCCATGTAAAAATGGCCTATGCCACACCAGAAGACCCTTTCAAAGCACTAATTGTAAACTCGTTACATGAGCAATATGCAGTGGCCATCATCATGAGCAAAGTAGATAGGAACACCCCATCGACTGTGGGGTGCCTGACTCACCCCAGTTGTGTTTGGGCACTAATTGGGACCTGAATGTTACCTGACAGGCACCCCAGCTCCCCAGGATGACTCTTCTCACCCTCCCCTTATTCAGTGGCTGCTTCCTGCTCCACCTCGACTCATGCACTGCTCCACTGAACTGCCGGATTTTCCTGCTTGGCTTTTTCTGAGGGGGGCTTGGTAGAGTGAGGAGGCATCTTCCCATCTGCGTTAATCCCTCTAATGGGTCCCCTGTTCCAAGGGGTGTGCATGGATCCTGTGTGCACCCCCATTTTGGGTCCCCTTGAGAACCGGGGACCCATTAGGGGAGTGCACGCAGCTGAACCTAAGAACTTAAGAAGTGCTGTACTGGGTTAGTCAAATGGTCCATCAAGCCCAGCATAGTGTCTCCAACAGTGGCCAATCTCTGTCTCTTGTAATAAGTAGCCAACAGATCAACATTGGATGTTTTCAAACATAATGGTAACACGGGTGGCCACGTTTTGACCCCCGTGGCTGCCCGTGGTCCCTCCATGTTTGAAAAGTCCTGCCAGTTGTTTTCCCAGGCTGGACCTGGGGTTTTCATGGGCCATGGCAGTTTTTAGCCTGGGCTGTGACTTGGGCCCATCGCTGAGGCACAGATAGGACTAAGCGCTGCAGCGGCCATACAATGCAACTCCAGACTGGGGTAGAGCGGGCCATCACATTTGAAGGCCTTCTCGACTTGCCCCCAGTCTTGGATCCAGGGCTGTTCCAGGCAGACATGGTGGCCTCATAGGCTGCCGTGACCAATCATCAGGGAGGTGGGTGGGCTGCACTCTGTGAGTGTGAGTGTGAGTGTGAGTGAGAGTGAGAGTGAGAGTGATGCATACCCACATCCCCTTGCCCTATACCTAGCACCTTCCTGGCCCAGACCACCAAAACGTATGTTCGGCGACCAGGCTGAATCATACCCGGGGTGAGGGACCCCATCCCACGTAGGGTCAAAGCGTGACCGTTTGAAAATACACATAGGCAACATATTCCCTGTTGTCCCAGCCCCCCAAAGTAAGAGGTTATGTCCCCAAAATCTACTTGGCTGATAGCCATTTATGGACCTATACCCCAAGAGATGAGGCGACCAGAACTGAACACTATATTCCAGGTGCAGTTCTATCATAGATTTATATAGAGGCGTTAAGATATTTCCAGTTTTATTCTCTAACCCTTTCCGAATGATTCCTAAAATTCTGTATGCTTTTTTGATGGCTGCCACACACTGAGCTGAGGATTTCAGTGTATTATCCACAATGAGATCCATTTCCTGAGTGGTAACTCATAATTTAGAACCCAGCACTGTATACATATAGTTTGGGTTATTTTTCCCTATGTGCATCACTTTTCACCTGCCCACATTAAATTTCATCTACCAGATGAGAAGAAGTCTCCTCACTCCCCTCCCCACCTGCTCTGAAAAAGCCGATCGGGGAAGTCCGCAGCTCAGATGAGTAGCGTACAGGCAAGGGAGGAACAGGGAGCAGCAGGCAGTGACCACAGGAGCATCAGCCCAGTGTTGAGGTGTGTCCACACAGGGAGGATCCTGGGATATCTCAGGATGCCCCACTAATACTCACATTATCAAACACTGGACATCCACTGGGGAGCAGGGTACCTGATCAGATGCCCACTAGAGATGCTCGAAAATATGGGTATTAGCCGTGGGTAGCAAATGTGCTACTTGCTGCAGCTGTAACACAGGCATAATGTGAAAACAAGTATCCTGACTACCTGCTCTTTCTAATGAATAGCTCTTCATCTCCAATTGTTTTGTAGTGACTTTGGTAAGTGACACACAACACTGAACATTAAAACTGGAAGATTACATTTACAGTTAATTGCAAAGCAGTTAAACCCAAAGAAAGAGCATAGACTTTATACCTCTCTTGATCAATTTACTCATATGTAATGACTGTAAATCCCAGTTAACAGCACGTTCATCTTAAAAAACCAATAGTTTAAAAAGATATGTATGAATATTTAGCTTATCTGAACTATTCAGCATAGTATGCATTTCACATGTAGCTATTATCAATTTATTTTTATTGAACCATAATTCTGATTTATTTATTTATAAAAGCATTTAGTATCCCACCCCTCCTGACACAGGAAGCTCAGGGCAGCTCACAACAATATAAATTCACAATTAAAATCATAAAATGATAAAACATTATTGCACCCTGATCCCTCTCTCCCCCCGCCCCCCCAAAAGCATGCTTCAGTAAATTTCTATCACCAGCTAAGGTCTGTGAAAGTCTACCTTCCAGAGGCTGGGATTATAATAGTTTGATCCATTAAGTAAATTTTTCAGACAGGCTATTCTCATTAGCTTGAAAAAAGAGCTCATTTTAATTAACCTTTTCTATCCCACATGGTCTCCCAGGAGACATTAATTTATTACTCCTCTCTCTAAATACTGATAACTTCCCTTCATACAATTGTCAAACACCCTTCCTATAACCACATGTAACAAACAAAAGAATACATTCTGTCATTCAGTGTGACATGATGAGTAAAGGTCAATGGCTAAAAATGACTGGAATTTCAGATCTATTGTTTTGGGTCAGCCCATGGAATTCAAGAGATAATGCATTTCCAGAGTTGTCCTGAAAATAAACACCAAACCCATATCACGCCCCTTTCAACATCCTGTTAATGCTTTACTCTGTGTTTCTCCTAACTAGTAAATGAGTCTCTGAAATTAAAGTTACTGTTTCCAAAAGGAACATCACAAAAAATAAGAACTATTAGTGTTATTACATTATTGGAACCTTGATCCTGAAAAGGTCTTTCTGATTTTCTGAATTAATGCTCTGGGTAGGGTTGTTCTGAGTAGAGCAGGAAAAATCCACAAGTATTCTCCTAGGGTCTGAAGAGTGGTCCTGAGTGTTTGGACCTCCCCTCGGACCCTCAGAGAATACTCGTGAGTTTCCAAGGCAGGAGAGATGGCTGGTGTGTGTGTGTGTGTGTGTGTGTGTGTGTGTGTGTGTGCATGTGTATGTGTCATGGGGGGGTGATTAAGAGGGAGTGGGGGGCCTATGCAGGGAGGTGTCAGGGTGGTTTGCTTACCTTCTGAAGGCGTCCCACGTGATGCATGGCCTCTTCCTGTCTTGTAAATTTGAAAGTAAAAAACAACAACTGGGCATGCTCATAAAGGGTTTGAATTTGAGCTGAAACTCGGTCTTTGGAAAGCTTCAGAATTCGAAGAAGATTCCGGCACTCGGTTTGAAACGTCTGAGGTTCTGAGGACCAAGGCCATTTCTCTACAAACTTTGGAAGCCACTACACATGTGGCTGGACAGTTGAGCTTCTTCCGGAAATGAAACTTAGTGCCATATTTGGTAGAAAGGGGGGTATATTAATTATTAATTATTATTATTATTATTATTATCAAACATTTATATAGCGCAAGCAGTGTACCTGGCACTTTACAAAGTAATAAAATAGACACGGTCCCTGCCCCTAGGGAGGGGCTGAGAGACAGGAGCTGGGGGAGAGACTTAGGAAGGGGAACAGAGGGAGAGACAAGGCGTCTCATGAAGATGCGAGGTCTCAAGTGCACGTACTTGGCTTGGTTACGATGGGAATGACAGCAGGCAGGTCCATGTTGCAAGGATAAGGGTAAACCGATCGTAGGTATAGGAATAGTGGCTCAGCAGGATAAAGAGTCAGACAGAGCAGAGCGAAAGAGGTGAGTTTTAAGGAGAGATTTGAAGGTATGAAGGGAGGGGGCAAGGCGGATGTGGACAGGGAGGGAGTTCCAGGCATGGGGGGCAGCAAGTGAGAAGGGACGAAGGCGCTTAGGGGAGCAGGGAAGGCGTGGAAGGGTGAGAGAAGGGACAGAGGAGGAGCGAAGTGCACGGGCTGGAGTATGGAGGGCGATAAGTGCAGAGAGGTAGGGGGGAGCAAGGTTGTGAAGAGCTTTATAGGTGAAGACTAGGAGCTTGTGCAGGATTCGTTCAGGAAGGGGAAGCCAGTGAAGCGAAGAGAGGAGGGGCTGCACATGGTCGAAGCGACTGGCGAGGTAGATGACCCTGGCAGCAGAGTTTTGGACAGAGATGAGGGGAGAAAGGTGAGACCGGGGAAGGCCAGTGAGAAGGAGGTTACAGTAATCGAGGCGAGAGATGACCAGAGCATGAACAAGAGTTTTGGCAGACGAGACAGAGAGAAAAGGGCGAATCTTAGCAATGTTATGGAGGGAGAAGCGACAGGATTTAGCAACAGAGTCAATGTAGGGTTTAAAAGAAAGGGCTGAGTCAAAGATGAAGCCTAGGCTACGGGCTTGGGGGACAGGCTGGATGGTGACTCCATCAATAGTTATTGACAGCGAGGAAGGAGAGGAAGGATGAGGGGGGAAGATAAGGAGTTCAGTTTTAGCCATGTATAGAGCGGATAGTTGAGTGATGGTAAGCCAGATGGCAAGATTTGACTGGCTGGCAGGGCAAAATAAAAGTGGCTGCAGCCATTTCCCATTCTCTATGATGAATTTGGCTGTGTGATACAGTGCTGGATCTGTAAGTCCAGATCCAGATTTGGGTGGGGAGGGAGGAGTGCCTGGTCTGGTCTTGGCATGGTATGGTATGGTATGGTTTGGCTTGTCCTTTCCATAAAGCCGATGCTGGGGGATGGGGGTTACCTTCACCATGCCATGCTTTAAAAAAAATCAATAATTGTGTGCCACGTTGTTTCTGCCTGCTGCTTGGTTGTCACTTGATACCGTGAGGTCAGAGGGCTCTCTCTGTTTGGCTCCACTTCCCCTTGCCTGGTCTGTTCAAATTACCTTTGCCACAGTGACAGTACTAATGCCATGCCAAGAGGGTGCCCCTGTGAATGTCTGGTTTATTTTTTGTGGGTGTTATAATTTTGTCTGCTGGGCTGGTTGGCTTTTGATGAGATTTATTTCTCTACACACTTACACACTGTTTTATGGGGTTGTGTGTGTTGTTTTCTTTCTTTTTTTAAAAAGGCTGTTGCTGCCGCATGGCACAGCAGAATCTAACTGTAAAGTGTAACTTTGACTATTCTTCCATCTCCTTTGCACCATGAGGCCAGAGGGATCTCTCTGCCTGTCTCCACTTTCCCTTGCCAGGTCTGTTCAAGTTACCAGTGCCACAGTAGTACCAATGCCATGCCTTTTTTTAAAAATAAGAGGGTGCCCTGGGGGGCGGGGTGGTGGTGGTGATCAAGTGTCTGGTTTCTTAATTTTGTCTTCTGGGTTGGCTGGCTTTTGGTGGGATTTATTTCTCCATGCAGTTGCACATTGTTTTATGGGATGTATGTGTTGTCCAGGCTGTGGGATGGCACAGCAGAGCCTAATTGTAAAGAATAACTGTAAGTTCTTCTACTATTGCTCTGCCTGCACCTTGGTTGGCACCATGAGGCCAGACCAGAGGGATCTTTATGCCTGGCTTCAGCTGCTGCACAAGGGAACACCTGCTGAGGTGTCCTGCTTGTGCAAAATAGTTCCTAAGTTCCGAGTTTCTGTGTTCCAAAGTTCCGATGATTTATGAGGTCCAGAATTCTGTTTCCAAATTCCAGAACTTCAGAAACAGTGTTGAAGGACTGCCAAGTACCTGGGTTGATTACCCGGAACTTCAGAGATCAACCTGAGTACACAGAAGTACCATTTGGTACAGCCTTAGTCTTTACGTTAACTTTATTGCGTAGTCGATGATTATTGCATAAAATACAGTATAAAGCACACACATAAGCATGAAATATCACAAAATAATTACCAGAAGACAGAATTACCTACAAACCAAAAGAAATACGTTTTCTATACCTAAAATACTGTAAAAAAAATAAATTAAACCATATACAAATTTTATAAAAGACAACATACCTGAGTCCATAACATGTGAAGAAAAATACTGATCCCAATACAAAGTTCTATAAAGGGCTACAGGTCCTTTATGGACTACAGGTCCAATTCCAAAGATCAACCTCATAATCAGCCTGAAGAAAAATATAACATAACATCTCAACATCAAAAGGGATGGCTCTGGCCACAGTTAAGATGAAGGAACAGTAAAGCCCCAAAAGAACTTCCTAATCTGGAACACCTGTAAAAGAAAAGTTGCCAGGTTTTTAATGGTATTAAGATCCGAACTATCCAGAATCAAAGCAAGAAGGCAAGAGTCTGTTCTTCCGGGATATTTTTCAGTAATGGAACCCAAAAACTTGAACCGCACCTCATTGTACAGATGGCAAGACAAGAGCATATGGCTAACTGTCTCAACTGTCAGATGATCAAATGGACAGAGACGCTCACTAAAGGGAATACCCTGAATTTGACCCTCGCGGGGAAAGCATTAAAGCGGGCACTACATATTAATTGTTTGGCTTTCCTTGAGATGTCAGCAGCGAGATATTTGGCAGGTTGGCCTAAATCCGGGATCCACCCCAAATAATCCTGACTATGTGAAGACGGGTCAAGCCACCTATTTATATCTTGGACCCGCCCCAGCACTTCCTTCCTGACTGAAGTAGGGTGCTTATGGCACAAATATTCTGGGGAAAGCCCTATTTCCCTAAGATGAACCTCAATCTTAAGCAACCATTGATTGATAAAGGTATCCCCTAGAACCTCCTTCAACAGGAGCGAATCTGGGTTAAATTGCAATTTAACCCAGAATTTGAGTGCCATTTCGTCAGCGACTTGGGACCATTGCCTCTGTCCTAGCTCAACTCTAATGGCAGCTAGCCCTCTAGGGACACCCTGGAGTTTCCATAAAAACCTAGATTGTATCTGATCAACCATTTGGGCAAAGTAAGGAGCCCACAATTCCGCCCCATACAAAAGTTGAGATCTAATTCTGCTGTTGAATACCTGCAAGGCGGCAAGAGTAGATGTTTTGCCCTGCTTAATGAAAAGTCTGTGAATGGACTGCGCTGAAGCTTTAACTGCTTTAAGTGCTCTATTCACATGATCTCATCATCTGCCTGAGCTATGAAAGAGAAGGCCCAAGTATCAGAACAAAGTCACCTGCTGGATTAGGTGACCCTCTATATGCCAAGTAAATGTTTTCAACTGGGTAGTAAAAACCAAGATCTTTGATTTATTGTAATTAATTGTTAGATGGTTTTCACGACAAAACAATGCAAAAGCCTGCAACTGGCGTTGAAGCCCTATACGGGTCTGCAACAATAGTGCAACATCGTCGGCATAACATAAACAGCCAATGGACCGGGCTGCCAACTTTGGGGGGAAAAAACAAGAGTCCGCCATCCTAGATATTACTGGATCTATGAAGTAGGTAAAAAGGGCCGGGGCCAATACGCACCCTTGCCTAACTCCCACAGTGGTATTAATTGGGGGTGTAATATGTCCTTGTTGATCCACTTTAATCACAAGTGATGAATGCGCATGCAGAGCATGCATCAAAGCCAACAATCGCTTATCAATCGAAGATGCCTGCAATTTTCTCCACAGGGCAGCCCTATTGACAGAGTTGAAGACTGCCCTGAGGTCAAGAAAATCAACGTACAGTGCTCCATTATGGGCCCTGTATTTACTGACTAAGTGCTGGAGGACGTAACACTGTTCAATAGTTGAACGGCCCTTTTCAAACCCCGCCTGTTCTGGGGAAAGGGCCTCGGCCTGCACTAGCCAGCCTGTGAACTTCCCCAATAGATACTTGGCATAATTTTTCTCAGAAACGCACAAAAGACTGATGGCCCTGTAATTGTCCGGTTCCCCTTTTACACCCTTTTTATAATGGGAACTATAACCACCTTATCCCAAACTTCAGGAGTTATTGCCCTAGTCTGAATAGCCCTTTCTGGGGAAGCTTGGCCCTTTTCAAAGATGGCACTGGTGTGCTTTGAAAAGGACTGAGCATGCTCAGAAAGGA
Organism: Sphenodon punctatus; assembly: GCA_003113815.1. Classification (NCBI taxonomy): domain Eukaryota; kingdom Metazoa; phylum Chordata; class Lepidosauria; order Sphenodontia; family Sphenodontidae; genus Sphenodon; species Sphenodon punctatus. Next base: position 260,042 of record QEPC01000321.1, read on the forward strand.
CCAATCAGGCCCTTTCTGAGCATGCTTAGTTGTTGTTTCTTTACTTTCAAATTTACAAGCCGAGAAGAGGCCACGCATTGTGAGGAAGTCCTCTGGAGGGTAGGTAACCCACCCCTGACTGACTTGCTAAAACACTAACCCTTACTAACTCTTACATAAATACTGGGTAATATTTTTTTTTTACTACTACACATATCGGGTCTAAATCTAGTTCAAATCTGAATAAAAACTAAGGGTCTTAAGGTTCATTCATGGTGTCATGCTATGCAGGTAGATCACTGTGGATATGATGAACCTCAACTAAGGGTAAAAAAGAAGTGACAGCGGGGCAGCAGCAACCTGGCTTGCTCAGGTTGCTGCCATGCCACTGACATGGCCGGGATCAGATTGGGGAACCAACCACACATGAACCTGTTTAGAAAGCTGTCCAGCCCCCACTACCACACTGAACCGAGCGTCCTGACTGGCAGCCATGATGGTCAGTCATGGACCACAGTAGTGACCTGCCATGGCGGTCCCATGCTAGGATGGGCCACAGTGGATCAGAACATATGTTATAACTATGGCGGCACCAAATAGACTTCCGAGGTACTTGGGCCAAGTTCTGAGTTTCCGAGTACCCGGACTGGGTACTTGGTCAGAATTCAGAAGTTGGCCCAAGTACACGGAATTCAGAATTTGGAATACCAAACCACTGTAATCCCCAGAACTTGGAATGTCAGATCTCATACCTCCCCACCACCCCAAAGTCTCCATTGTGCCCACCTATGCAAGGCAAGCTCCCTCCCCACGCATCATACAATGATTAACCAGAAAGAAAGTATTCCCATAGTGTGCCCCAGATGGTCACATCTTGGCAATGTTCTTGAACCCACAACTAAAGCAGTGCCCAGGAAAGCAGGCTAGCAAAAGTGAGACAATCTCAAGATGACAAATCGAAAAAGTGCAACTTCAAAAAGCCTAAAATAAGGCAGCAGTGCCCATAGCATGACCCAGCAGCAGTGCACCCACTTTAAAATAATTATGCCAGCCTAGCAGCCATAAAAAACACAAACAGGAAGAAACCAGACACGCTTTGAGGAAGGGGCGGGGTATTATATTTTGTTAATAAATAAATAAATAAATAAATAAATGCACCTCCCCCACAAAAAAGCCTCTATTGTGCCCACCTATAAAAGGCAAGTCCCCTCCTCACAGATCATAAATTAACCTGACAAAGTATCTCCAGTGCGCCCCAGCTGGTCACATCTATTATTGGCATATTTCTTGAACCCACAGCCAAAGCAGTGCCCAGAAAGCAAGAGTGGGACAATTGCTAAAGAAGACAACAACCAACAAAAGTGCAAATGCATGCAGAAATCCCACAAAAAGTCAGCCCAACACATAATTATAACATCCACAAGAAAGAAACCAGAAATGCACACACACCCCAGCGGTACCCACTTATTTTTTTAAAAAGAGATGTCATTGGTGTGGCACTGGTAACTTGAACAGCCCAGACAAGGTGAAGTGGAGCCATGCAGAGAGATCCCTCTGGCTCTGGCCTCATGGTGCTAAGCAGTGCAAACAACAGTTGCACCCACTTATTTTTTAAAAAGGCATGGTATTGGTGTGACACTGGTAACCTGAACAGCCCAGGCAAGGGGAAGTGGAACCAGGCAGAGAGATCCCAGTCAAGCCATTCCAGGCCAGGCCCCTGGCCCAAGCCAATTATTTACAGATCAGCAGTGTGGCACACAGCCAAATTCACCAGATAGGATGGTGGAAAATGGCTGTACAGTCACTATTATTTGGCCCCTGCCAGCCAATCAAAAAGCTCTCCTGTGGCTTGTCCATCACTCAACTGTGCCCTCCCATACCCCCCTCCTACCAAATATGGCACAAAGTTTCATTTCCTAGCTCTGAGAAGCTAGGGCTAACCGTTTGGGTCGCAATGCATGCAATGGCGTCAGTATTCGATGGAGGTTTCCGAAGTCTTCCGAAGTTTTCTGGTGACCGTCCTTGATATTCGGAACTTCAGAACTCAGAAATTCAGAACCAGGGACTGGAATCCCAGGTGAATTCTGAAGTTTTCTGAGGACCAAGTTTCAGCTCTAGTTCTAACTTGCTGCGGCCCACTTTGCCCCAGACAGACCCTGTTGGACGGACAGGAGGCAGTAGTCTGGGCTGAGATTTCAGCACTTTGCCAAATCACAGTCCAGGCTAAATGCCGACAAGCCCAGGGTCAGTCTGGACAAACATCTGGGGGCCAAACACAAATGTAACAATGACCCGTGGGCCACAGCAGGACAAAGATGGCCAGAGCGGGTCACTGTCACATTTATTTTTACCCTAAGATGGTGATTACATAGATCTTGAGTAGTGCTAAAAATAAATAAATAGCTAATTCTGAATTCCTGAATGTTGTTCGCATTTTTGAATAATCATCCAAATAAATATTTGCACCAAAATTAAATGTACATATTGTGGGGTGTATTTTGATTTGGATACTTTGATTTTTATAGGTTACTTTGGCTATTTGCTATGGATATTCAGTTATTTCAACAAATATCAAAAACTAAAATGACCAAAAAAACAAGTTAAATTAATGATCTGAAATGAACAAACAAAGCAGAAATAAACAGTTCTTTGTTTCCACCTCACTGGACATGATCCAAAGAGGCTGAATTTGTCAGATACAATGTTTGCTGTGCATATAAGTTTTAACTGTCATTTTGAGCAATTCTGTTGATAAGATAGAAAGCTGAGCTACTGTAACTGCAGTTGAAGTTTCTGAGTGACAACTGTATTTCATTGTTTTGCCTTTCAAGCTTGAGAATAAATTTCCCAGGTAAATAGCTGATCTATAGTCAAGAACAGCATGAGGGCCATAAAGTACATAAAACAAGCCTCTCTCTGAAGATCAAACCTTAAAAGAAAAATGTAGCTGTTTTCAACTTGAGTTTTCCTTTTCCACCCGAAACAGATTGTTCTGCTCTCAGGTACTCCTGCATTCTAAATATGCAGCTAGTTGAGCCTATTAAGCGGAAGCAGGCACAAAAAGAGAGCACCTTTCATGATTTGCTCAACAGGCATTGTACCAGTTTTCTATACTTCTGAAACACTTTTATAATATTTGCTGCTGTTTCCTTCAGTCAGCCAGTCCTACACTGTTGATCTGATCTCCCTCATTGGCCCTAAGGACAGTAGACCTGAAACAAAAATCTTGGCGAGTGAAGTACCAACAGATACCAGCAAACACTTCCAAAAGGTCATTATTTCCCTTCAGAATTGGAACACTTGCTCTCGTCTCAGCCCTAAAGGACAGGGCCCAGAACACTAATAAGAGGATTAAACATGAAGGGGGGAATGTTATTTTCAGTCTTTTTTTTTATTCTAACATTTAAAATGAAGATGTCTGTTTCTGCTCCAGGTCTATTCTAGCATTTAAAGTGGGAGATATCTGTTTTTGTTTCAGATCTACATTAGAGAAGGAGGTTATTTATTATTATTAATTATTATTATCTTATTATGTTCATGTCATCAATATGCTGATGATACCCAAATCTTCCTCTCTTTTTCATCTGAACCAGACCCTGCAGTCTCAGTGCTTATTCTGTGTTTTGCAGCTGTGGTGGACTGAATGAGGGTGAGCTGACTGCAGCTGAAACCTGACAAGATGGAGGCAATGCTGGTGGGTAAGGCGGTGGGAGTGGCATCCCCCATCATTGATGGGGTTTTTCCCCCACTGGTTCCTCAGGTTTGGAGTCTGGGAGTGCTCATTGACTCCCAGCTTACCATGATGTCCAGGTGGGGGCAGTAGTGAGGAGCGTATTCCACCAATTACATCTGGTGCAGCTGCTTCAGCTGTATGTCTCAGACTCCGACCTGACCACTGTCATTCATTAGGGATGTGAGAAAAGAACACGGTTCGGATGTTTGGATGTTCGGTCATTCGATTTGAAACCCGAGTTCGGGTTCGGTTGTTCAGTTCGGCGGAGTTCAGTTTGACTGAACACGGCCGAACATTCAAAAATAGCGCTATCGATACCGATACCAAAATAATTTTTTTTTGTTCAGTATTGGTATCATTTGGCCCTGAAACTACCCCTGGTCTCCACCCCTGGTGCCTGGAAGTCTCAGTTGCCTTCCCCTTCCAGACACGATTTTCCCACCCAAAGTCACGTTTTTTCTGCCCCTGAAATCATCCAAACTTTTTTGAACTGTTCAGCTGTTCAAACGTTCTGTTTGAACGTTCGGTTCAGTCGTCCAAACAGGCCAAGTTTGGCCCGAACTCCGAACATCCAAACCGCGTTCGCACATCCCTATCATCCATGCTTCCATTACCTTGAGACTAGAATATTGTAATGCACTCTACGTGGGCCTACCCATGATGACAGTCTAGAAGCTGCAGCTGGTGCAGAACATGGTGGTCTGCCTTCTTATGGGGATGGGCCGGCGTGAGCACATTACACCTGTGATCCGTTCTCTGCACTGGCTGCCTATAGTTTTCCAAGCCCAATTCAAGGTGTTGGTGCTTACCTATAAAACCCTGAATGGTTTGTGCCCTACCTACTTGCAGGACTGCCTCACTCTCCGGGCCTTGGCTCAGCTCCTGCGTTCAACTGGGGGCACCTTTCTTGAAGTCCCCCAGGTTTCCTGAGGGGTGATTATAGAGAGGATGCTCTCGATGACCACACCTAGACTGTGGAACTCCCTCCCAACAGAGGCCTGGATGGTCCCATACTTCCCTTCCTTTTGACAAGTATGTAAGACCTGGCAGTTCTGCCAGGTCTTTGGTGAGGGTGATGGGAGTTGGGGTTGAGGGTTAGCGCGGGAAGGGTTTTATTTCTATTTTTTAGCTTTCTCCTTTTTCTTATGAGTTATGTTTTAATGTAAAATAATTGTATTTTAATGAAACCATTAGCTGCCCCGAGCTGCCTTTGGCAGAAGGGGCAGGATAGAAATTCGTAAGTAAATAAGTAAACAAGCAAATAAATAAATAAATAAATAAATACCTTGTAACATCAGCAATGTGTCTCGTGATTAACAGTCATGATTATAGAGACATGTCCCTTCCCGAAGAAGTTTACATTGAATCTAGAATAAGCAAGAAGAGGGGAAACAAGGAGAGGGACACTTAGGGAGGGACATGGACACAGTTATGAAACTGAACAGCTTCAGGTTCATGTACTAGGTTGCATCAGTTTGCCACTCCCCGAAGGTGGATACAAAATCACAGAAAACAAGGCAACACACACACACACACGCACGCACGCACATGCACACACACACGCACATGCACATGCACACACACACAGAGGGAAATAGTAAGTCTTTTCTGCTTCATTTAATTAAATGTATTATCATGCATGCTATTATGTCACCTAGAGACCCAGGGATTGAGTTCCCATTGTGCGAAACACTATCTACAAAGAGAGAAACAATCCTTGTCACAAGGAATTTACAGTATAAATAGAAGAACATGACAAACAGTGGGAGACAAAATGGGCACAGAAAGGTGAAGTGGCTCGGCTAATTTTACGCAGCAGGTCAGTGGCACAACTAGGGAACAGAACCCAAATCTTCTGACTTCCAGTCCAATGTCCTATCCTCCACACTGCAACACTTTCTGAAACATAGGGTGTTAATGTGACTGCATGTCCGGGGATCCAATGGTCACACCCACAACACCCAGAAGGGTCAGGTCAGGGGATGGAAAGTAGCATTCCCCTGGCCTGACCCAGCTAGGGGTGGGGGTGGGGAGTGATGCGTGGTCATCTGGTTCTGCTCCCACTCTGCAGCTGGTGACCTGCTCTCCCATCATGTTGGGCAGTCACGGTTGGCTGCATGTTGACCTATGATTCTGGGCCAGGCAGGCATGAAAACAGACTTGCCCCCTGCTTCACCCAGCTTTGGTCCACCTGGGCAGGTTGCAGGGACGGACTATGGGCCTGGTTAGTTCAAAGCTCACATTTGGCGGGCCCAGAACAAATGTGTAGGGTTCAGTGCTGGCCCAGGCATGCCAGAGCAGGCAACCCAGGACAGCATCACATTAGTTAACACCCATAGTGTTACATATTTTATTCTGACCCACCCCCTGCTATTTTTCTTTTGCTTCCTGGTCCCTGCCACCAACAACACACATATCTATGCATGCATATGCACATGTACACATTGTGTTATGGAAAATCAGACTCCTGTACAGAAAGGTCTGAATTAGCTTTAGGATAAATGCTTTACTCGTCTGTTTGCTAAATTCTGTTAGTAAGGCATCAGATTGCATATTGAAGACAATGAAGACAAAGACATCTTGATAAATTACCTTTTGTTTTCTCATTGAATTGGTTCCATTCATTTACAGATGTATCTGTAGATAGGGAAATGCTTTGGTTTAGCACTTTTATTTTTCATAGAAGTACCAAAATGAATGATGATGGGAAAATTCTGGAAAGATTAATTTTTTCATGGGGTTGTGAAAGACTTTTCCTTCTGTGGGACAGAATAACAAATGTTTAAATAATTTTTGCAATGTTTGTTTTCTCTTGAGGCTTCTTATCAAATACACCAAGCCTGCATACTGTGACAAACAATTTCCACATTGAGAGTATTAATTTTGTCAGATGAAGGCAAAAACTCCCAAGACCAGGAAGACTGGCCGACTCAAGTGTATGGTAATGGGATGCTGAGTTTTTAACTTACTTTACTTCGCTCACTTCCTCCAACCCCTTCACCTGCCCCCTCGACCCAATCCTCGCCCACCTCCTGACCTCTATGGCTCCCACTGTCGCCACACACCCCTTTTTACATTTCATTAATCTCTCCCTCTTTACTGGCTCCTTCCCCTCCACCTTCAAGCATGCCACTGTCTCTCCCATCCTGAAAAAGTCCACCCTTGACCCTGCTGACCTCTCTAGTTACCGGCCAGTCTCCCTCCTACCCTTCGCCTCTAAGCTTCTGGAATGTGTTGTCTACTCCAGCTGCCTGGATCTCCTCTCTGCCAACTCCTCCCTGGACCCTCTCCAATCTGGCTTCCGTCCCCTTCCCTCCACTGAAATTGCCCTAGCCAAGATCACCAATGATCTACTTGTCACTAAATCTAAGCGTCTTTACTCCATTCTTGTCCTCCTTGACCTCTCTGCTGCTTATGACACTGTCGACCACTCACTCCTACTGGACTCTCTTCGTGTCTGTTATGGAGGGAGGGGGGAAAGAGGGATACTCAACCACTCTCAACCACACACAAGGTACCCTTCGAGCCCCAAAGAATCTCTCTGGGTATAAATGCCCATCAGGATAGTATTTGGGCCCTTCCGAGTGCCTGAAGCGCTATGAAGTTAGGCCCCTATCATCATCAGGCATGGGGATACAGCGGTCCTGTGGCTTCCTACCACTCCCATTCACCCGCAAGCACTCCAGGGACAGCTCTGGGGAGGAGGGCAGGGTGTCTGAAGAAGGTGAGGAAGGAAGGGTTTGGAGACCCAGGATTCAGGGAAAGGAGAAGTGAGGAAGCCTCACAAACTACAGGAATGGCTCGGGAACCCAAGGAGGGGAAGGGGAAGGGGACACACCCTCAGCCTTGCTCTCACACTCTCACTCACAGACTCAAAAGGGAAGGAAAGAGGGGAAACAAGAGAGGTAAGTACACAACACAGCTATAGATAGATACATGCACAAACCACACAAAGAACAACAGGCAAAGGTACAAGCACTTAGCTTCTCAATGTGAAGGGGGCCAGTCCAGACAGGAAACCTGATCACCAGCATGGTTGTCCAGGCCGCACTGGTTTAAATAGCCCTAAGCATCATTCCCCTCAGCTAGTGGCTTTTCCTGCAGGTGCACAGAGTGCCACAAGGTCCTAGAGTCCTGCCCACCTCTGTTGCAGAAGCGTGCGGATGCCTGAGGCTCGTCTGGGGGCGTAGCAGCGTCTGCAGCACGAGCCGGCAGGGGTGCTACTGCATCTTTCTGCTGGGGCAACACTGGGGGTGGTGTCTAAACTGGGCCGGGGGTGCAGGGGCACCCCATGACGTTGGTGGAATCCCATGACATTTCCCTAGGCTTCTGTGGCTCTGTCCTTGACTGGTTCTCCTCCTACCTCTCTGATTGCTCCTTTAAGGTGTCTCTTCCCAATTCCAACTCCTCTTCCCTCCCCCCTTCATTTGGGGTTCCTCAAGGCTCTGTCCTGGGCCCTCTCCTCTTCTCTATCTACACCCTGTCCCTTGGCAAACTCCAGGGGCGGTTTTAGCTGCAGGGCACCTGGACCACTGCCCCTATGGCCAGTATCTCCCCCAAACTACTTTTTAAATGTAAAAAAAAGCTTTAAACTAAAACCTCCTGTCCCCCCCAGTCCACCCGTTCACCTGAGGGAGTCCTTTGTTGCCGGTGTCCTGAGCAGCGCTGCTTGCACCGAACTTCCGGGTTCTTAGACTCTTGTGCATGTGCGAGCTTGGGCTCTTGCTACCACGTGTGCATAGAACACCGCTGGGAATCCCCTGTCTCTGTAGCTTGCTTTGCTCCATTTGCTAATCGCTCTTGCTTCCACCTTCCATCCTGATTGATGGTCCAGGGGGCAGGGCTCAGCAGTTCAGCCAGTAAGCTGTCCCTCCCGACGTGACGCGAGGGGGAGGGGGGAGTTGGGGAAGGACGCGGTCAGGCCAGTCATGGCGTGGAGCCCTTAAGGGCAAAATTAATAGGAACATGGATTGGGCAGTTGGCTGTGCCGTCCAGCGCGTTCCTCTCAGCGTGCTGGCTGCCGGTAGGGCACTCTTCAATTGCAGGCAATGGAGGCAGAAGTGGCAGTGGGAAAATTCAATATGGGCTGTGGCAATTTGCACCTGGGGGGGGGAAGGGGGCTTGGGGATGGGGAGAAAGCCGCCATGATGTGTGCGTGTCTGACTGTGTGTGACAGTGTGAGTCTGATTGGCCAGTGGAACAGCAGGGGGGGGAGAGGGGAGAGTGTGTGGGGAGAGTGCTTGTCATTTTTAAATTTCAGAGAGTGAGTCTCTGAGCGCGGGCTTTCTTCTCACATGGTGTATGGGGTGGTGCCTGCTCCAGAGACCACAAAGGCACCGCCATTTTATCTCTCTGAGAGTGACTACTTGTTGTGTGGTAACTTCTTCTTGAGAGAGTTTGGTTGGACTTGGTCTCACCATCCAGCTGAAAAAATTACAAATCCCAATCCCCAATCCATTCTTCAGGAGCATATATTATATTAATTATTATTATTATTATTATTATTATTATTATTTTTAACTGCCTGGGTGCCGGTTATTTAGATTAGTTAGGGTGTGTAAGTATTTTATTATTTTTAAATTAATAATTATCTCAAAGAAGCAAGTTAGGGTAGGTAGGTAGGTAGTGTAGTTTGCTTGTGTGCTCTACCACGGCACCCACTTGGCACTGCCGAGTGGGTCCTCATCATCATTGAAGAAACCCAAATCCAATTCATCTTGTCCTCGCTTGAGTGGGAAGAAGACCCTGCTAGTGGTGAGTACGTTGGGGACCCGGGGTGGGGGGGGAGGGGGACTTGTCTTGGGAGGAGGGGGGTGTCAGTGATCAGTATGTTTTAATTATGAATTGTGAATTTAATTAATTGTGAATTTAATTAAATTATCAATTATGAGATATGCAGGTTCCAGGACTGCACTGGACCCAATGCAGCCCTGCAACCTGTGTATATCATATCTGCCTTCTAAAAAGAGTTTAAAGCTGGCCTTGATTGAGTGTGTATGTGTGTGTTGTGAACTGCTGCTCTCTGAGGTGGGGGACGGGAAGGGGAGGGGTCGGGGGGGTACTGGGCGACATGATGGGGGGAGGGGGCTGGTGTGGAGTGGCGTATGCACTTGCAGTGAACTGGAGTGGGGGGGGACTCAGTCTGGCTAGGGTTGCCATAGGGGCAAGCTTTTAAAGCGCACATATGAGAGATGCATGTTCCAGGGCTGCATTGGATCCAATGCAGTCCTGCAATCTGTGTATATCATATCTGCCTTCTAAAAAAGGAGGTGATGGTGGTGGGGAGAGCGAGGGAGGTGTTGGCCCCCCTGATTGGGGGGGGTTTGCCCTTCCATAACTCAATAGGTCCGGAGTCTGGGGGTGGTGCTGGACGCGGACCTCCGCCTGGAGCGGCAGGTGGAGGCAGTCACAAAGGCTGCCTTTCTCCAGTTGCATCTGGTGCGGAGGCTGCATCCGTTCATGTCCGGCCCGGACCTGGCCTCCCTCATCCATGCTTTTGTCACCTCGAGGCTGGACTGCTGCAACGCGCTCTACGTGGGGCTTCCTTTGTGCCTGGTTCGGAGACTGCAGCTAGTGCAGAATGCGGTGACCCATCTCCTTTCGAGAACAGGTCATCAGGAGCACATAACACCTGTGCTCCGGGCTCTGCACTGGTTGCCGATAGCATGCCAAGCCAGGTTCAAGGTGTTGGTATTGATTTATAAAGTCCTTCACGGTCTCAGCCCCTCATACCTCAGGGACCGCCTCGCCCTCCGCACTCTGGAGCGGACCCTTTGGTCTGCTGGGGGTGCCTTCTTGGAGGTCCCCCATGTTAAGCGGGGGGCCACAATGGAAAGGACATTCTCAGTGGCCAGGCCGCATCTTTGGAACTCCCTACCGGGGGAAGCTCGCCTGGCCCCAAGTCTCTTGATGTTCCAATGAAAGTGTAAAACCTGGCTGTTTGCCCAGGCCTTTGGGGAGGGGGGGAGGGCTTAGTGGGTTTTGTCTTCCCTCCCCTATTGATTTTTGTATCCCAGGCCCTGCTCTTAATATTTTAATATTTGATATTGTATTTTTATATGTTTTAAACTGTTTTAAACTGTTTTATACTGTTTTTATTGTTGGAAGCTGCCACGAGCTGTATTCAGGAGGGGCGGGGTATAAATTCAATAAATAAATAAACAAATAAATAAATAGAGTTCAAAGTCGGCCTTGATTGTGTGTGTGTGTTGTGAGCTGCTGCTCTCTGAGCTGGGGGAGGGGAGGAGTCGGGGGTGCACTGGGCGACATGATGGGGGGAGGAGGCTGGAGTGGGGTGTGCACTTCCAGTGCACTGGAGTGGTGGGGGGGACTCAGAGTCTGGCTAGGGTTACCATACGGGCAAGCTTTTAGAGCACACATGAGAGATGCAGATTCCAGGGCTGCATTGGAACCAATGCAGCCCTGCAACCTGTGTATATCATATCTGCCTTTTAAAGATTTGCATCTATGGCAACCCTAATTGGGGGTGGGTGCACTGAGAGACATGGGGGAGATTATTATGTGATGCTATATATGGTTCTGCCCATTTAGTATATTTTAGGTATTTTTAGGATTTCTTAAATTCATTTTTAAATAGTGAGTTACATAGTATTTCTTATTTATAATTGTTGACGGTGTGTGTGTGTGTGTTGTAAGCTGGACGTTGCTGGATAGAATATGATTGTTGTGCTGCCAGCTGTGGGGGAACTGGCTGAACATGGAGTATGGGGGGGTAGGGTTGCCAGATGCAAACTTTTAGAAGGCAGATATGATCTATACAGTTTGCAGGGCTGCATTGGTTCCAATTCATCTATGGCAACCCTAATCGGGGTTGTGTGCACTGAGAGACATGGGGGAGGGGATTGGGGGGACACATGGGGAGTCTGGCTGGGCAATGGCGGTGGACTGGAGGAGGGGCTTGTGTGCTTGGGGGCAGGCATTTTGTTGGATGCTGCTAGACTGGAGGGACCTGGCTCCTTTGGTGGCAATTTTCTTGTCTAAAGTTAGGCCCCGATGGCGGCCTACCTTTAAAGAAAGAGGAAGGGCCTGTGTGTTTGGGCAGGCGTTTTGTAACTTGGAGCTGAATGATGCTGGTGTGCTGGGGGAGGTGGGGCTGGCTCCTTTTGTGGGAATGGAGAAGCCTAGGTTGCTTGTAATGGTGCCTCAAAAGGGACCAGATGTTTTAAAATGGGCCTGCTGTGTGCTTGGACACGCATTGGGAGGTGTAGGTAGTAGGAATGCTGGTCTGGAGGGGCCTGCTGTGCTGTGCTTGAAATGTATTCCCCAAAGGTTCAAAACTGTTAAAAGCAGGCCTGCTGCGTGCTTGGACATGCATTTGGAGGTGTAGATAGTGGGAATATCTGTTTTATCTGGTTTCTATCTGGTTGTATACCTTTTATCTGGTTTTTATCTGTTTTATATCTTGTATCTGGTTTTATCTGCTTTATTTCTGTTTGATCTGGATTTTATCTGTTTTATATGCTTTTGTAACTGGTATCTATTTTATATCTGTTTTATATCTGCTTCGACACGTATTTGGTGGTGTGCGGCTATTACAATTGCTGTTTAGTCCTGTGATCTCAGGTGTTTTCAGAAAGCTGGAAATATGATGCTTGTGATAAAGCTGGGGTTTTGAAATCAATTGTTAAGTCATCTCATTTCAGGATTTTTTTTGAAAATTCTGGAATTTGGGGGTGTGGCTACTAGGAATGCTGGTCTGGAGCAGCCTGGTTTAGTACTGTAACACCTGTAATTATGTACCATTTTTCTACAGTACCTTGCAGTTAGAGGACAGACCCCTCCCCTGTGTCTATCTCTTGAGTCTCTGCTACTCTTGCAGCTTGCACTTTCATTGTGTTTGAATCCTGATCCAAACTATGGCAGAAGTTATCTGAATCATTGGCGATTCCTACATTCGCCGTTTGGAGCAGTTTGTCCATGAAGAGGGGCTTATCTTTTCCTCAGGCAATCAGAATTATGACATCTGGTGGTTCGGAAGAGGAGACATGAGATGGCACGAGATCATTCCAACGTTGGATAGGATTCAGACGAGCCGTAATGTTCCACCTCCAATGGGAATTGTGATCCACTGTGGTGGAAATGATGTGGACGACCTCCCCGGTGTAGGGTTGGCGATTGCCATGGGACGTGATCTGCACCGTGTTATCAGCTCCTTTCCAAGGAGCAACATCTTGGTGTCAGATTTAATTGAAAGAGCAGTCAACAGGAATGCAAGGCCAAGCCTGACTGATTCTGCTGCATTTCGTCGGTTGAGGAAATCGATGAGAAATGTGAACAGACTAGTGGATGCTTTTCTGAATCACAAAAGGAGGGCTACTACAATCTGGCATAGGTTCTCGAGACATCAGCTCTCTGTATGATGTAGACGGAGTCCATCTATCAAGAGCGGGACAGTTACTTTTCTTTCAAGCACTCCGAGAAAGCATTAGTCAACACCTTTGAAGACTGTAGCACTGTATGCATACTATGTAAGTTAATGAAGGCTTGAATTGATTGTCTTAGGTGGTTTCCTCTTGTCCCTAAAAAGACCAAGTGTAGGGTAAATATTACAAGAAAGGTTTCTAAATTAAGTATTCAATAAATTATGTTTTTTTACTGTCTCGGTTAACTTTTGCATGGGACAGTGGATTACATAGAAAGGATCGGTTTGCATATGTGAAATTAACTAGGTTTTTTTCTTTACACATTAAGACATAATTTTAAGGTGACGGACAAAAGGAAAGGTTGGGGAGGAATGTTAATATCTTTGAGAGAGTGCTGCTAGTCCCAAATCCCCATATTTTCCTTTTTCTTTTTTCTGCAGAGCCAACACTTCAAAAATGAATACCGTGGTTGCTCTTCTCATGAAGCCATTCACCATGCTGACTTATGAAGAGAAACTGCAGATCAAAGACATGGGACCTCACTGTCCAGAACTGCAAATCAAACAAGCTGAACAGGACAGAGGGAAAGGTTATACACACCGGTTCCACACATCCTGGTATGAGAAGTTCTGGTGGCTATGTGGCAGTGTTTTCAGGAAGTCGTTGTTCTGTTTTCCTTGCCTGCTGTTCGGTGGTGATGCAGCATGGACAAAGACGGGTGTCAAGGACATTAAGCACCTGTCTGAGAAGGCAAAGAAGCACGATTCTTGTAAAAGCCACCTTGACAACTGCCTAAACCTGTCACAGTTGGGAAAAACAAACATCGCCGAGAGACTCAACAAAGGGTACCATGTGGCTCTAAGGATCACAATGAGGATGTGGATCGAAATAGATACATCCTCTTCAGGATAATAGACTGCATAAAGTTCTGTGGTGCACATGAATTGGAGCTACGTGGACATGACGAAAGCAAGAGATCTGTCAATCCAGGGGTTTTTCGAGGTGCGATAGATCTACTTGCCACATCTGACAGTACGCTACAGCAACATTTGAAGACTGCAACTGTCTTCAAGGGGACTTAGAAAACCATGCAAAACGAACTCTGGGACTGCATGCTGCAAATTGCTCGTGACCACATAATAACCGAAATTAAAAATGCAGATTTTGTGGCTATCGAGGCTGATGACACCACAGATGTCTCAACCGTCTGCCAGTCTGTCATGATTTTCTGCTACATAGATGGCAGGGGTTCAACCGTGGAACATTTTTTCAGCTTCACACACTTGACAGACTCCCATGCAGAAAAAATCACTGAGTCCTTGCTTGAAAACCTCAGTGCTGCTCTCCCAAGGGACTCTAACAAAGAAAAACTCATAGCTCAGAGCTACGATGGAGCGAGCATAATGTGTGGAGAGCATGGTGGAGTCCAGAGGAAGATAAGGGATGTGTACCCAAATGCACACTTCGTTCACTGTTTCGCCCATCAGCTGAACCTTATTGTTCAGCAAGCTGTATCCCAAATAAGACAAGTAAGGATTTTCTTCCAAAGTCTGTCTGGTATCCATGCTTTCTTCAGCTCTTCTCCAAAAAGGACTGAAGTTCTGGATGTGGTGGTGAAGAGTAGGCTCCCCAAAGTAGCGAAAACACGCTGGAACTTCAGTGATCGGACAGTCGAGGTCATCTATGAGCACAGAGAGGACCTGGTCGAGTGCTTTGAACAAATAGGACTAGATAGTCATGATGCCAAGACTGGTATCGAGGACAGGTCATACATAACCAGGTTGGAATCTGATGGGGAGTTCCTCTACTTCCTGTCCTTGTTCCATAGATTCATGCTGCACATGGACATACTTTAGAAGGAGCTCCAAAAAGAAAACATTGACTCTGTTGGTATTCAGAGATATACTACTGACTTCGTAAGAGCCATCGATAAAGTGAGGGACTCCATTGGAACTCTGCGCTTGGAGTTGCCGGAGAATGCTCGGATGCACAGAAGTGCGGCTAGCATGGACACGCTAGAACAGATCGCTGTGGAAGTGTGTGATATTATAATCTCACATGCACGTGACAGATTTCAATTCACGAAACATCTAGAGAGTGCAACTTTGGTGCAGGGCACTTTGTTTCAAAGGCACAGCGAACGCTTTCCCATCCAAGTCTTTAATGCAGCAACGCAAGCCTACCCAATGCTGGAGCGAGACCGACTGAGGAGTGAGCTTGGGACTTTGTATGACAGGTCAGAATTCCATTTTGCCAAAGATGCCTCTGCTCTACTTGCTGTGTTGACCGAGGACAACTTGGACAAATCTTTCTCAGAGGTGGTTAAACTGCTGAAGATTGTCATGACAACGCCTCTCACAACAGTTGAAGTGGAACAAAGCTTCTCAGCTCTAAAAAGAATTTAAACCTTTCTGAGAAGAACCATGACAGAGGACCGTCTGAATGCTCTAGCAATACTGTCTATTGAGCAAGCCATGGTGAGGGACATTCCAGAGTTCAACAACAAAACAATAGATCTGTTTACACAACACAAGGAACGGCGAGCAAATTTCCAGTACAGGTGCTGAACAGACCTGAAGATGATCTAATGTGGACGGTGGCCCGCACAATCAGAAGACCGGTGCTGCATCCATCACGCTCCAGCCTGCATGGTGTTTGTCCTGATTAGGGAGACCCGTGCCAACGTGGACGCTGCACCCAAGTAAAGAGGTGATGATCTGGACTCTCCATTGCATGAAGACTAGAAGGAGGGGAGACCCGCACAATGAGAAGACCTGTGCTGCATCCACCCAGGTCCAGCCTGCATGGTCTTTGTCCTGATTAGGGAGACTCATGACAACGTGGACGCTGCACGCAAGTAATGCTTCCCGGGCTTCTTCGAGGACAGAGCACAGAGAGGAAGACCAATTGCGCTGCAGAACCACCACCATGAATAAACCCAGCACCCAAAGGGCATCACATGACAGCCACGGCACACAAGGCAGAGGGAGGCGTTTCTGGCATCTGCAAGTGCGAGGATGAGAGCCAGCAGAGGACATCCCACAGTAAAGATAAGTATGCTTCCTTCTTACGTTTAAAAAATTGAGCTAAAAATGTAGGTCTTAAGTTACAGTTAAACTGTAAAGAGTTTTAACAGTTTAACACTAGTGAGAGTTCTTTAGAATTGTTGGTCCTAATTTAGTTTAGAAGTAATTTAGAAATGTGTTAGACATTAGAAAACCTTTTGTCCTAATGTAGTTTGGAAGTAGATTTAGTTTAGAGGTATGCACTAGTACTTTGTTGCTCGCTCTGTGTCACCACCCTGGCCCTGCTCCTGCCCCCAAGGAGAAGTACAGTGGGCATTCATTGGGAGAGGGTGGAACCCCTCCTTGGGGGCAGGGGCATGCCCACGGCAGGGACACACAGTCACAAAGTCCATAGGACAAAAGGGATAAATAGTTAAACACTTGTTAGGGTTCTTTAGAATTGTTAGTGCTAATGTAGTGTAGAAGTAGTTAGTTATTAAGAGTAGGTGGCTTGGGGCCTGCCCCTGCCCCCAAGGAGAGGTACAGTGGGCATTCATTGGGTGAAAACAGACATGACGCTAACCACCCTTTAACCACCCTTGGTGGTTATTTATGCATGTTTCAGGGCTGTATTGGTGTCCTATGCAGCCCTGCAACATGCATAAATAACCACCAAGGGTGGTTAAAGGGTGGTTAGCGTCATGTCTGTTTTCACCCA
>QEPC01000321.1:279197-326037 GCA_003113815.1 Sphenodon punctatus
TACTCTGTTCTTTTTGAAAACAAAAATCCAGGCTGGGCAGGGTGGGTGGGGGGTGTCCCCCCTTCCACCCGCGCAGCCTGGACTCGGGGAGGGTTTTTTTTAAAAAAACTTTTTGGCTGGGGCTTTAAGTTTTTTTACATTGCAGCCATTTTTAAATGGCTGCAATGTAAAAAAATCCGGTACCCCGGAATCCGGTACCGGGTCCGGATTACCGGGTCGAATCCGATAATGCCGGTACGCCCGTTACCGGCATTATCGGATACCGGATTCTATCGGTTTCCCACCCCTAATAGGAATAGGAAATAGTGGCTCAGCAGGATAAAGAGTCAGAGTGAAAGAGGTGAGTTTTAAGGAGAGATTTGAAGGTATGAAGGGAGGGGGCAAGGCGGATGTGGACAGGATCCAATATCCGGACAGGGTCCAATATCACCTCTATGCTGACGACACTCAGCACTATCTTTCCACCTCCGCTCTATTACCTTCTGTCCAAGCTCGCCTCATCAATTGTCTCTCTTATATTTCCACCTGGATGTCCCAACGTCAGCTCAAACTCAACATGGCTAAGACTGAACTCCTTATCTTTCCTCCTTTCCCTTCCTCTCTCTCTTCCCTGTCCATCCTTATTGATGGGGTCACCATCCATCCCGTTCCCCAAGCCCGTAGCTTGGGCTTCGTCTTCAACACTCACCTTTCCTTTAAACCTTACATCGACTCTGTTGCCAAGTCCTGTTGCTTCGCCCTCCACAACATTGCTCGGATTCGCCCCTTTCTCTCTGTCTCCTCAGCCAAACCCCTTGTTCACACCATGGTCACCTCTCACCTTGATTACTGCAACCTCTTCCTTACTGGCCTCCCCTGCTCTCACCTGTCCCCCTTATCTCCATCTAAAACTCCGCTGCTAGGGTCATCAACTCAGTCCATCGCTTCAACCACGTGCAGCCTCTGTTCTCCTCACATCACTGGCTCCCCCTTCCCAAACGCATTCCTTCACAAACTCCTGGTATTCACGTATAAATCCCTTGACAACCTGGCTCCCCCTTACCTCTCAGCCCTAGTCTCCTTACACAGTCCCACATGCACTCTCCGCTCCTCCTCTGCCCCCTCCCTCACTCTCCCTTGTCTCCCCTGCTCCCCTAACCGCCTTCGTCCCTTCTCCCTTGCAGCCCCCATGCCTGGAACTCCCTCCCTACCCACATACGCCTTGCCCCCTCCCTCTTCACCTTTAAATCCCTCCTCAAAACCCACGTCTTCCTTGCCGCCTTTCCCGACGCCTGCTAGAACTTCCCTTTCCTACCCTCCCCGCAGACTCCTGCCTAACTGCAACCAAACCAACCACATGCACCTGAGACTTTGCATCCGCTTGAATGTTATTGATCCCTTGTCTCTCCCTATGTCCCCTCTCCTTGTCTCCTCCCTCCGTGTCTATTAGATTGTAAGTCATAGGCAGGGACCGTGTCTATCTTACTGTTCTGTAAAGCACCAGGTACACTGCTGGCTCTATACAAATGCCAATAATAATAATAATAATAATAATAATAATAATACTTCAAACCTGCCCCAGGAGAGGTGAGGAAAACTTGTTCCTTTTGGATAGCTCTGCACTGACCTATGCAAAGTTAGCTTGTGATGTTAGTGTAATTATAGCCATGGGCTGCAGAGAGTATATTCAACTGGTGTTCTGCGCTTTGCACTGACTGCCTAAGTGCCTATTGTCTTCCGGGCCAAATTCAAGGTGCTGGTTTTAACTTCTAAAGCCCTACACAGCCATGGCCCCACTTACCTGAAAGCACCGCCTCCCCCACCCTCCCGTGTCCCATGGCAGCCCCTGTGGTCATGCGGGGATGCCCTCCTGGAGGTCCCGCAATATTGTCGGGTCTGTACTCACAGGGGGGCATTCTCTGTGGCCGTGCTGTTGCTTTGGCATGCCCTTCAGGTGAGGGTTTACCTTAGCCCAGACCTCCTTGCCTGCCGACAAAATAGCAAAACATGGCTCTTCTGCCAGGCATTCTCTAGGGGGGAAGAGAGGGGATGGGATAGGGTGGGTTTTATTGCAGATCTTTTATGTATTAAGTTTCTCTGTTTTTATATTTATATTTAAATTGTAGATTTTTTTAATGTGTTATTTTTAGTGTCTGTATTTATATTGTTTTATTGTAAGCCATGCCAGAGGCATGAGGGGCAGGGTATGAAATTTAATGATAAATGATACAATAAATAATTCAGTTCCAAAGCACCAAAACCATCACCACTTCCTAGCAGCTGACTGCTTGCTGGCATTCACAGAAGAGAGGCTATGGGTTTAATAAACAGAAAAATACCTACTACTTCTACTTCTAGAAATGGCCCCTATAGTTAGAGATGAGACACATTTTAAGAGGTGTTACGTACAGCAGACTTGAGCAGTATTAGTGTCTCTCTTCTACTGAAGAAAGGAGTTTGCCTTAGTGTTACTGGGCACACCTGCATAATAACTTTCTATTAGAGTTGGAATGGGTAGAGAAAAAACGCTTGTGTTTTTCTTTTTGAGCAGTGCACACTCAACCTGACTGACAGTCAAATGACAAATGAGCACCCAGTTGTCGCCATTTCATTTATTCCATTCATTTTCACCAGGAACAATTTGTTGTTGCTCCTAGTGAAAACAAACAAAACAAATGAAGTAAACGCAATAAACAAAAAATATATCCCAAATGGTGAAAATCGGGTGTTCGATCAAATTATGTTCATTACTTGGTTTGTTCATTTTGGATCAGAGCATCCGGATTCTATGTATTTGCTCAGTTTTGGGGGAACTCGTTTCAGCTCTACTTTATACCATTCTGCCATTTTCCCAAACATGACTGACTCCAGTTCACCATAGTTACACAACCATACACAAAGTCAGATATAGAATTTGAGGGACAGACAAGAAGAATTGTTCTTTGGGATACAAACATTTTGATAGTCATTTTGAGAATGGCTTCTGCAATGTTTTCTTGTTGATTAAAAATGGCCACGGGGATGTCATAGTGGGGCTAAATTACAGGATACCCTGGCCTTATTCCCATTCCTGAGGTTCAATCCTGTGAGGAGCTGCAAAGCTTTTAGGGATGTGCTTGCTTTTTATACATATGAGTAATAATCCTTGTGAGTGTTGAGGGCTCTATTCCATGTTGCCACTGTGCAGTTGAGCTGTTCTTCCTTAGGAGGGAGCAGTAGCTGACACATCAGTTAGAACCAATGGAGGTACTAGACCTGCCAGATGAAAAAGTCTGACCCTGCAGCTTAGATTGCATTGAGTTTTTGGATGTAGCCTGCACTACTGAAACATCTTTTTTCATTTTACTACACACGTTTGTCTTTCACTGGGTATTAGCTAACATGATACTGGTCCGTCTGGCCTACCTGGGTCAGTACCAAACTCCTCCTGCCTATTTAAGGCCCACCATCTCTGGACCCAGTTCATACCCCAGGCGAATTGGTGGCCGAGCCAGAAATATGGGCCTGAAATGAACCAGGCCCATGGTCCAACCGTGCAAGCCACCCAGGTGGGCTAGAGTTGGGTGAACCAGGCAAACACATATGTTTTTGTGCCTGTTTGGCCCAGCATCAAGGGTCCACATGATAGCCAGCCCTGGCTGCCTGTCATTGGCAGCCATGTCCAACAGTCATGGTGTGTGTGTGGGAGAGGGGGCTCAACTGCAGTGTGGTGGTGGAGCTGGCCACCATGCATCACTCCCTGTTCTCCCTCACCAGCCGGGTTAGGCAGTGGGGCCGTGTGTTCCTGCCGTCCAGCTGCCCATCACATGAGTTACCACCAAATGACTGGAGTTTTTCAGTCCCACCTAAAAACCTCCAGTTTAAGAAAATAGTTAAGGCTCGCACAAAATAATTATTATTTTTTAAAATGGATAAAGAAAATATTTAAAGCATGTACAAATTTAAAAACAAAAAACCTCCAATAAATGGGGAAAGTTTAATTCAATCATACTCCAAAAAGCAAGGAAATTGAAGATTAAAGCTCTCACCTTAAATTTTGCACAATGAATAAACAATAAAAGCTAAGAAAGCTCTTACCTTAACTTAAGTGCCATGTAAATTCTGTGTATGTACCTCCACTATACATTCTGAGTGAGTGTATGCCTATTTGGTGTATAGCAAATAATAGTACTGGATTTTATAGTCTGGTGTGTAATTTTACTGGTTGAATGTATTTTTTCTTGTTAGTTCTTCATTCTGAAATGTAGTTTTTAGTAACGTAACTTTTTTTGGTATCTCTCTTTTGGATATCTTTCTGACGTCTCTTTTTCTGTATTCCTGAGATCTTCACTCAATACATGTGTTCATGATTTAGATACCTGCCCTCAGTCCTAAATGCTGTGATCTATCTGCTCAACATAATCACTGCTTACCTGGCACACAAATTTAGGCCTTTATGGTTTTTCCTTTTAGGCCACATGTTTTTGTTCTTCCACAGTCCTAAATACTTTCTCCTTTACAAACTGCATAAAGTTATCACTGCTTTCATGACGCACAAGTTAAGGTGAGATCCTTCTTAGCTTTTACTGTTTTTTCATTTTGAACAACTTAAGGTGAGAGCCTTAATCTTCAAATTCCTTGCTTCTTGGAGTATGGTTGAATTCAACTTTCTTTGTTTATTGGAGGTTTTTTGTTTTAAGTATTTGTGTGCTTTATTTTCTTTATCAGTTTTTAAAATACATTTTAATTTTGTGTGAACCTTAGCTATTTTTTCAAACCAGATTGGTAAATTGTCCTTGTTTTTCTTTGTGCAACAAATATCTGTTTGCTATGTTTGTATTGCGGTGTGTGGTTAGTATGTTTCCCAATTCAGTGTGGGTGGGCTAATTAATTTTGATTAGTTTATATATATATTTCCATCTTTCCCACATCAGTTTCTCAGGAGGAGCTCTCATGGGCCCTATAATAAGCATTTATTTAATCTATGTGTCTGGGTCAATAATTTCTATTATTTGCCTTCTACCCCACGGCTTTAAGGGGTGTCTAGTACATCCAGTGGTTGAAAATGAAAACAACAGGCACAACTTTTAACATCACTAGGGACTTTTTAAATGGAATGCTCCCTGGCTGTGAAATAAGGGGTGGGTGGTGGTGGCTAGATACAAACAAATCCATCTTCTGAAGACATTTTAAATCCATGCTTTCAAAGTCTTGCAGCAAGGCAAGAAAGAATCATGCTAACATGCTAAGATGAGAAGACCTCCAGATGGGATCTCTCTCTCACTTCCAGAGTGCCATAAAATAGGCAGCAGCTAGGCATTCAAGTCAGTGAGATTAAAAATACACCATCAGTCCTCTAGCACCCAGATTGCAAAATAAAATAAAATAAAATAAAATAATAATAATAATAATTAATTAATAATAAAAAATTAATATACTTCCAGATGGGGTCTCTCAGTACCCTCTCTTCAGCCCCCCCCCCCCACCAAAAAAATCTAGAGAACCCATACAAGGCTTTCCTCTCACTATCTCAGATTATTTCTTTTTAAAAACAAGGAATAACTCCAGTGCTTGTGTTCACAGTTCAAAATACTGAAGATCACACTTTGTAGACATTTAAAATCAAGTCTTGCAACAACACAAGAAAGAATTGGGATTACATGATAAGCTGATTCGACCTCCAGATGGGGCCTCTCTCCAGCTCCAAGAGTGCAAAATAAATAAATAAATAGGTAGCAGATAGGCATTCATGTCAGTGAGAATAAAAATACACCATTAGTTCCTTATGCTTTGCCAGGGACAATTCTCCAAGAGAAACCAAGTGGCAACATTTCCCCCCCAATTATCCCAAAGACCTTCACAAACATTAATGAAGCTTATTTACATTAATAAGCAACCCTTGAGAGATGAGGCTACTCTTGGGGAAGGTGGCCCCGATCCCCCACAGCAGCAGTGGGGAACAGAATGGGGAGGGGATGGGGAATGTGTAGGGGTTATCAAGGCAAGAGGAGCCCAGGAGCTGGCTTTGTCACTGCTGCCTCATCCCTCAGGCCCCCCCCCACACACATGCACACACCACACTCCTTCCACAGACACACAAATACACACACACTGCACACTCCATCCACACAGACACACACTGCACATTTCACATACACTGCATACTCCCTGCTTACATGCCCTCTCCCCTAAAGCATTCACCCCCTGCCCTCGCTTACTTGTTCCTCTTCCCCCAAAGCACTCACTGTTTCCGCTCCCATGAGAGGAGCGGTCACTGCTCTGCTCCACTCCATGACACCACCAGGGTGGTTTTCAAAGTGCCCACACTACCAGGCTGCACACAAGTGCTTTGTGGGCCTACCACCATGTTCCCTAGTAGCGTGGCATGCTGGGAAGTGTAGTCCTTTGCAGGACACACTATTAGAGAACCTGGTGGCAGGCCTACAAAGCACTTGTGCAGCGCCTGGCACTGCAAGTGCTTTGAAAACTACCCTGGTGGTGTTAGGGCTTCCTGGCAGCTACGGAAAGCATGGGCAGGGTGCCCTCCAAGTCTCAGGGAGAGGGGAGGCATGACAGCCCTATTTCTGGGCACCAGGATGATACAGTGCCATGGCATCCAGGTGACTGGAAGTGTGCCGACGTCCAATGCACTGGAGCAGGGCCCAGGCTTTGGGAAGAGCATCCAAGGGTGGGCCCTCCTAGGCTGCAGCTACAAATATCATCAATGGGACTGCAGTGCCCCGCCGGTGATGTTAGGAGAGACTGGCCCCTATTTGCCTGAATCTGCACATAAGACCCTGAAAGCTAAGGAAAAGGAAAAGAGTGTGAGAGTGAGTGAATGAGTGCTTGTTAGAGTGAGTGTGTCTGTATCATACTAGTGGAGGGCTTTGATCCTTGACTAACACCCACCCATTGCATTGTGCCTCAGTTTCCTCAAAAGGAAAATGCGCTTAGTGGTCCAGCCAGACATAATCTTGAACTGGATATAGGGCGGCGTTCTTCCAGGTTGTGGAAGCTTAGTTTACACTGTGCTAAAAGCAAACCAGCTCGGCAAAGTATTGTAAAGATAATATTATTTATAAATGAGGTCATGAGACAAAGAATGTTATAAATATAAAGCATAGTTTACTTAAATTCAAATAGAAAGTACCAATATGTTACAAAAGAGAATCAAAGTCAGTTACAAGTACATGATCGAAATAAACATTTCTGTTTAAAGGAGCAGCTTTAAAATCTAACATATACTTAATTCATTGGCTCAAATGCATCAAAAGAATATCCTTTCATATTACCCAGTTCTGTGCCCAGTTTTGCCATCAAGGTGAGAAAAGACTCTCATGTCAATTTAAAATCTTTCTGCCCAAGCAAAGAACTGCTCTGACTCTTATTGCTTGAGGAGCCCATTCAGATGACGTCAGTTACAAAGGCAACTGACTGGAGTTTCAGTCAGGTTTCTTTCAAAATTCTGCTGACCAGTTAGTTAAATCTAGCTGCTAGCTAATTTAAAGCTAAAACTCTACTTCATGGGGAGGTACCCCTTGAAGCCAGACGAAAGGAGATACTTGTGCCATGGAATCATTAATCACTGAGATACAACTCATCTAAGCCTTTATTAATGGCTGTGAGGGATTAAAGTCCGTGGATGAAAGAGATCGAAACGTACCTTGCTCATTTGGGATTTCAAAAGGACTATATGTTAATTAAGGAGCTGACTCAAGTTAAATTTGAATTAATTCAATGACTTAGGGACATCAGAAGGCAACAGGCTATAGTCAAAATAAGGGAAACTCCCTTTTTTCAAAATTACTTCGTTTTTGTCCCAGATCAAGGGTGTATTGCCTCTTTTTTTGCCCAGAGAATGTCTTTTAGACCCAGGCATTTATTCCTGTGTGCTCGGTTAAATTCATTACCCACAAGAATATTAGAGGGATGCATACTTTAAAATGTTTATGCTCATCGTCTGTGTCCATTTGATGAACTAACTGCTTCCATGTTAGTCCATTTTAGTCCATGTTCGTCTATTTGATGAGCTAACATTTGAGCATATTCTATTGGAATGTCATCTATACGATAAGATAAGAACCCAGTATCTAGCTTAATATCTATTGAAATATTTAGGGAGAATAGATTCTAACTTAATGAGAATTTTGTTGGAAGACTCCAACCCGCAGCTTACGCAGTTAGTGGCGGGGTTCCTAGAGGAGGCCTTTATTATCAGGAATAAATTTCTGAATTTTGAACATATTGAAAAGGATCATCGTGCCTAATTCTTATGATTTTAATAACTCTTTGATTTTATACCAAGAGTTTTGAATGATCAGATCCCTTGGTAAGTAAATGTTTATTGATATACGTGTTTGATTGGTTGTTGATATTTTATATTATTTTTCTATTTATACACTCCGAGTGATTTTTGTACTCTAAATTAGTTGGTCTTATTTTAAATCAAATTACTTTGTTGAGAAAGTCTTAAATTTGATATTATATCATCTTATCTGTTAAAATACATAATTGTAATTCATTTTCTAATTTAAATTTTATGTTT
This sequence comes from Sphenodon punctatus, assembly GCA_003113815.1. Lineage (NCBI taxonomy): Eukaryota > Metazoa > Chordata > Lepidosauria > Sphenodontia > Sphenodontidae > Sphenodon > Sphenodon punctatus. The sequence continues at coordinate 287,701 of QEPC01000321.1, forward strand.
GTGCTATGTTATGTTTTACAATGTTTAATGGCTGTATATGCATTAACCAATGGTTAAGCTTATTAATAAAATTGATTGATTGACTCAGACACAACTGATAAAACCCCAGTCCTTAAAACAAGTTAGAAGGACATTCTAACATATTTAATCTTTTTCCCGGTATATAATCAAGAGTTCACTGAGAGGTTATTATAGTCAACAGTTCAGTAAAAGGTTACCATACAAAGGCTAATTTAAATTTTTAATACATTGAAACACAGATGGCGAAAAATATATGCTTATTATATGAGATACATGACACCCCTCCAGCACCTAGGGGTGACTTCCCATGTGTTTGATACACTGCACGAGTGAACCCCTGTATGTTTTCCTAGGTCCCTGCTCTCCCCTCACTGGCGACTAGTTGCGTATCTTCTGATAGTCCCCTTCCCCCCGGGTATGTGTGTGAAGTCATGCTGAGGTTGGAAAAGGGCGCCCCCTCTTCCTCCCCTATGATGATCCAGGTTGCCTGCCTCCTTATAGGATAAAAGCCCTTATAAGATCCTGAGGGACTAGTAACACCAAAGGACAACTCCTGAATAGGAGAAAGGAGGAGTGGGGGGTATCCCTTCAGCGCATAGACCCTTGCATCGCTGTGTTTTCTTCTCCCCCCCTCCCTCTGTGACAGGTGGCAGTGATCTAGAAGAGTGGTAGAGGTAGGCACAGCAGTGCAGGGCAACACTGGGTGTCAGGGTGGTAGTGCCTCCCCCCCAACACCGTGGCTGCTGCCTAGGGGGGCTGTCACAGATAGGAGCAGTGACATGGGGGGATATGGGGGAGGACAGACTTCAGTGCTGGTCAGACTTGCAGCTGGCACGTGGTGGCAGTGATCTGGGAGGTGAAGTAGATGACCAGGAAGGTGGCTAGCTGGGAGGGTGGAGTAACCTCCTTCCCTCCCACCCCCCTCCCAAGCTGCTGGCAACTAGATAGGTAGGTGGGAGAGAATCCTCGTTTACCTTCTGGGATTTCAACCTGGTAAACAGCTGGACTGACCCTGTTAACGATCCTAACAGGACCTTCCCACTTACGTGTTAGGGAATGCTTTGAAGCGGAGAACTTTTGATACATTATCGACTGCCCTTCTTCCCAGACAATGGACTTTCTGATCCATCCTAGCCTCCTATCTATATCTTGCTGGGCTACTCCCAGACATATGGCAGTCTGCCTATGGATTTTTGCTAGTTCCTCCACCAACATTTGTATCCATTCCTCAGAGACAGTTTTGTTTTCCCTGGTGCAGGTCCAGACTTTCCCAGCCAACTGGGGAAGCCCTCTTTCTCTTTCTCCCTGTCTCCTGTGTTTCTCTGTGTTATATACCAATAAACCTGTTGTTTTTGGATACCTGTCTCCTTCTCTCTCTTTCTATTTAGGGAGGGTACATAAAACTGCCTGTAGTGTGTACTGTCCTCAGCTTGATCCTTTGAACACATGGAGACCCCAGTTTAAGTTTTTAAGCCAATTCCCCCTGAAGTTTAAGGAACGGTGATTATTGGGGTACATCACCCCGAGAGGTCACGAGTGGGAGGGGGTCTCCTATTAACAGAAGTATGATGTAGCATTCAAATCCTATTTAGACCTTTTGGTAAACCCAAGACTGCGGAGGAGTTATACTCAGCTTTGTTTTCAGCTTGTGCGGACCACAGTCTTGGAGGGCAGATACCATAAGGTGAAATATGACCAGCGATGCTGTACTTGTAGACTTAAGGAGGTAGAAACTACGGATCATTTCCTCTTTAGATGCTCTTATTATTCAGCCCTGAGGGTAACATGGTTGTCTCCACTCCTTAAAGAAAACATGACCTTTGAGTCAGAGGGATGTTATCCATTCCTCCTTTTGCTCTCTAGTAGGGAGGATTTGGTAAAAATTGCATCCTTTGTTTGGCTGGCATCCAGGAGGAGGGCCAGTATAAAGGTAAAACCACCATTGCTGGGCCAGCCAGTTTAGAGGGACCACCCCCTTGCTGCTATTCAACTTGGGACTGAGGAAATAAGTAGGTTTGTGTTTTAATACTAATTACTTGTTACTATCGTAAGTTTATTAGTATTCTGTAAATGGATTGTTACATGGTGTTGGAGAATGTATGTTTAGCCCCAGGTGCATGGGGAATTTTTTATTGGTTTTAACTTGTTTTTCTCTACTGGTTGACTTTTCTGACCTCTTTGGATTTATTATACTATGGATGAGTTAAAGCTGTAGTAGAGTTATTTTAGCTTATCTTATTCTTTGTACATTTGGGAGGATAGGAGGTTAAGGTATTTTGTATTTTGTTACGTATCTTACCTCGATATAAATATATATGTTATTTATGTTTATTATTTGTCTGTTTGCTTGTTCTTTGTTTTGGCTATAACAATGGCTGAGCCTCAATAAACTTATACTTATATACAAAACCATTATAGCCAGAAATACGTTTTTCAGTTTTTCCCTTTATTTCAAAAACCAAATGTTTTTGTTTCTGTTTTCATTATTATTTGTCATTTTCGTTATTGCAATAATGATAATGAAAATGACAGTTTTCAGTATCATGATTGTAACAACAAAAATGACATGCACACCCCTATGAGGACAATCTGGCTAGAGAAACTATGAATAGTCAATTGATATCCAGGAAAGGTCTAACATGAAATGGGTTGCATTGGCTTCACATTTCTAAGCCATTTCCAATTTTAGACAATAGGACTGTGATCCACAAATCATTTATTCTGCGGGAAGTGGTTTATGGATTTCACCCAATACTTGGTGGATTTTTAATTCACATTTCCTATTCATTTCCTTCAATAAATTCTCAGATTTGGTTTCACAGCCTCTGGAAAATTCAAGTTCTATTTGAGTTTGTCCTTGGTTTGATTTAACTTCGTCTAACTTTACTTGAGCTGATTTCTTTGAAAGGAGGTAGTTCCAATTCACATAGTTGGATGTCTTCAACCACAGGATTAAGGCTGAAGCAGGTACTTGATTTATTACCCATGGGTAATACTCGCAATTTTGGTTGCCATGTTGACTACCTGACAGGGAACCGAAGTGCCAATGAGGCACTGGATAACCCTCAAAAATTCGGAACTATCATTACCAATTTACTGTTTTGCCATTTACTGATCAGTAAATCGGTACCCTCCCCGACTCCTCACTCCCCTCACCTAACTCCTGCTGATATCCTCCATCCAGTAAAATCTGTTACCTGAGGTCTGTGTACTTATATCCTCACCACATGGACCAGCCAGCCATCATTCTCAATGTAACCAAGCCAAGCATGTGCACCTGGGACCTCATATCTTCATGAATGTTACACACCTTGTCTTTCCCTCTGTTCCCCTTCCTTCATCTCTCCCCCGCACCCCTGTCTCTCAGATTGTAAACCCTAGGGCAGGGTCCATGTCTATTCCATTACTTTGTAAAGCACCAGGTACATTGCTGATGCTATATAAATGCTTTCTAATTATAATAATAATTAATAATTAAGTAATACAGGAAAACCGCAAAAATAGGGATGGTAAATGGAATATTGAGACAGAAACTCAAATAATTGGTACCAGAATTCAGTATTTTGGGACTGGAAGTCAGTAAATCAGGACATAAGGTAACTTGTCAGACACTAGTCAGGTACTGATTAGTACCTAAAGATGGTAGGTTGAGTCGGGTAATGAAAATTTGATGGGCTTACCCATTTTGGGGTGGGGGGTACTTATTTCAGCTCTACATCTACACAGGATTTTTCTGTTGTTGTTTTTCTAATTGACTAGGATTTAAGTCAAACAATATGCAATTTTTTTAGTCATTGTTGTCTTGTGAGCTAAGACACTCAAAGTCAGTGACAGCAGAACATTTTCAGCTACCTCTACTTTTAAAATAAATGTTCTCTAATCAATGATACAGTGGATCAGATTCAGAGGTGTCTTTTGGTCCTCACAATTAAGGGTCTTTCCTTGCTCAAATAATTAAATACCAAATACTGAAGAATCAAATTATATGTGAACTTTACAAAAGTGCATAGATGTTTGAATTTGTAATTTTGAATGCATGAAAATAAGTTGTGTTAATTAGTTTTATGTGAAGCGCTCTTAGCAGACAGGACAGTGGCCCATGTAGGTCTGCTCTAGCCCGCTTTGGCCTGAAGGCCACTGGCACATCTGTTTTTGTGCTGCCAGATATTGGACCGGGATTGCCCCAGGCCATGTCAATGGCTAGCCCAGGCTTTGATCTTTGGAAATCCCCATCACAGACCAGGATAAGGTTAAACCCAACTGGGTCAAAGTAGGATACAGAAGGCTATCACATCTGTTGTGGCCTGCCATGACTCAGCCCAGATTGGGACCTGCCATGACCGACTGCCATGGCTGCCCATCATGGTGGGGGGCAAGGTGCTGGTAGTGGCCTGGGGGCATCTGCATGTCTGTTGCAGCCCTCTCCCTCTCCAAGCCATGTTGCAGAGGAATGGCAGCCCAGCTGCAGACATATATGGTTGGTGCCCTGACATGACTTGGACTGTGTCCACCATAAATTTCTGCCCCAGGCCAGATCATGACATTCGTGATGGTTATGAGACTTGTGACCCATCAGTTGCAATCTTTCCTGCACTAAAGACAATGGATTCCTGCTAATTTCAATGGGATTGGGTCTTTATCAGCACAAGTGTGTTTAAGATTGCAGCCTTCCTTTTCCCAAGGGAAGACCAATGATTATGACAACCAAAGCCACCTCTGAATCTCATCCATTTTATGATTACGGTATGTTTGTTTTAAAAGTAGAGCTAGCTGAAAATTTCCCATCACTGAAACGGAAACTTTGCGGGCAAAATCAACAGGCAAGTTCCTGAGATTTTAGTTGCCTCAAAATATCAGCTCTACTCCAAATCATTAAAGGTTTGGGGTATTTTTATTTTATTTTTTATTTAAAAATTAAACATTTTTAGAAACAGACTTTAAAGTTGTTCCAAACTTTAAACACTAAACATCAATGATGAAAATCAATGGGTTTTTTTTTTGGGGGGGAGGGCAATCTTTTCCCAACAAGCTCTACTTAATTAGAAGCAAAGACATGAGTATATTTAGTCCTAAATACAAAAGCAAGGCTTAAAAATATATATGGAATACATGCCAAAATACAAAAAATGTGATACAGTTGAAAAAACGTGAGTCATAAAAAACCCAATGAATTTCAGGTTCATTCAATTTGGCATGTAATTGGGCCCTGGAGCCTCTTCAAACTTCGGGCACACACACTGCTACTGAGATAGAAGGTGCTAATCCCCTTCGGAATTATGTGGCAAATACTGTCTTCTGCATTTCAGAATAATTTTTCCTTCCTTTCTCTCCCCAGAGTAAAGCAGTTTTGCCACTAGAAAAATGGATAATTAAATCTTGGCAGTTTTTTTTTTTTTTTTAATTATTTTTTTCCCCACTTTTTAATATAACCTCCTTCTTTGTCACATCTAGAAGATGCCTTGGGTTTTATGGCCCATATTAAATATTATGCCTCATGGAAGGCTAAACTCAGGCTGCTTCTTCTCCCCATTTGAGAACGACGGCAAGAAATGACCTGCAGGTTGCAATTTCCCCCATCACTAGTCCTTCTTCCCATTCATTGATTTGCTATATCAAAGATCCTCATTGTCACAGATGTGATATTCCTGTGTAGGTTATATCAGTATGTGTTTGCCCCTAGGTCAAATGCCGTATGTTTCACCAACATGACTTCTTCCTTTGACAGAAATAATATCACCAAGATTTTACTGATTATTTTTCTTAAGGAAATAACAATTCACACTTAATTTTATGACTCTTAAAAATAGAAGTGTAGAACTATAAATCTCGTAGTTAACTCCAGAGATTGTCTAGTCAATTCCCTGGAGCTGGGGTAATGATCCCTGATGGCTGTTTATCCAATTACTAATGAGGGGGATTCTGCAGACTGCTAGATTTATTCCATTACCCAGGTACTAGGCTTGATCCCAAACCCCATGTGACATGCAAACATTGCACATGCATCTCGTGTGCAAGCTGCGTGTGGATCACACACTAGGGATGTGCGAACAGAATGTGGTTCGGATGTTCGGACATTTGGTTGTTCGGTTCGAAACCCGGTTGTTTGGTTCGGTGGAGTTCGGTTTGACCGAACTTGGACTAACATTCAAAAATAGCGCTATTGATACTGATACCGAATTCGAAGATTTTTTTCGGTATCGGTATCATTTGGATACCTGAAACAACCCCTGGTCTCCACCCCTGGTGCCAGAAAGTCTGCTCCTCAGCTGCCTCCCCCTTCCAGTCACATTTTTCCCACCCGAAGTCACATTTTTCCCACCCCCAAACACGTCCGAACTCACTCAAACATGGTTGAACTATTCGGCCATTTTCGAGTTCAGCTCAGATGTTCGGTTTGGATGTCCAAACAGCCTGAGTCCGGTCCGAACTCCGAACATCTGAACTGCGTTCGCACATCCCTATCATGCACACACCCATTTGGGCAGGACTATGACCCATGTACAAGCCGTGCACACATAACCCACACACGCAAGGATTGGGGATCGAGCTGGTGGGGCCGATTCCAAACCCCATGGACCTTGCACGTGCATGTGCACAACTCCTGCACAAGACAATGTGCCTGCAATGCATGCTTTTTAAAAAAAAAATTATTAATTTATTTATTTATTTATTAAAAGACTTAATATTCCACCCCTCCTGCCACAGGCAGCTCGGGCCAGCTTACAACATCAATCAACAATTATAAAACCATAAAATTATAAAAACATACTACTCCCCCCCATCCCTCTCCTCCCCCACCCTCTATCCATCTCCCCCACCAAATGCCTGATAGAACAGGTAAGTCTTACAGCTTTTTCAAAAGGAGGGAAGGTCCGGGCTGACATGCATCTCCACCCGAAGGGAGTTCCACAGCCTCGGTGCGGACACCAAGAATGCCCTCCCCCACGTAGATCCCCAGAAAACTCAGGGGACCACAAGAAGAGCATCCCCCGATGACCACAGGGGCTGGTCTAGTACCCAGGGGGTGGTGTGTGAGGCGGTCCTGCAGATAGACAGGGCTCAGACCGTTTAGGAATTTATAGGTTAAAACCAACACTTTGAATCAGGCTCAAAAGACTATCGGCAGCCAATGCAGAGAACAGAGCACTGGTGTAATATGCTCCTGGCGGCCCAGTCCCACCAAAAGATGGGCCGCTGCATTCTGCACCAGCTGCAGCTTCTGGGCCATCACCATGGGTAGCCCCATGTAGAGTGTGTTACCATAGTCTAGTCTCGAGGTGATGAAAGCATGGATGATGGTGGACAGATTGGAGTCTGGAATATATGACCTAAGCCAATGGACCAGATGTAGTTGGAAAAAGGCACCCCTCACCACAGCCTCCACCCAAGCATCCAGGTGGAGCTGCGCATCGAGTAGTACCCCCAGACTCCGCACCTGGGGAACCAATGGAGGACACACCCCATCAATGATGGGGGCTGTTAACTCCATCACCTTCCCCACAAGCATCACCTCCATCTTGTTGGGATTCAGCTTCAGTCGATTAGCCCTCATCCAATCCCCCAGCCATCAGACACCGAGTAAGTATGGAGATTGCGGGGTCTGGGTCTGTTGAAAAAGAGACGTATAGATGAGTGTCATCAGCATATTGGTGGCACCATACACCAAACCTCCTGATCACCTTGCTGAGAGGCTGTATATATATGTTGAACAGGAGGGGGGACAACACCAAACCCCCAGGAGGGGGGACAACACCATATGCGAGGTCTCGGTATGATGAAAAACACTCGCCGAGTACCACTTGCTGGGTTCTCCCCATCAGGAATGAGTGGAACCATTCAAGAACAGTCCTGCCCACCCCTGCACAGTCCCGCAGGTACACCACCAACATCTCCTCATCAACCGTATCAAAAGCAGCTGACAGATCTAATAGAACCAACAGGGTCGAACAATCCCAGTCCATCTCCATTAAATAGCACAGATCATCCACCAAGACCACAGGCGCAGTCTCCATGTCATAACCCGGACAATAGGGATGCGTGAACAGAACCGAGTTCGGAAATTCGGTTCGATTTGAAAATCGAGTTCGGTTCGAAAGTTCGGTTCGGTCGACCGAACTATTTGAATTCAGTCAAATTCTGAACTTCCAAACCAAGTTCGTACATTCAAAACCGGGGGTTTTGGTCATCTGAACTGGTTCAGATTCGACCAAACAGTTTGGTCGAATTTGAGTTCAGTTCGAAAGTTCGGTTCAGTCGACCGAACTATTCAAGTTCGATCTGAACTCCGAACTTCCGAACCGCATTCGCACATCTCTACCGGACAAAATCCCAACTGAGAGGGATCAAGAAAACTGATGCGGTTGCACACAGGATCCATAGGGTTTAGGAAGAGCTTCACTGTCTTAGTCAGATGGTTTTCCACAATATTTATCTTTACTCTTCCATTCTAATATTTAACCATCCTATGTATTTGGTGTCATTACCTGACCCTAAAGAGGTACAAAAAATATGTAAAACTTTTTTTCCCTAACCTGTGTCACTTCATACTCTATGTATTCTCCATTAGTAAGTGGTTCGATTGTTCTGTGTTGTTTTTTCAATCCCCCATCTGTTCTATTTATTTGTTTCAATTGAGAATTTCCCTAAATGGGTATTTAAATCTTAATGACCCCAAACATATAGAATAAGAACAAGAACAAGATTCAAACCAGAGCTTGTCCTTTCTATTAAGATTCTCAAACTATTATGAGAAATACACTTTTAACCTTTTGTCTTTCAGACATTTTTAAATATACATATTTAGAGAATAATCACACCTCAGTGGCATCAGGGTCTCTTAGAGAACAGGGTGAAAACTCACACTTAATGTAATAGCTGTTTTATGTTGATGCAGCAGGTAAGATAAGAAGGTGTTGAGTTTTGAGTTTTTGTTCACACCTCCAGGAGGCTTTGTTTTGAAAAAAAGTACAAGAGTGAGGTATTTGGTGTCTATCAGACCCCACATGGAAATTATTAGTTAGTAATACAATAGCTGATCCAGCAGTTAAGGTAGAGTTTACGTGCCATAAGTTGTTTCCTCTTTATCAGTATACAGTGTGTATTTTAATATTTTTGTTGCAATAGTATTGCAATAACAATATATAGTTGCTGTGCTTCTTTATCTTTCTGAAATATGAGATCAGCTAGACCCCAAATGCCTTTAGTGTTCAGTGTGTTTTTAAAAGTGGGTGAAAGTAGACATGACACAGGCCTCCTATGGCCCGCCAGGGCTGGGGAGACACCTACGTGTCTATTCCCTGGCTTCCAGATGTTAGCCTGGGACTGCCCTGGACCTGGTGGGCAGCTAGTACTGAATGTGTCTGACGGATGATCTTGGGTGTGCATCCCGGGCTAAGGGTCACCCACGTAGGCCAACATAGGCCACAGTGGGCCATTGCGTCTGTTTGGCCCTGCCATCCCAACTGCAGGATGGAACTAACACTACCAGGCTCCATGGCTCGTCTCCATGGCTGCCTGTAATGGTGGGGGCAGGGAACTGGGGGCACAACATGGGCAGGGCCAGCCACCAGCATGTCTGTTGCACTTCCCTCTACCCGAGACTTGCAGGTGGCAGGACAGCTTTCCGGCCACAGGCATGTTTAGTTGGTGCCCCTCCTGACCTGGAGAGTGGCAGCCACTGTTTCCCACCCCAGGCCGGGAAGCCACTCACATGTCTCTTTTCATCCATAGTGGTTATTAGAGACCCCAGTTGCCATCTCTGTATAGTTGTACCCCTGTACTATAAGCAATAATACTTAATAAAGTTCATATTATTTATTTATGTTAAATTGGAGTCATTTTTAAATACACCCCAATTAAGTTACAGCTAAAAAAAAAACCTAATTAGATTTATCTGACCCCAATACCATATTAGCAAAGTGCATTTTCTAAGTATAGGAGGGTTAATGCCTTTGTTTCTATTTCTATCATCAGGTAACACAGGCAACAATTGATTCTTATTCTCTTTATATTTATAACAACATTTTACACATTTGGTAACTTCTGCATTCCTCTCCCCCCCCTCCTTTTTCTCTTATCAGGATTAAACATTGCCACTTCTCTCAACTTTTCCTCAGAGATCTTGCTAATAGTGACTCCTTCCTGCCCAAAGCACTGATGTTTATAAGGGCTCTGTCTCACTTCCTCTTTCTACATCAACTGATTCTCTATCCCAGCACACCCCAAACAAGCCAAACATCCTAGAACCTGGAAAACAAGAAACTGCCACACAAATACAAACAGAGATCAGCTCATTTACCCCACCTCTGAGCTCCCCTTCTCCAGGTCCGGACTTAGGAATTTTGCACCCCTAGGCCCTTCTCAGGCTGCAGCCCCCAAGCCCCTGTCCCAAGCCAAGCCCCGCCCCCACACTGCAAGTTCATGGGTGGGGGAGCCTAGTGTGAACGACATGGCGCGCATGATTGCAGTGACTGGGGGTGCGAGCATGCGTACACACGCCTAACATGCATCCCCACTCACCCCCCACTCATCTTCATGCATGGAGCAACTGGGGAAAATGGTGGTTGCTCTGTAGGTGCAGATGGGGAGGTGAGTGGAGATGCGTGTGCGGCTGTGTACATGCCCCACCTTTGCGCTGGCACACCCACAGACACACACACACACACCCCACCGCGGAGCCATGTAAAAAGGGCCTGTGAGGAGCCACTCGGAGAAGAACAGAAGGTTGCTGCCTTGTACATCAGATTCTTCAAGATGGTTCCTCACATTCTTACAACACTCACCCTTCCAACTCCATGTGGAATTTTCTTATATTCCTAGAAAGGGTTGGAAGGAACTGTCATTTTGAGGGAGAGAGTACTTTTTATTTTTCTTTACAAGGCAACAACCTTCTGATCACTCACATGGGGAGGAGTTGTTTATAAACAAACAACTTTATCTCCCAGTCCCATCGATCCCCCGGTGTCCTGCTGCTGTAGCACTACTAGCAGGCCAACAGCAGAGGCTGATGAGAAATGGGGAACCCAGGCATCAGGCTTCGACTGTGGGCAGCAGCCTCCGGCCATGCAGGAACAAAAGGGAAAAAAAAACAGAGCGGCTCAGTGCCAGGATTGTCGCCCCCAGAAAATGCCCCCCCACATGGCCCGGGCCTAGAGGGCCTGCCCTTCTCCCCTTCAGAAGTCCCATACAAACTCCCTTATTCTTTTACTCCTGGGTAATTAGTAGGGATGGGACTCTGGGCAAAATTTCGGTTTTGCTCAATTTCGGTTTCGGTTCTCATGAATTGCGGTTCTTTTTTGGTTTCGGTACTATCGGATCTTTTGCATTGATTTTTGTACTGGATTTTTAACATTGCATTTTTTCAATGGGGGACAAACAGCAATGTTAAAAATCCGGTACAAAAATCAATGCAAAAGATCCGATAGTACCGAAACCAAAAAAGAACCGAAATTTTTGATTAATCCGAAATAGTCATTTTCAGGTACTTTTGGTTTTATCTGAAACCAAAATTCCTATCCCTAGTAACTAAAGTATGTTTTACTGGAATTCCTTTCCCTGGACTCATTTTTGGGCACTACATTGTTAAGAAGCACACAAGAACATTGGAGTGGGTACAGAACAGATCAATGATCACGATAAAGCACTGGCAGCTAGAAAACGAATCGTGTGAGGACAGGTTGACGGAGCTGGGTTATTTAGGTTAGAGAAAAGAAGGAGGGAAAACGAAAACAGTCTACAAATATTTAAAAGGCCACCATAAAAAAAATGAACAGTTGCTCTTCCTTGCTCTGTATGGCAGCACAAGAAGCAATGGGTAAAGGCTAAAGAATGGCAGGTTATGATTAAACTTCAGAGAAAATTTCCTGGCTTTGGCCGTTTTTAAGTGGGCCATGGGTGCAGGGGAGATTGGAGTACACGTGGCAGTGTGGGTGGTGGGGCATTGCACACGGGTGCACACTAATCCCCCCCAGAGCCCCATACATCCCTACACACAGAGAAACCACGGTTTTGGTCAACTGTTTTATGTGTGGGCGATGGGTGGAGGTGGTTGGGCATTTGTGTTTCACGGGAGAGAGCACGCGCACACACACACGCACACAGCCACCCACCCATCCACTGCAGCATTCACATGGAAGGCACCCACACATGCCCATGGAGCAGACCTGCGGGTCTTTTGTTTTGAAAGTTGAAGCAGCCCGTCAGGTCACAGTAAAAGAACTCTGTATGTCTACTCTAGTAAACAGAAGATTAAGGGGAGATATGATAATAATCTTCAAATATCTGAAGGGCTGCCACCAAGAAAATGGCAAGGGACTGTCCTTCATTGCTACAAAGGGCAGGACTAGAAATAATCTGCTCAAATTACAGGAATGTACATTTTGGTTAGATAGCAGCTAAAATCTACAAACAGTAAGAGCTGTTCAACAATGGAACAAGTTGCCTAGGTGTCAGGACTGGGTCTTGAACCCCCAGCTCTGGAGGGCTGCCTTAAGGGCTGGCACCACTCTGGGCAGGGATAATGGTCAGGTTCGGATGCTCAGGTTCTTTTCCACCTCTCCGTCCCCTCCTGTGTGGCCGCGCCTTTTCCCAGCTGCGCCTTGTCTTCCTGACTTTGGCTCCCGGCTTCCTGATTGGCCACAGGTGGATATATAGCCTGTGGTGTGGCCACAGGCAGCTGTGGGAGCAACTGCTCTTTCCCCTTGTGTTTGAATCCCTGTGTGATGGCTTGTGCATCCCCTTTCCCTCCTTTTGTCAGTGAGTCTTCCTTTCTTCTGGTGTTGGTTGTTTGAGTGTCTGGTTAGTCTTGTCCTCCCTGTTGTGTTCTCTGTGTTTCCCCCCATTGCTGTGTGCTTCCCTGGAGCTCTGTTACCCCCATCGCTCTGTGTGCTTCCCTGAGAGCCCTGTTACCCCCATCACTCTGTGTGCTTCCCCATAGCTCTGCCCTGGTTGCCTTCCCCATGGTCTTGCATTTCCCATCACCAGTGTTCCTCTTAGTGTTGTTGGGTCTTGCTCTCCCTTAGCTGTGTCTTGCCTTGCCTCACCTCTCTATAGTGGGTGTTCCCTGCTTTTCCCCTCGTGTTGTCCTTAACTCGTTTCTCCCTACCTTCTCTGTGGATCTTGGAACCTCTCCGTCCCCTCCCCCTTGGGACCCTTTTCTTTCTCCTTTCTGTAGCCTCCATGATGAGCTGTGCACTCTGAGGCCGGGTTCCCCCGCTGGTAAGATGAGAACTGTCTCAAAACACCCAAGAGACTGACTGAGAGGTTTTTCCTTCTTGATAATCTTTCTTATCTGTGTTCCCTGGGCCCTTCCTCCCGCTGTTCTCCAGTCCTAGGTCACCTCACCCCTATTTCCCTACTAGTGTAGGTTCCTTCTCCCCTCTTCCTCTGACACTAGGAAAGCAGTGTAGACTCTGAATATTTTTTTTTTAAAAGGCTGCAGAGCCATTAATTAATTTATTATTATTATTAATAATTATTATTAATGCAATGTATCTGGCGCATCTATCGGGGATGTTCTTATCACCTTGTATCCAAGCAGGGGCTTGGACTAGATGGTCCACTCCTTTTCAACTCTGACATTCTATGTATATTTTTCATAAGCATTAGAAACCTTTTTTAAAATGGTAGAATCTTAGAGTCAAAGTTAGGGCTGAAATTCTATAATATTACATAACCCACTATTTCTGCGTTTCTTCAATAGAGGTGAAATGGACATAAGACCATAAGAAGTGCTATTCTGAAATTGATCATTGGTCCATCAAGCCGAACAACAATCCAACAGTAGCTACTCCAGAGGTCATAATGAAGTGATCCATTTCCTGCTACTCCCTCCCTTCCTGGGCAGTCAGAGTTCTCATCTTTTGAACAAAAGACCTTTTTATGTATTGGCAGGACATCTGTGCCCAGTTATGTGATTACTTAACCAACGTATTGTTCAAATGATATATTTCTATACCAAACCTTGGCTTCTAGGTGACTTCCATAATTTAGAACCTTTCTTGAAATCCCATAAACTAGAGCAAATTTCCCCTTTTTCTTAAACAAGCACAGTAATATACGTTTTAGCAGTTTTCATTGCAGAATTATTATTTTTTAAGTGAGTTTTCAAAATCCCAGCAAATATAATTATGTTAAAGTTGTGTAGCAAGGAGCATTCCCCACAGCTGCCCTGTCCATCACCAGATTTCATGCTATTTCTTTTTTTCCAGTCTAGCCCATTTAGAAATTAAACATTATCCAGTTTTTATAGAAGACTAAAAAGAAGGAAATTGTATATATTAATGAGAGCATCCCCCCCAATAGAAGTCAGTTAATGTTTAGAGTTACATCTTATCTCGCTCTTCCCTCACCGTTCAATATGAATCGTGTTTCAGTTGCTGAATTGGTACATCATTTCAAAAGCATTGGTATAAAAATTCTTCTGTAACTAGGTGTGCAGTTGTAAGTGTTAATATAAAAGTGTGAGGGTGTTTTTTTACAGTGACAGTCAGTGTATCTGCAGCAAAAAAGGATTCTAAATGGATTGCTATTTCAAGAGTGATATAATATGGACTATTTAAAGCTTAGTTTCCTGAGAACCCATACTATTGAAATGTATGTGTGAGGATATGGAAATATAAGATTTAGTAATCAAAACTAAAACTCATTTCACCTCACTACCAGTTGAGCAAAATTCTGCACTGGAAATAGGCTAGTAAGATGTCAAAAGAAATATATACGGGAAAGACACACAGAGGGAATGAGTAGTTCCCCAATGAAAAGGTTTCCATTTCAAATTTTAAGAGGCCCTCAAGAACTCAGGGCTCTGCAGGGCTACAGTAAAAATGACGCCAGAGGTGGGGAGAGGATCGGGATTGAGGCCCCCCTAAAAGATCTAGATGTGGATAAATAAGGTAACATATGGGACTACAAGCATGTGGTCACTCTGTTTATCATGGTTTCTGATGGACTGTACGACTCCACAGTGAAAATAATGCCCTAGACTCAAATAATGCTTATCCACAAAGGCAAATGTAGAAAGGACTGCATTTGATTAGTTACTATGCAGACATACAGTGGAGAAGAAAAATAAGCATTCTGCTCCTTTCAACATATCTAACCAGCTTTAGGGATTTGCATTATCATTATTGCAATAACAAAAATGACAATCCATAATAACAACAATAACAAAAATGACAATGTCATTAACTGTGCTGTGGCAGCTGGGTTTTGGAGGGAAAATGTGGAGAGGGGAGGAGGGATCAGACATCTCGGAGACCTAAACAGCGTTGAACTCTCGAAATGTGCCTGTGTTGGGAGGGGTGAGCAGCTCAGCAATATCTGATGGATGTATCGCTGGCCAATGAGCAGCACAAGCAGGCCCCAGCAGTCTCATGGCACTTTATGATTGCTTAATGCCTGCAGCCTCCCACAGCCAATCAGGGGGGCTATGGGGAAGGGCACTGCAACCCTTTATAGTGGGAGGGCCAGGTTTTTTCTTTCCATTCTACGAGAGCTCTGCTTGTCGGGTTGCGTTTACAGAACCATGGTGCTAGATTTTAGATAGATTTTACTGGTGTAATATAACATCTACTAGAGAGATTAGATATTATTTTGTTTTTAAAATTTATTTTACTATTTTTCTACCCCGCGCCCTCCTGCTCACAGAGCGGCTCAGGGCGACTTACAAATTACATCAACAGTAAACATACACATAAAATATTAAAAACATTTAAAAAGATAAAAGAACTAAAAGGGCAGAATTCCCCCTCCCCACCCCACCCCACCCTACTAATTTCACTCTCCAAAGGCCTGGCAGAACAGCCAGCTCTTACACTGTTTATGAAAAGAGGTGAGGTTGGGGTTCGGTGGGCCTCCATCGGACAGGAGTTCCAAAGCCTGGGAGAGCATACTTAGGTATATAGGTATTTAGTCTAATCTGTTTTATTATATATATAATGTTATTTTTATATAATGTCGTTATTGGTATTGATATTGTTTCAATCAAATATTTTATTTTTGGTATCTATCTATCTATAATATACACACACATAGTGAATGGCATAGTGAATGGCATATAACCTGGCATATATACATAGTGAATGGCATATAACCTGAAATTAAGTAAATAAAGGCATGTAGGCTATAAGGAGAATAGAAAAGCAATGACCACACAACCTAATAGAATATGAAGGCACACAAGCCACCTGCCCCCATGTACTTCCTCAGTCTTCAAGCCCCAAGCCCTCAGACCCCCCTTCTGTTCCAAGATCCCCCCATCCTCCACAAGATTCCTTAAGCCCACTGCCCCTGGGTCTCCTCTTTCTGTCCCCAACCCTCCACACCCCCTCCAGCTCCTGAGTCTCCCCCTCTTGCCCCAAGAACCCCCCCACTGTTCCAAGCCCCCAAGATTTCTCACCCCACTGCTCCAAGCACCATTATTCCCTTTCTTGCCCCAAGATCCTTCCCTCAATACTCTAAGCCCCAAGAACCCCCTCTTATCCCAAGTCCCCTCCTCCCCATTGCTCCAAACCCCCAATATCCTCTATCCTACCCCAGGATTCCCCCACTGCTCCAACCCTCCATGATCCCTCTAATGCACATCATCCCTTCCTGCACATCATCAAGCTCTCCCTCTCCACTGGCTTTTTCCCTTCTACCTTCAAACATGCCACAGTCTCTCCTATTCTCAAAAAGTCCACTCTTGACCCCTCTGACCCTTCTAGCTATCGTCCTGTCTCACTCCTTCCTTTTGCTTCCAAGCTGCTTGAACGTGTTGTCTACTCCCGCTGCCTTGACTTCCTATCCTCCAACTCCTCCCTTGACCCCCTCCAATCTGGCTTCCGCCCCCTTCATTCTACTGAAACTGCTCTCGCTAAGATCACCAACGATCTTCTGGTGGCTAAATCTAAACGTCTCTATTCCATTCTTGTCCTCCTTGATCTCTCTGCTGCCTTCGATACTGTTGACCACTCACTCTTGCTGGATTCCCTTCACTCCCTTGGCTTTTGTGGCTCTGTCCATAACTGGTTCTCCTCCTACCTCTCTGACCGCTCCTTTAATGTGTCTCTCTCCAACTCCGCCTCCTCCTCCTTCCCCCTCTCAGTTGGTGTTCCTCAAGGCTCTGTTCTTGGCCCTCTCCTCTTCTCGATCTATACCTCATCCTTAGGCAAACTCATTGCCTCCCATGGCTTCCAATACCACCTCTATGCTGATGACACTCAACTCTATCTCTCTACTCCCTCTCTCTCTCCCTCTGTTCAAGCTCGTCTCATCAACTGTCTCTCTGACATCTCTACCTGGATGTCTCAACGTCAACTCAAACTCAACATGGCTAAAACTGAACTCCTTATCTTCCCCCCTCATCCTTCCTCTCCTTCCTCACTGTCAATAACTATTGATGGAGTCACCATCCTGCCTGTCCCCCAAGCCCGTAGCCTAGGCTTCATCTTTGACTCAGCCCTTTCTTTTAAACCCTACATTGACTCTGTTGCTAAATCCTGTCGCTTCTCCCTCCATAACATTGCTAAGATTCGCCCTTTTCTCTCTGTCTCGTCTGCCAAAACTCTTGTTCATGCTCTGGTCATCTCTCGCCTCGATTACTGTAACCTCCTTCTCACTGGCCTTCCCCGGTCTCACCTTTCTCCCCTCATCTCTGTCCAAAACTCTGCTGCCAGGGTCATCTACCTCGCCAGTCGCTTCGACCATGTGCAGCCCCTCCTCTCTTCGCTTCACTGGCTTCCCCTTCCTGAACGAATCCTGCACAAGCTCCTAGTCTTCACCTATAAAGCTCTTCACAACCTTGCTCCCCCCTACCTCTCTGCACTTATCGCCCTCCATACTCCAGCCCGTGCACTTCGCTCCTCCTCTGTCCCTTCTCTCACCCTTCCACGCCTTCCCTGCTCCCCTAAGCGCCTTCGTCCCTTCTCACTTGCTGCCCCCCATGCCTGGAACTCCCTCCCTGTCCACATCCGCCTTGCCCCCTCCCTTCATACCTTCAAATCTCTCCTTAAAACTCACCTCTTTCGCTCTGCTCTGTCTGACTCTTTATCCTGCTGAGCCACTATTCCTATACCTACGATCGGTTTACCCTTATCCTTGCAACATGGACCTGCCTGCTGTCATTCTCATCGTAACCAAGCCAAGTACGTGCAGTTGAGACCTCGCATCTTCATGAATGTTAGACCCCTTGTCTCTCCCTCTGTTCCCCTTCCTCTCTCCCCCAGCTCCTGTCTCTCAGATTGTAAGTCCTAGGGGCCGGGACCGTGTCTATTTTATTACTTTGTAAAGTGCCATGTACACTGCTTGCGCTATATAAATGTTTGTTAATAATAATAATAATAATAATGCCGAAAGCTCCCTCACCCTACTGCTCCAAGCCCCCAAGATCCCCATCCTCCACAAACTACCTCTTCCCCCTAATGCTCCAAGCCCCCAAGATCCCACACTGCTCCAAGCCCCAAGATCCCTCCTCCCCTGCTTCAAGTCTCCATGATCCTCTCTCCTGCCCCAAACAACCTCCTACCCCATTTCTCCAAGCCCTCAAAATAATCTCTCCTGCCCTAGGATCCCCCCACTGTTCCAAGCCCCAACCTGCTGTCTCCTCACTTCATCCACCACCACCACGTCCTCTCCACTCAGATAATTTACTGTCTTACCAGTTGTGTGTAACACTCTAATCAGTCCCTGTTTCTGTGAGACTGATCAGGGGTGTGCTGTGTGCTGCCCGGTTATCAATTCCCCTGGAAAGGAGGACTGCTTATAGTGTTGCACACATCTAGGAAGAGGCTTCCCTGCTCTTCTCCCCTCAGATAAATGACTGTTGGGTTCCAACTAAGCTCTGCAGCCTAAGGTTAGCCTAATGGCATGACTGTCCTGGGACTGAGGCTCCAAAACTGAGGAGGGGACTCACATGTTTTTTGGAAGTACTGAAATTATTAACTTAAGGAAATATTTCTGGATTGATGATAACTATACTAGTGTTTGAAGCCTCATCCTGTTCTGCGTATTATTGCCTGAATTCTCACTACTTAGAAATCATTCTGCTTGCCCCATACTGAACATCTGAACAAATTTCAAAACTACAATACTTGATGAACTTATCCAACATTGTTGTAAACTATAATTTCACTCATTATTTTAAGTGAGGAAGGAAATAAGACCGTAAAAATATAATAAAAATAAAATTAAGCACATGCACACATGCTTTGCTGGATTGTGGCCTCGTGGGATATTTTCAGAGAGAGCAGTTGTGTTTAAGATCAGCCACTATGCTCATGAAGGCAGTGGGGTAGTGAATGACTGAATGAATAAGTGATGCCCCCTGTAGGTCATGAAATATTAAGCTAGTTACATAGAACCACAAAGCTAAGCATAGAGTCTGAGGCCCCGATTCAAGTTCCGTGTATGCACACACAGTGTACCCCACCTCCTGACCATGCTGCCACCTGCATCCTCCATTGTATCCCAGATTCTCCCTCTGCCAGTTGGTGGTGTAGGCAAGGGACTTTGCCTGGGACATCATGGGTAATTTCAGATGTGACGATACCACGGTCACCCACAGTGAATCCCCTGTGGTGGCCATTGGTCCCGTTATGTCTGTTTGATTCCTGCCAGGTGTTCACACCAGGGAATCAAGATGACCATGGTTCTGGACCTCTGGCCGCCTGGAGGTCCAGAATCATGGTGGGATTGGGCCCCAACTGTGATTGCATTGGCCACAATCCAGGATGGACTGATGGTAATATGTTACCTTCAACCTGGCTGAATCATGGTCCCGACCACGGGAAGGGATCGGGCACAGCGGCCGGATTGACTGTTGTGCCCACCCGTCTCCTGGAGGGTGGGTGGCCGAAGGAGCGAGGGTGTGCGGGGCCGTGCAGTCACACATCACACTGCGCAGCCCCGCCCTGATCCCTGGTAGGAATCAGGCCAGCATGTCTAAAGGATGGCTGGACTGATTCCTGACCGGGATCCAAAATGGATTCCAGTCCATGGTTCAGTGTGGCAGGCCTCTGGGCTGGTTATGTCTGAAATTACCCCATGTGCGCGCACACTGTGTGCATGTGTGCAGGGGGTAGATTTGACTCATGCATGCACCCAGACCTTGGATTAGCCTGTGCGTGTAATGGAAATTGTTTAGACAGGGAAGAAGATTCAGAGGAGCCAAGCAACTTACTCAAGCCCACTAGGGATGGGCGAACACGGTTCGGATGTTCGGAGTTCGGACTGAACTTGGTCTGTTCGGATGTTCAAACCGAACGTCCAAATCGAACTCTCGAATGACCGAATAGTTCAGTTGTGTTCGGATGAGTTCGGATGAGTTTGGGGGCAGGAAAAAGTCTTTTCAGGGAGAAAAAAATGTAAGTTTCAGTGTTGGGTTCAGCTAAGTTTCTGTTTCAGTTTTGGTTTCATTTCAGTTTCGATACTGCTATTTTTTACTGTTCGGCCAAGTTCAGCCAACCCGAACTCAGCTGAACTGAATCATTGAACCCGAACTCGGGTTTCGAACCGAACAACCGAACATCCGAACCACATTCTGTTCGCCCATCCCTAAAGCCCACCCACTGGACTAGTGGTACAACTGGGATCAGAATGAAGGACTCTTTACAAGTTCCATGCCATTCTCATGGCATAAATGCACAAATTGTGGAAATCAACTTTATACCAAATGGATTCTAAACTTTCTAATTCAATATTCTATCTGATGAAACCAAATCAGAAACCTCTGGAAACTCAGTGAAAAATGTTGACTGCACATGGATGGATGGTAAGCTGTAAAAATGGTGAATATTGCAGGTAAGTATTATAGAGCCACAATTGTGGCTCCATAGTTAAGGCAGCAACAAACTCTCATTGAACAGCACCTATGCTGTTCAATGGGAGTCAGTAGAGCAAAAACTTCTGATTGGCGACCATTCTATCTTTCCTTCAGCAACACATGTGTTCTGTGATTACAAACAATGAAGGGGAGTCCAGGGGTGGATCATGAGGAGAGGGGGGGAGGCTGAAGGTGAGCAGGTCCCCAATCCCTTACCTGCCTCTGCCTGCTAGTAGTGTTGCAGCAGCAGTAGCAGCAGCAAGACACCAGGACACTGACCAGACTGGGAGATAAAGCTGTTTGTTTAAAAACAACTCCTCCCTATGTGAGTGATCAGAAGGTTGTTGCCTTGTAAAGAAAGTTCTTTGAGATGGTTCCAAACATTCTCACAACTGGGTTGTGCATGCTCAAATAATAGACTGCTGGATGGTCTCAATCTCCTCTAGTATAAAAAGTACTCTCCCCCTCAGAATGACAGTTCCTTCCAACACTTTCTAGGAATATAAGGAAAATATTCCATGCAGGATTGGAAGGGTGGGTGTTGTGAGAATGTTTAGAGTATGGATGTGTGAACAGAGTTAGGGGGTTCGGGGTTCAGCTTGAACTCAGGATGTTTGGGCCATTAATGAACACCCTGAACCCGAACTTTCCCCCACCCAAACAGGCCAAACAAAGTTCAGATTTTGAACCCATTCGGGTGGGGGCAGGGGACATGGAGGAACCTGGCTTCCATTCCCCACTTCCCCCTCCAGGCTTCATGGGTGGAAGGGGTGCCGTGGCTCACCTCCCCCTCCCAGCATGGTAAAAAAAAAAAAAAAAAAAAAAGCCACCCCACTCCAGAGCGCCATCACCACCAGGTAGGTCGATCCCTGGAGTGGTTTTTTTTTTGTGTTTTTTTTTAAATAAATAAATTTACCAGGATGGACAGGGTGGGATGAGAGGTGAGCCACAACACCCCTTCCACCCGCGCAGCCTGGAGGTTTCCACCAGGCAGCCTGGAGGGGAGAGTGAAAACAAGGTTCCCCCTGCCCCCACAAAAGGGTTCGGTGAAACCGAACAGCCCAAACGCAAACAGTTTTGGGGGGGCTGAACCCCAAACAGGCAAAACACCAAACCCCCCAGTGTTCGAACATCCCTAGTGTAGAGTCATCTCAAAGAATCTTGCTTACAAGGCAGCATCCTTCCATTCTTCTTCAAGTGGCTAGTCTGTTTTACTATATTATGATTATAGGATAGGCATGTTGGAATGTGCAACAGTCACAAATAAAAACCCATTGCAAGCCCTGCAAGCTCAATATGGGTCTTGTCAAGTAGGGAGAAGGTCAGGGGATGAAACAGGTTTTTTTGCCCTCCTTGTCTCCTCTCTCTGCCCTCCATCTTGTCCCATGCAGTCTGTACAGTATGGAAGCATGTCTTCTGAGTTCTTAGTAAAGTTCTGTTTTGAAGAAACTTATTCTGTGTGTCATTCAACAGAAAGCTAACTCTACAACAGGTTATGGGCCTAGGACATCTTCAAGGTAATTTTGAAGACTAGAAACAGCCAAGAACATACGTCATGAAAAGTAAAGATGAAGTATTCGACAAACTTCAGGACTATGTGACCATGACGAGCAACAAGTTCCAGTGCACACAAAAGACACTGCGGACTTAAAATGGAGGTGAGTTCACAGGAAAGGAAGTAGAGGACTTCCTGAGACTCCATGGAATTGTGCACCAAAACACAGTGCCATATACACCCAAGCAGAACAGAACAGCTGTAAGGAAAAACAGAATGCTAACTGAAATGGTTAGATGCATGTTAACAGACTCTGGACTACCAGAAAGATAGTGGGTGACGCAGCAGTTGCTGCTACTTAGCTACAAAATCGGTTGTATTCTAGAACAGTAAGGAAAACTCCATATGAACTGTGGCATGGTCAAAAACCTAGTGTGGGCCACAGAGTATTTGGAAGTAAGACTTATGTATATATCCCAGAGGAGAAACATACCAAGCTTCAAAACAGAGCAGTGGAAGGCATCCTCATAGGATACAGTGAGCATTCCAAAGGCTACAGGATCCTGGATCCATGCACAGACAGAATAACCATTAGTAACAGTGTGACCTTTGTGGAAAACTCAAGTGACAGTGTGATAATGCTCCAAGGTCCAGGCAAAGGAGAACAATCAACCACGGACAAAACCACTGAAAGGGAGCAATCCTCTGAACAAATAGTCAAAATCGGCACAAAGGTAACAGAAGTGCAGGAACAGAAACAGCCGGCTGCTGATGCTGAGTCAAGGCAGTCGATGAGGTCTAGCAAAGGCATTCCCCTCACTCATCTGTTCTACAAAGTCAGCACCAGTAAATTGTCAGAGCCAGCATCCTGGGAGGACATCACACAGATGTCAAAAGGGAAAGCAGAAAAATGGGTAAGAGTGGCTGAAGAAGAAGTAAAGTCCATGCAGGACAACGCGACATGGACACTTACTCCACTGCCTGCAGGGAGAAAGACTATAGGTTGTAAATGGACATTTAAAATAAAGTACAATGCGCAAGGAAATATTGAACGGTACAAGGCCCAACTTGTCATGAAAGGATACTCCCAGAAGTATGGAGAAGACTACGATGAAACATTTGCACCTGTAGTTAAGCACACTACAATCAGAACATTGTTAAGCATAGCTGCCGGAAGAGGAATGCAAGTCAAGCATATGGACGTGAAAACAGCGTTCCTAAATGATGAGTTGAAGGAAGATATTTACATAGACCAACCACCGGGGTTTGCAACTTTGCAGATGCTGAAAGACCGTAGCTTGTTTGCAAAGTGTACAAAAGCATATATGGGCTTAAGCAGGCTGCCAGAGTGTGGATCACTAAAATAAACAAGGTGCTCATGAGGGAAAATTTTACCAGGAGCAAAGCAGATCCCTGCTTATACACAAAGAGACTAAGGAGCAGGTGGATCTTTGTATTAATTTATGTTGATGACCTTATCGTATGTTTTGAGCAAGAAGGGGACGAGTGTGAAACAATGAGAGCTCTAAATCAGGACTTTGAAACTAAGGACCTAGGTAGCATAACACACTATCTTGGAATACAAACGGAAAGAGAAGACAACGGAAGCTATCTTCTTAACCAAAGACAGGCAATAGAAGAGATGATAGAAACTTTCAGCATAGGGGGTGCAAAGGCAGCAAATACCCCTATGGAAACCAGCTATCCAAAGGAGATCAAAGAACTGAGTTTATTGCTGTCAGACAGTAAGCAATACGGAAAGGCAATAGGAAAGCTCTTGTACATTGCCACAATCACAAGGCCTGACATTGCGGTGGCAATAAGTATACTGTGTAGTCAAGTCTCAGCCCCAACCCAAAGGGATTGGAATGCAGTGAAGAGGGTCTTATGGTACCTGAAAAGGACTGTGCACCTCAAGCTATGGCTCCCAGCAACTTCCATGTCAGACCTGTTAGAGTATGTGGAGGCAGTTTGGGCTGGAGACCATTCGGACCAAAAATCAGCCAGTGGGTACCTATTTTTGCTTGGTGGAGGACCCATCAGTTGGTGCAGTAGGAAACAAGCTTGTGTGACACTTTCCTCGACCGAGGCAGTGTACGTGGCAGCAGCGCACGCCAGCCAAAACATTATCTGGTTGTGACAGCTTCTGAATGAACTGGGGCAAAATTTGGACAGGTCCATGCCAATCCTGGGAGATAACCAAGGATGTATAGCGCTGGTGCAAACAGAAAGAATCAATCCCAGAACCAAGCACATCGATGTAAAATATTTCCTGAAAGACTCACAGAAACAAGGATTCATAGATCTGCAATACTGTCCTACAGAGGATATGACAACAGATGTGTTCATGAAGCCACTAGCAGGGGAATGTCATCGCAAGCTATTCAGAAGAATGAACCTAGGGGTTTTTACTAGTGACTGTTGAGAAGGGGTGTTGGAATGTGCAACAGTCACAAATAAAAGCCCATTGCAAGCTCAATATGGGGCTTGTCCAGTAGGGGGAGGGTCAGGTGATGAAACAGGGTTTTTTTTCCTCTCCTTGTCTCCTCTCTTCTTCTCTCTCTGTCCTCCATCTTATTATTAATTGTTATTATTAATTATTATTATTATTACAAGCATTTGTATAGCGCCAGCAGTGTACCTGGTGCTTTACATAGCAATGAGATAGACGTGGTCCCTGCCTACAGCTTACAATATAATAGACTGGGAGGGGGGAGACAGGGATAGGGGACAAATGAAAAGACAAGGGATAAAAATATTCAAGTGGATGTAGAGTCTCAGGTGCACGTGCTTGGCTTGGTTGCAGTTAGCGGACAGTAAATGTTGAGAGGGGAGTACTAGAGGGCATCGGGGAAGGTGGCGAGGAAGAGGTGGGATTTGAGGAGGGATTTGAAGGAACGGAGGGAAGGGGTTAGGCGAATGTGGTCAGGGACGGAGTTCCAGGCATGCAGGGCAGGAAGGGAGAAGGGACGAAGGCGGTTAGGGGAGCAGGGGAGATGAGGGAGAGTGAGGGAGGTGACAGAGGAGGAATGGAGAGTGTGTGCAGGAGTGTGTAAGAAGATGAGGGCTAAGAGGTAAGGGGGGGCAGGTTGTGGAGGGTTTTGTAGGTAAATACCAGGAGTTTGTGAAGGATGCATTGGGGGAGGGGGAGCCAGTGAAATGAGGAGAGGAGAAGCTGAACGTGGTCGAAGCGACGGGCCGAGTGGATGACCCTAGTAGTGGATTTTGGGATGGACATAAGGGGGGACAGATGAGAGCGTGGGAGGCCGGTAAGGAGGAAGTTGCAGTAGTCAAGGAGGGAGATGACCATGAGACAGAGAGAAAAGGGCGAATCCAAGCAATGTTATGGAGGACAAAGCGACAGGACTTGGCAACAGAGTCGATGTAAGGTTTAAAGGAAAGGTGAGTATCGAAGACAAAGCCCAGGCTACGGTCTTGGGGAATGGGATGGATGGTGACTCCATCAATGAGGATGGATAGAGAAGAGGGGGAGGAAGGGAAGGGAGGAAAGATAAGGAGTTCAGTCTTAGCCATGTTGAACTTGAGCTGATGTTGGGGCATCCAGGCGGAGATATCAGAGAGACAGTTGATGAGGCGAGCTTGGATAGAAGGGGAAAGGGAGGGGGTGGAGAGAGAGAGTTGAGTATCATCCGCATAGAGGTGGTATTTGAAGCCGTGGGAGGTAATGAGTTTGCCAAGGGACAGGGTGTATATAGAGAAGAGGAGAGGGCCCAGGACAGAGCCTTGGGGAACCCCTACCGAGAGGGGGAGGGAGGAGGAGTAGGAATTGGATCTTGTCCCATGCGGTCTGGACAGNACATGGACCTGCCTGCTGTCATTCTCATCGTAACCAAGCCAAGTACATGCACTTGAGACCTCGCATCTTCATGAATGTTAGACCCCTTGTCTCTCCCTCTGTTCCCCTTCCTATGTCTCTCCCCCAGCTCCTGTCTCTCAGATTGTAGGCCCTAGGGGCAGGGACCTATTTTATTACTTTGTAAAGTGCCAGGTACACTACTGGCGCTATATAAATGTTAATAATAATAATAATAATAATAATAATAATAATGCAATGGCATATTGTATAAATATTTGCGAATGGGAATCGATACCAATAATGATACTGATAACAATACAGATACCAACAATAAACTTTTATTTTGAAACTGTACCAATAATGACAATGACAACAATAACAAAAATGACATTGTCGTTAATAAGGATAATGAAAACAACATTTTAAATAATGAAAATGAAAATGAAAAACAAAAACATAGAGACCTGGTGCACATCCCTACTGTCTAGGCCCAGGTATATTATAGGTAATAGGAAAATGGCTCATTGCACATGAACAACTGCTTCTTTGAAAATGTGGTCTATGGTGCTTTATGCAAAAAATGTTATAGCCAAGGAAAAAAAAATGTGTTTTAGCAGAGGTTAGTTAAAATGAGGTTAGTTATGGCACAAAGGAGAGAATCTGACTGTTTTTATAAGCACATAAAAATAGTAGCTCTCAAAGGTTTTAAATTGATCAGAGAGTAAAATTCTAAATATTCAACTGTAACCTGAAGAATCAGACTCTTTAGGGAACCTGTCCTGATGCCTCATCCCATCCTTCAGATCGAAAGCCACAGACCTGGGCTACCATAAAAGAACCAGCTGCAAAATCCCTGATTTTGAATAGTTTCCCGAATGTCTTAGACTCTTTGGGTGATGAGTGAATATACAGCATTAATCTCCTGTTTCAGATTTAAAGGATATAATTTTTCATCTTTATTTTCTGATATTCCCTGCTGTATTATCTCCCTGGAAAATTGGAAAATCTCACCTAGAACAGAGATAGAGAGAGGAGAACAGATATTTTAGAGCCTATTCACTTTTAAAGAATTGTTTTTATATGCATTTTTGTAAAGCAATTAATATTTATAAACAATATCTTTCGATATATTCTTTTTGGAAATGTTTCTGGAGAACACATGGCTTTCATTTTATGGAAGTGATTTTGTATAATTGAGTACATAATTGGGAAAGGATGATAATTGTTTGTGAGAGTGAGCGATTTAGCAATTAGATAGTGCTGTTTTATAAGATTTGTTAATACTTCCTGATGAAAGCCCAGAAGGGGTTGAATCATTAGATTTATCTCTTCACTGCCTCTTTAGATTAAATGGTAGAATGTGTATAATAAATCTAATGAAACATAGTGGATATATCATTTTCTTTATTGCATATTGATAGACCTAAAATTTAGCTTCTCAATCTAGCAGGAGTTCAGGGTGCTATTAGCATATCAGTTAGCAAGGAAATGGTTGATATTAAAATAGTTAAAATCACAACTAGCTTTCCAAAATAAACTGCTCGCTCTCTCTCTCTCTCTCTCTCTCTCTCTCTCTCTCTCTCTCTCTCTCACACACACACACGCACATGCACACATACACACACACACACACTCTGTCTCATACAATAATTTTTGCATGAGATCTGTCTGAATGCTCTGAGTTAGACACAGGAATATTTTTTGCTAAAGTTTCAAATGAATCTGACAAGAGTAAAGCTGAAATGAGATCTTGTTAAACCGAGTAATCTCATCAAAATCCTGGCGCTTGTTCTGTTTGGGGACAAACCAAGCACCAGGATGTGGCGAGCAAAAAATGAGTTAAAAAACAAAAAGCAAAAACTAGTAGCCACCAGCTGGAAGTGCTGTGGAGGAGAACCTGCCGACTGTTGTCAATTTCAAAGCCTGCTTTCCCCCAAGCTCTGCACTGCCAAAGAATCCAGGCACCTGCACTCTCTGGGCTGAATCACTTCCTGTCTAGGGCTCCTACTGTGTACTGACACAAGGTGGTTGCACACAGGTGAGAAGAGGACTCCCTGATCACGTGACCTCTCAGAAAAAGCAAAGCGGAGACAGGACATTTTAGAGATAGGAGTTAAAGATTTCCAAATGTGTGCTAACTTTTTTCCCCACCTAGAACATTTCCCATACCTTGTTCTAGAGACTCAAAATATGTTGTTTGGGTTTTTTTAGCCTTAGTAAACAACAGTTCCAGGAATATTTCAAAGCATGTGGGTGATTCATTTTAGAGTGACTTATAATAATGGAGGGAACTTGGTAGGATACATTATTTCTGTGTGGTCACTAATACTTTGTCACTGCAATGGGTTATATTACCCAGATTCAGCAAAGGGCTTGCTGAGTTTGCAGAGCTGTAGTGAATTAATAGGCTAATTGAAGCAGTATGGCTGCGTTATAGAATTAAGGGATATTATTTGCATATGTAAAGAAAAGACATTGTATGGTTGATTTATGCTTTTATAATAATTTTAGTTTAGAAATATTGAAAATGCATATTATGAGAAAACAGGCTGGCAGGAGGAGAAGTAAATGAAAGAAAGATGTATATGAAACAGGCTGTGGTATTGACAGGGATATATTCTTGTCATCTACAAAAAGAGGACTAGTAAGAACTGACTGTTCCCAGAACATAGCTGCACAACAAAGATAATAACAAACAAGAGAGAAGGTTGCAAGAATATTGCAGATAAGGATTAAGCAAGGCAAGGAGAAAAGATGGCCTGGTCAGACAGCAAGACGCCTCAGAGGAAGGGTATGGGTAACTCATGGCCAAAGATCAGGCCTCCCATCTGGAGGGAGGGGTAGGCAGGATCAAACTCATCTGGACAGCCCATAATAACAGTGACTAAGCAGAAAGTACCCCAAATCTGAATAGCAAATGGGAGAATTTTCTAGGCCTAGCACTGACAACCCCACACTCTGAATAATCATAAGGCAGTCACTGTATAAAAAGGCCAGCCTTAGACAGGATCGGTGTCTTGCACGGTACCCTCTGACCAGCTACCTAGGTGGCTGCTGGTTGATCAGTGCTTGACCCTTTCCAACGCTCTCAAAGGCTGTAAAAAGCAAGACTCCAGCAGCTAGGTTCCTAGATAGACCTCGATCGGGCCCCCGCCCTGCCTCTCCTCTCGAGACCAGACCTGAGACCTCTGATGCATAAGAACACATATATATGTATCTCTGTGTGTGTGCTTGCTGTTAGAATAGGTGAAGGCTGCTTCTATATGCAAGTGTATTGGTGCTTTATTCCCAATTCTTTCTATATGATATAGTAATAAACATATGTCTATTTAAGGGGCTTGTGGTCTGTTTTATAGTGCTCCTGCCAAGATCCCAGAATTGGGAACTGCCTACTAGGGGTTTAAGTCCTGCCCCTGGAAGGAAAGATAGAAGAGTTTCAATTTATAAACAGAGCCATATAAAAAAAAAAAACCAGCCTATTTTCCATGGTGCAAAGTGCCTGCCTGGCACAAACTGAATTTTGATACTGTGGTGTGGCATGCAATGCATCCTAGACATCTGCATTATAGCTATTAGAGATTGTGTGATGAGGGGGATACAAGCTTCTCTTTTCTTCGGCTGCCCATTTGCTTCTCTCATGGTCATTCTCCTGCTGCATTTCAGCATGGTGAACTACACAGCCCATGAGCTGGTCTCTCAGATGCTGTCTCATTCTTTGTCAGTCACAATGGAGTTGTTCAACACCCTATTTCAAATAAAGCATTGCCATGCAGTTTGACAAGCTGCACTCCAAAGTTGCCAGATGGATGCAGATTGTCTGATGGCCATTCCAATCCAGTTAATACGCTTGGTGTGCTGGATACCAAGAATCCATTTGACCATAACAGATGGTGCATGGGCAAAATCTGCCATTGATGGGGAAATATTGTGCAACACTGGCATGACAAGAAATGTTCACATGTTCCACTACATAATAATGGAGCTGTGGAAACAGTAAGGCCTGCTATGAAGAAGAATGGCATTTCATTCTGATGGGAAAGAGGTTTACCATTGCTATCTGGAAGCCAGCAACCACTAGTAGCTTGAGCTTGGTGTGGCACCAGTTCAGCATCAGAACCTCCACAATGGAAACAAATTCTGATGGAAGTATGTGATGACACCAAGTGGCTGCTGGACTTGTCATATAGCTTGTTGATCCTGACATGACTATGACTGGGTTTGTGGAAAAGGCCTTCTCAAATTGCATTGGCATAGTCAATGGATTAGACATTGCAGTACTCAACTCTCCCCTACCTTCTGCCACAGCAGAAGGGACTTTGTAAACAGAAAGGTTAGGAATTCTTCTCCATAGTACTACAGGTTGTCATTGGGACATTTTTAGACACACGTTAAAGTTCTGGATGTTTCAATCTTCTGGGTTTACAAGTCCACAAGTAAGTTCCGGATTCATTTTTCACACACATATTGCCCTGAGGCAGTTCCTGGATGCATTCTTCACACAAACACTGCCCTGAGGCAGCCTAAAGTAGCAGCAGCTCTAAATGTGACAGGACGCCATGGAAACCAAGTGACCACAGCTGCCTGGAGCAAAGCAGTTTACCAGGAGAACGTTTTACACACAGAAGTTCTGGGAGAAGTTTCACGCAGAAGTTCAAAGATCCGGATGTTTAAGATCTGGGTGAGTGATTTAGACACACAAAGTTCTGAATGTTACACCAAACATCCAGGAGAAATGTGTGTCTAAAAACACCCATTGACATCAGAACTGGGTTTACTCATGTCTTCACAGACTTGTTTGGAAAGAGACACAACTCAAAACTAATGAGGAGGTTTCTCTTCCTATGTTGCATGGCTACTAGAAAGTCATCCTTTCAAACTACCAATGTGACTAAGCACGTTAATATGGAACCTATTTGGCTTGCTAATCCTTACTACCACATAAAACATGGCTTATTAAGGCCTACCCCATGCAATGATCAGGTTCTGTGAGTGATTCAACTACTGGCTCAGCAGTGTCTGAACTTAGGTAGAACATGCCTTTGAGATAATGAAGCAGCATTAGAAAGTGATACAACGCAGGCTGGATGTGAAAGAGGAGAGTACCTGGAGCATTATTGTCACTGCATGTTTGCTACATAACATCTGTGAAACCAAGAACTCTGCATTACCAGACCTGGAAATAATTATAGAGCCATTGCCTGAGTTCCAGAAATGATGGGGGGAAGCAAAAGAGCATGATGCCTATTGCAGACATTTTGAGAGGATCAGATGAACACAAGCATTGATACTGCAACACAGAAGTCTGTCAAGGAGATAATTGACATTTCTGTTAATCATGAAGCCTGTCTTCTAGCTACCCCTTTCTCCATCCACATAAAAATTATCCCACCTAAATGCGTAACCAGAAGGTCTTATCCCTCATTCCTTCTGGCTAGACCCTTCTACATACAACCTCCCTCCACTCCTCTACCGCCCTCAGAATTAAAAGCACTTAGTCACCTGAACTTGAGCATTTGGTATGATGGGTAGCAGACAGCAATGGCAATCATGGAATGATGGAAAGCATTTGCTATGATGGGCAGCAGATGGCAAAAGTGGATTGCCAAGCAGGCATTCCCAATGAACCATCTGAATGAAATTCCCAGTGTGAAGTGTTAGGAGAAGGAAGGGTTGCAGAAAAGGCTGTCAGGTGTGTTGGACTGCCAGGTAATTGCACCATTCAGATGGCTGTGGCACTCGTTCCTCATCCGCTTGATGTAGTCTTTGAATCCTTGAATCCATGTGCCACATTAGCAAGTCCCACTTTTTCTCCTTTCTCCTCATCACTGTTAAGTTTTCTACATTTTGTGTGCCTTGCACAATCCACCTTATTCTACTCCGTCACATGACTCGCGTCCAAGGGCACAACTAGATCAAGGACAAGTGGTGCAATTGCGCTGGGGCCCATAAGTCTGGATGGCCTATGGTCCCTGGTGTAGTTGTGTCCCTTGGCACTGGGATGGAGTCAGGGGCCCCATTCCATCTTCTGCCCCAGGGCTCTTTTCAACTTAGCTATGTCCCTGTTTTCAGCCTGTTCCCTTTGCAACTGTTCTAAAATGTCTTCCTGCAGTGCTGCCACCCACTGTGTGGTGTCCCCAAGCATCTGCTGATCAACAGTCTCCTGGTGTCTCTGGACTTCAGCCTATTTGGGGCAGGTGTGACGACAACTGTGATAAGAAGAATTATGATGAGTTGTGAACTCTCTAACAGACTGCAGTTCTTTCCTTCACAGGTGATATGTACAATAGTTTAAAAAACCTGTCCATAACACCCCCTCAGAAACAAACTGAAGGATGCCTCAGAAAGATTGCCATACACCCTACCTGAAAAGGAAGGTTCGTGAAAAAACGTGACAATCATTAATGTCATTAACATCCTATCAGAAATTTCAGTTGAAGATTATATTCATGGAAATAGGAACATTTCCCCTTGTTTTCAAATATTTGATAGATGTGTTTATGACAAAGAAGGCCTACAGATTTATTTCTAATAAAGTCATACTTAATCAGTGCCAGCTAAGTAAGTGGGTTTCTTTTGAAGGTAAGGATTAATGTTTCCTTTCTTCCAACCTTTCCGTTTTTGGAAAATCCTTCAGTTGCTACCAACCTCTTTGTAACCAAGCCAAGCATACGCACCTGAGACTTCGTATCCGCTTGAATGTTTGTTTGTCTTCTCCCATGTCTCTCCCACTGTCCCCTCTCCCTGTCTCCCCCCCTTTTGTCTTTTAGATTGTAAGCCACAGGCAGGGACCGCGTCTAGTTCTGTGTTCTGTACAGCACCAGGTCTTACGACTGGCGCTATATAAACGTCTATTAATAATAATAATAATAATAAAGTTCTCAGTACTGTTCACTTCAAAATTCTTGGTTTATATATGGCACAGAATTAGATATTTGTTTATACATGGAACACATTACCAGCTATAGCAGCCAGGGATGATTAAATATAAATTACATTTTGGGAGTTTTATAAAATGTATTCATATTCCCATTTTTAATGAATAGATTTATTTCTAATACAGACAGAATTTACTAGTTACTTCTTATATGAAACACATCAAAGGCCGGGCATTGGTGCCGGTTGCTCCATGCGTGGGTGATGGGTGGAGGTGGGTGGAGCACAGGGGTGTGCATGCACTCCTCCTCCACCACTGGTAGTGGCATTCCCACGGGCACCCCCCACCGCCGGTGGCAACCTGTGGCATTCCTATGGATCCCACCCACCCACACATGTGTGTGTGGGGGGGGGAGGGAGTGCCTGTTTGAAAAGGGCCAACAAATTCAATCATTATAGTTACTGCTTATGTTTTTTGTTTGTTTTTTATCTTGTACTCAGACTCATTGTAACCATGACAGGCTCTGACCTGAAGAATTTATAGCATAATTCCTCTAACGTGCAAAGAGCTACACACATGTTTATGCACTTTATTGTGAGTCATGCAGGCTGGTGTTGCTCCCAGAACAGACTCTTACTTCTTCCTATAGCAAATCTTTCTATAGCAAAACAAGCAAGATGACCTGAGATGTAAAAACAGACAACGTTGTGCAAGGCCTGGGAGAAAGAGAAATTCAAACCTAAGTACAATTGATACATTGGACTGTATACTGCACTGCTTTGTCCCTTGTGTTGCTGCCTTACCAAAGATGGTGTAGTTGGCATTTTACACTGACTCTGCATTGTACAAAAGGTGTAAAATAAGTGCAAATCATAAGATGACAATTAGTTATATATCAGTGAAGATCACATACCTATATTGTCCTAAGCTGTAAAACAACAGGGATTCACATCACTGGGCATTTTTACACACACCTTAAAGTTCCAGATTTTTCAATCTTCTAGGTTTACAAGTTCACAAGTAAGTTCCGGATGCATTCTTCACACATATGCTGCCCTGAGGCAGCCTAAAGTAGCTGCAGCTGTAGATGTGACAGGCTGCCATGGACACATAGTGACCACAGCTACCTGGAGCAAAGCAGTTTACTGGGAGAACTTTTTACATACAAAAGTTCTGTGAGAAGTTCAAAGAGCCAGATGTTTAAGATCTGGGTGAGTGATTTAGACACACAGAAAGTTCAGAATGTAACAGCAAATATGCAGGAGAAATGTGTGTGTAAAAACACCCATTGTCTTGCCTGCATACCAGTTGGGAAGGGATCATGATAATTTTAAACATAATAAAAAATAGTTGTAAAGATGGTTTAAGAAACTTCTCTACGAGATTTGTGATCAGACAGTATCATCAGTACATTGCACTGTAATAGCTTAAATAAATATGAAATAGATTGGTTTGAGACACACTTGGGTTTTTCTCAGGGCTCAAACTCAGACTCTTTTTACACGAGTGGCACCTATGCAAACGCCGTGATAGGTGCGCGGGGAAGGAGGGGCACATGGGAACAGTATGGGTGGTGATCCACCCATCATCCACACATGGAGCAACAGGCGCCAATGCCAGATGCTCTGTGTGTGGAGATGGGTGTAAGCCCAGGGGAATGGCAGCACACCCACCCACACCCATCCCGCCACCCACCATGGTCTGTGTGAAAAGGGCCTGAATCCCATGGCAGGTGGGTGGGTGGGTGTGCTGAGCAGGTGTAGAGAGTGTAGACGAGTACACACCCACCTCCACCCATCCCCCATGCATGGAGGAACTGGTGAAAACAGTGGTTGCTCC
Source organism: Sphenodon punctatus (assembly GCA_003113815.1). Taxonomy (NCBI): domain Eukaryota; kingdom Metazoa; phylum Chordata; class Lepidosauria; order Sphenodontia; family Sphenodontidae; genus Sphenodon; species Sphenodon punctatus. Next base: position 322,544 of record QEPC01000321.1, read on the forward strand.
GTGACTATTGATGGGTGGAAGTGGGTGTAGTTGGGTGTGCACCCATCTACACCCTCCCCCCCATTCACCACACACCGACTGCGACACACACTGACACACACACACTCCACCCATGTAACAAGGGCCTCAATTTCAAGGGGTATTTTCAGACATTATGAGATCACGCTCAAGCACAGTCAATTCCCTGTGGTGGGGAATGCCCTTGTAATGTCTGTTGGGGAACCAGAAGTCCCCCCCCCAGATGTTAACCACGCTCAATCCCCACCAGGAATCTCATTCGCCACGCGATCGGCTGGACCGGTGGGGCCTGCGCCGATCGCTTGGTGAATGAGATTCCCGGCGGGGATGAAGGGCCCATCATGTCTGGATGGCGATCATGGCCTGGAATCCCTGCCGGGAATGCCGCCCCGTCACATCTGAAAATGCCCAAGGTTTCATTTGATTCTCATCAAGAATCATGGTTCCTTGTTCATTCAAAAAAACAAGAAGAAGTCAAGAACCAGAAGCATTTTGCTGGATTTTCACTGAGAGTCTTGAGAAAGAGAGTAAGAGAGAGAGAACTGTTTGCACAAAAAATGGCCACTAGGGTCATTCTGTGCATGTGTGGCCCTTTCCAAAATTGCTCTGGCAGCATCGTCACCATTTTGGAAAAGGGTAGCCATTGTATGCATGTATGGCACCATTTGTGGATGCCCAGATGGGCTGCCCTTTTCCAAAACGGAAGTGATACTGACAGCACTATTTTGGAAAAGGGCCGTGCATGCACAGAACTCCCTGGCAGCCATTTTGCACATTCACATGGGTTTCCCCCTCCTCCCTTATTTTTGTTTTTTTTAAATGAGCTGTCTTGCAAGAAAAAATAGGGCTTCTCATTTCTAGTTTTCTGAAAATTTGTGTTGCAAAGAAAGAGTGTATATGTTACAGGTGAAGTTAAGAATTAGGTATCATGTAGTGTATGCAGTGCCAAAGTGCCAATCAGCAGGCTTTCCATAAAGTACTTAAGTGTTCTATAAATTACTGCATTTCACTCTGGGCCTGTAATATTACAGTTGGATTATGTTATTGCAAGAAATAAAATAAAGAATTCTAAATATGACCTTTTGTGCCTTTTTATGTAAATAAAGTTTTATTATATCAGAAAAGCATCAGACTGTGTTGCTAGGTTACATATGGCAGAATGTTAGTCACCGTATCAGGAATACTGTAGCAGGACTAGTTAGCGCTGCCAGGAGTGGGTTTCTGACTCTCTTCCTCCCTCCCCTCTCAAAATGGAACACTAGCATGAGCCAGTAAATAGCCAGGCTGTGGCTTGGTGGGGGGTGGAATATTGGTTGGTTTTTGGAAAAGGAGAAGGGAAATTGGGAGAGAGGGAGGGAGAGGAGTTGGCTGCTGAGGAGACAGCAGGACTGAGAAGAGGCAGGCTCCTTGTAATTGCGCAAGGTACACAAGGACAGTGGAAAGGAGAGATCGGGTAGCTTCTCCATGTGCTAGGTGGAAGAGATCAACTGGTAGAGTCACCAGAAACAGGCTTTGTGGATAAGGATTGAGACGCTGGACAAAGTGGGACCCCACTATCACCGCTATCATCACCATCAACAACAATTCAGGCAGGTCAATGCTGTTAGCCACACGAAGGCCCTTTTCGAATGTGGTGCAGTGGGGATAGATGTGCGCCACGGCAGGTGTACGGTGGGTGTGCAGCCCATCACATGCATGCACACCCATCTCCACTGATCTCCACGCACGGAGGCATCTTCATTTTGTCCAGTGCCACCTGGGGGATGGGTGGCACTGGACAAAATGTGTGGGGGATGTGTGGGGGATGGGTGAAGATGAGTGGAGCGTGGGAGTGTGCATGCACCCCTCCCACCCCCAGCAGCTGTCACATGGACACACACGCTGCCCATCCAGTCACACATTTGGGCGGGTATGTGTGTCTCATGTGAAAAGGGCTTCTGATTACAGACCTGGACATTGGTTGTAATGTGGGAAGCTACAAAATTTAACATGTGTTTATTTCAATCCTCTGTGTATTAAAAATTGCTCACTGTTACACTGAGTTTTGGTCCAACAGATAAAAACAAACAACAAACAACAACAAAGAATGGGGTACATGTCAGAGGGTCAAAACAAGAGAGCCAAATAGGGACACAGAGCAGAAAACCTTGGGTAATGCCCATTCGTCCATGAAAAAGTCAAGGCATCCAGTGGACATGAATGCTGTTCAGGGACATGAAGTAAAAAGTGCATGGAATTTGGCAACAGTCAAAGGACCCCTCACCCCCATGAGATTAATAAATCACCAGCTTGGCCAATACACTAAGGAGGGCGACAAAGAGACCCCTGGACTTTGTTGGGCCATGGATATAATGCAATAAATAAATAAATAAATAAATAGTACAGGAAAAAGTGCAACCTAGGGCATCTTTAGACATAACATCTGTCAAAACCCCTAAGCACGTGTATGGCCATTGTGTGTAAGTACCCTAACAATCCCAACATCAATTTGGCCACCAGTTGAACACGTGATGTGAACACCATTGCATCACAAGGACAATTTGCATGTTCCGGCTGAACAGATGGCCAATGTTGTGTCTAATGATATCGCGTGTTAGCAGGTACAACATGGGGAACGAGGTGGCAGCGCTTGCGTGCTGAGAACGGGTGGCGAGCAAAACACCGATTTGCTCCAAGATGGGTTGTGTGTCTACGTAGCGCCACATGGTGAACACAGGGCCAAATGGGTGTCTATCTTGTTTTCTGTAAAGCGCCACGTACATCGCTGGTACTATATAAATGCTAATCAAATAAATAATAATAATAATAAAATAAAAACACACATTCAGACACCTATTAACTGTTCACCTCAAAATACTTTCATTCTGTTCATTTGAAACTCACAAATTTGGGGAAAGCTAATGTAATGGATAGAAAGTCAAAGTTCTTAAACTCCTCTTCCTCTCACTGCCCTGATCAAATTTCCATTTGGAAAATTCCATTCAGAACCAGGTCAAGAGGCAGGAGATGATCTCATGCTGAATGCCATGCTCTGATTTTTGGCAGCTGCATTAGTGCTCTCAGTTCTTTCAAGATGACTGATGCTTGCAGCAATTTGAATTTCTCTATGATTACTGCCAGATTTCAAAACACACTCTTCAGTGTGTGGCCAGAAGGAGACTACTAATAAGTTTTGGTGGCTTTTTTTGCAAAATGAGCAGGGAGAGAATTTTTTTTCCACAAGAGCTATGAATTTCTTGGTTGCAGTTTCTTTGCTACTAATGTTCTTTGCTTAATGTTCACATTAAGAACAGAAAATGACTCTACTTATTCATTATTATTTTTAATAACTAAACTTTTGGACTTATTGTCAAGAACCATGCTGCCTTTCCCAATGCCCTCTAGTCTTTCCCCTTGCTCTTACTGTCAGCCCTCCTCTGCTGACTGCTGCTACCGACCACCTTGTAACCAAGCCAAGTACACGCACCTGAGACTTC
>QEPC01000321.1:336612-351408 GCA_003113815.1 Sphenodon punctatus
GGCTCACACAGCTGGCTTCTGTGTTCCCCCCCCGCCCCCCAGCACTCACAATATCTTTTTCCCCCGCAGGTCCCATGGAGCAGAGCAAAGCAGCGACGGCGGCAGCAGCAAGCCCCCCCCCTCGCTGGCAACAGATGGCAACAGCCCAGAAGAGGCAACAGGTAGGTGAAACAATCCTGGCAGGGAACTGCTGGCTGCTGGGCTTTATAGCCCCAGCTTCTTCCTGGTGGGGGAGGGGACAAGCCGGCTTCTGTTTCCCCACCCCACCCCCCAGCACTCACAAGAGTCTTTTTCCCCTGCAGGTCCCGTGGAGCACAGCAAAGCAGCGGCGGCAGCAGCAAGCCCTCCTCCTCGCTGGCAACAGCCCAGCAGAGGCAACAGGTTGGTGAAACAATCCTGGCAGGGAGCCGCTGGCTGCTGGGCTTTATAGCCCCAGCTACTTCCTGGTGGGGGAGGGGACAAGCCGGCTCACACAGCTGGCTTCTGTGTTCCCCCCCCCCCACTCACAAGAGTCTTTTTCCCCCGCAGGTCCCGTGGAGCAGAGCAAAGCAGCGGCGGCAGCAAGCCCTCCTCGCTGGCAACAGATGGCAACAGCTCAGCATAGGCAACAGGTAGTTTTATTCTCTATCCCCTTATGAATAATTCCTAACATTCTGTTTTCTTTTTTGATGATCACCGCACACTGAGTTGAGAATTTCATTGTATTTTCCACAATAACTCCAAGATCCTTTTTTTGAGTGGTAACTGCTAATTTAGAACCTAGCCTTGTGTACATAAAGTTTGGATTATTTTCCCCTATGTGCATCACTTTGCACTTTTCCACATTGAATTTCATCTACCATTTATATGTCCAGTCACCCAGCCTTGCAAGATCCTCTTGAAATTTCACAGTCTGCTCGTATTTTAACTGATAAACATGGTTAAGTCCAAGTCCAAGTCCTCAAAACACTCCCCAGGTGGCAAGGAGTGTTGAAGGGAATCTTGTTGCACAAGTGGAGCATTTTGATTTTTAACCTGTATGTGACTACTTTGTTGTCTCCTTGTCTCCCCCTCCTTGTCTTTTAGATTGTAAACCTCAAGCAGGGACCGCGTCTATTTCTATGTTTTGTGCAGCACCAGGTCACACGTCTTGCGCTATATAAATGTTTATAATAAATAATAATAATAATTTTAACAAAAGCTGAATTCCCTGTACCATTTTTACTCATGCCATGCTGAGATAAAATTCTTGTTGATGTAATTGAACACATTCCCTAATCAAGGATTGAGTGTATTGGCATATTTTTGTTAGTAAAAAGAACAAAACTTTTCAATGTAAAAGTTGTTTTTTAAATTGAGATCTCTGCCCCAGCCAATCTATAAATTAAAGCCCAGATGGTGATAAAGTAATTCCCATTGGCTAGTACCCTATACTTTGCATAGCCCCATGTATATGGTATAATGGTTTCAGAATTTGTTGCAAACGTTTTGCATAGCACTAGATATTTCTCTCAAAAAGCCACTCTCATTGAGTAATGGGTACACAGCTTGATGACTGTTTCTGAAAAGATAAAGAAAACATTCAGCCTCTGTCAGAATGTTCTCTATTGTCAATCACAAAAGGTATAAATGTCCAGTGCAATATTTTCAAAGAATTGTGTAAGGATTTCTTGTTCAATAATCCCATTTAACAATAATGAAATGTGTCATGGTGTGTTCCCTAGAGTGACAATAAGCCCTTTCAGTCCTCACACCTTGAAAACACTGATCCATTACATCTTCCAATGGAAACTCTCCAGACAAAGAGAAAGAATTTTCCACCCTTTTTTTTTGGTGCAAATTATCATTATTTCTGTCATTCAAGTGGTTGAAACTGATGTAGGGCCAGAGGCTTGATCTACCAACCCTCACAGAAGGGAGAAGTCCTTGCTCATAAAGGCAGTTCATTTTTAGTAAATGGATGAAAACAAACAAGACAGCTTTGAGGCAGCTCCCTGGGCTGTCCCAGGGAGGGCCACTGCAGCCACCATGCCTTAGGTCAGCGGGGAAGGCTGTTCACACAAGCAGCCCTCCCCCCATAACCCGGGGGGGGGGGGGCTGCTATCACAGGTCCTTCCACCTCACGGGTTGGCCAAATGATCTGTCCACACAGAACAGGAGTCCTGGACCCCTGCTGCACAGTTTGAGCTGCTGAAAAATGGCTGATTGGGGGCACTCCTTGCCCCTACAACTGTTTGGTATGGACACCCAGCCTGCCAAACAGCTGATGGGGGTCTGGGTGTGCACACCAAACAGCTGATGAAGGGTCCCCAGGGAGATCCCTGATCAGCTGTTTTGCAGCAACTCTTCCAAGGGTCCCTCACAACCGCTGATCATGGGGGCCTGGAGGAGCACACTCCTTCGGACACCCTAACCAGCTGTTCATCAGGTTTTCTGAGCACATTCCTCCAAACCCAATCCTGGGACCTTGGCTCACGGCAGGGCTGGGCAGGACTGAATAAATGGAAAGGCAAACATACTGGATTTGATCAGCTGGGCAAGCCTTAGCCCAGGCTTCATTGCCGACCTTCTCCCAATGACACATCCCGTAGCAGCTGCCACCCACCTTGTGACTGTAGCAGGCAAACATCTGGAGGGAACCTAACTGGTGAGCAAGTGAGTCCTGGGTTAATGCAGGCTACTGTCTCATTTTTACTTACCCAGTGAGATCACTCATGTGACTGAGGTTGGTTGACAAGGATAAAATTAAATTGCAGACTTAAGTATTAAATTGGTCCCAGTAATGAGTATTGCAATTAATTTCATTGGGACAAAAATGTCTGATCAAAAATCCTAAGCTTTTTGAAAGGCTTTTCCCCACTAGCAGCTAATTCATGACCTGCTGCATTGTTTCCTTAGTGGTAATGCTTCTGGATTCAAGCAAGTACAAAGCAATATATTATTGATTAATATTTTCTCTTCCTTTGATCTAAACCCAGCAGTCCAATTTCTGTGATGCTGTTTCCTCCTAATCCCTCTGACAATGGGATGGGATTTGTATTCTGCAACCATCCATTACTACTAGTGGAACAAGTAGAGGATCTGGGCACTAGGCTTTGAGAATAATCAAAGATCTTCCAGACAACAAGGCCAATTGTGTCTCTCCACCATGCTACTTCTCAGCCCTTTCTCTTCTCACCAGTAAACTGTATGGAGTTTAGGGGACAATGGTTATCTCACTTGTATAACTTTGGTGCCATGTACTTTGATCATCCAGTCAATATGTTCCCCACTTTCTACTTTTCCAGTAAACGTATGCAAAATTCACCCATTAAAGTAATTGGAATTTTGTCAATAATTTCAATGAGATCCTGCTGACAGTGTTGCGGACATGAGGGTAAGCATTTTTTAACTTGAACTACATTGCTATTTTACCTTACTTGCATATTTATAATAAGAACAGAAATTGATAGAAAGAACATTGCATAAAAGATAATATGTATACTTATCTAGGGGATCTGCAGGTGCCAGGATTGCATTTTTGGACACCAAGTACCCATCAGGTGCCTGATAGGGGTGCCCGTAGGTAGCAAATCTGCTACGTGTTGCAGCTGTAATAGAGACTATAAAGCAAAAATAAATTCCTTTCACTACTCACTTCAAAGCCTTTTTCAATTTGCCTGAGCAAAGTAAAGGGTTTTGGGTAGATGAGAATTGGGCCTTGGATTCTAAGTGCAGAATACCAGTAAAAGCAAGTAATTATTTCCACTAGAGTAGTGCCTACAGAAACCAACTGAGATCAGGACCCACTGTCCTAAGCACGACACAGTATACCTGGACTAGTAGCCAGGAGAGGAATGCTGAAACAAGAGTTCCCATTAAAAATGAGATCCTCCACATGACTTCCTATGCTAGCTGTCCATAACATCAGTCTTGAAGAAGAAGAAAAAAACCCTGTCAATTTTATCTCCTTCATACAATTGCTTTCCCTCAAAACTTTCCCAAATAGAAGAGAAAACCATGAAGATTTGCCATTCACAGATGACAGAAGGAGATTCACAGTTCTTAAGGGCTATTTGGCTGTAAGGGAAGCTTCTATTCATGTGGAGAGGAAAAAAAATAAATCATTTATGCAGTTCATTCCCATTTTTCATACTTTTTTTGTTACTTGCTACTTGGGTTGTGAATTCTGTGTGTGTTTCATAAAAGAACAATAATTATTCTATGTGGGCTATGTACAGCTGAAGTGTCACCTAGCAATATTTCATGCGAGATTGATTGTGTCAACCATGGAGGGATCTGGACTTTCCACAATCAATCAAAATCACATCCAGTTATATAAATTATTTTCTCTGGCTCCCTCCCCCCTCATCTCCACAGTGAAGACCTAGATGAATAATGATTTTTAAAACAGACGTGCAGAACAATTACATTACAATGGAAGCTAGCAGGTGTAGGAACATCACTGAGAAGACCTAACGTCTTACACCATGGGCTAATAATTAATTCTGATACATATCAGTGAGGACCAATTAAAGAGAAGAAATCAGGTTTGGATACAGCACATTTGCAATGACAAGAATAATGCAATGCTTGGGGAAATGGCACGAAGAAAATCCAGCAATTGTTTGCTAAGGAAAACTGTAGGTACTAGGCAGAGTGCCTTAAAGCGTGTTACATGATAAGAAGTGATTAGAGCTGCAGCAGGTAGCACTTTAGCTACTCGTGGACAATACCTGCAGTTTCAGCAAGCCCCAGTGGGCACCTGACTGGTACCATCAGGTACCCAGTGCCCGAAAATGTGGGTATTACTGGAACATCCTGGATGTCCCAAAACACCCCATGACACCCCAGTGGGGGAGGGGGGTCCTTGGTTGCCACATGGCTCTTCCATGGAGCACTCACACAGGTGGACTGCATGTGGAACTATTCAAATGGGAGGACCCCAGTGTGGTTGTCGTGGCCATGGAAGCAGCCAATAGGGGTCTGCATGTTGTTTTTGTTACTACAATAGTGATAAGGAAAATTGTCATTTTCATTATCGCTACCGCAATAATGAAAATGACAAAGAATAATAATGAAAATAGAAACAAAAATGACATTTTGTAATTTAAGTCTGTTATTTACAAGTATACAAATTGTGCACAGTTCATACAATGAAGTAAAGAATGTGAGTGTAGACATTATACAATTCGTTGTACACAATGAAGTTATGTAGAAACAGACTTAAATTACTCTGACACAATTGTTCCTTGTCAAATTATGATAATAAATGAGTTTCATAATTGTAAAATGTGCACGTTTAGTATTGCTAAAAATGAAGTATGTATGGTAAGGAATTTAGAAGCCTTGCCCCCTTCTGGAATCATGCCTCGAACCACGATACGGGATCTGACACAGAAGTTTCACTGGCTTCTGCGCCTGCCTGTCTCCCCATGGGCAGGTGGCTGAGGGAGCGTGGGGGGGCGGGGCTGAGTGGCCGCATGCTGCGCAGTCCCGCCCCCTCCCTGAACCCCGGTAGCGATCAGACCAAAACGTCTAAAAGATGGCCAACCTAATCATGGACCAGGATCTGAGATGGCCAAATGGCCCGTCATGTCTGAAATTACCCTTAGATTCTAAGCCCCCCCAGGAGCAGGAACCCTGTCTATTTTCAACAGTTGTAAAGCACCAGATACATTGCTTACACTATATAAAAGCAAGGTAGGGAAAGAGAATGGTCCAAGAACACACAGCAAGTTGGTGGCAGGGCCAGGAATCTAGCAGGATGTGGAAGCAGTATTATCCCCTTGCTCGGAAAGCAGGATAGGGAAAGGGAATGTCCATTCACAAACAGAAAGTCAGTGGCAGAGCCAGGAAGTCCGCCATACTGCTGGCTGCTGCCCTCAGTCTGGAAGCTGTGGAGATGGAACCAAACTGTGTGTGTTTTACCTCCATCTTTCTGCCTTCAAACAACAAACAGGGGGAAGAAGTAAAAGAGAAAAAAAAAATCCTACCTATCGTCTAGTCTGACTGAAGCATTAGATCAGACAGGTCTAATGTGTGATTTTGGGTATTTTCAGATGTTACGCGATCACGCTCAACCACGGTCAATCCCGCAGCAGGGCCAAAGTGCCCTGAACGTCTGTTCAGTGGCTGCCAGATGTTCACCACAGACAATACCCACATGGAGTCATAATCAACCACGCTTCCGGAGCTCCTCGCCGGACCATCTCTGAAAGCGTGGTCAAAGAGATTCCCGACGGGAACCAACAAAAAGTAATGTCTGGCCGCCAACCACCAGCTGGAATCAAAGGAAATGATTCCCAGATGGGGACAAAGCATGCAGCGTTGCTGCCAGGCAACGAGCAACAACACAGCAGCGGAGGGAGATTTAAAGGGCACACAGAAGCAGGGGGACGGGGTGGGATGGAGTGAGGTGGAAGGGAGAGGCGAGCAGAGGGCGAGAGATCAAGGGAGGAGGAGGAGGTGGAGGACGCAGCGGTAGAGTCGTGGGCAGGGAGGAGGTGGTCATGCTGCACCTGGAGGTGGTGGAGGAACAGCAGCAGCAGCAGCAGCTGGGACGGGCTGGCCCGGCGCCATCTGGGTGTTTTGACCACGGCCAGGAATCAGCGTCACGTCTGTTGCGCTGCCCCAGCCCGTGATCTGCCAGCCCTACTCCCTGCCATGGTCCCGGTCCTGTCACGTCTGTTTGGGGCTTTTTTTAACCATGGGGGGTGGTTGTTCGGTTCACCCCCACCAGGAATTCACTGTGGTGAATCGGGACCGTGTAACATCTGAAATCACCCTTTGTTAGGGGGACGAGTATTGGTGTTGATTTTTACAGGCATCAGATGTAAACAAATTAGAATTGCCCTTAAATGTTTGACAGTTTCCCATTAACTAGACTCCATTTTGGAGCTGCTGGTATGCTCAATAAGGTTTGATTTTGTGGGAATAAAAGTTGTGTTGTGGAGTTTAGACACTAGGGAAGAGGGTTTGTTTTTTAAGTCTGTATTTGCAATATATTTGCATTTGAAAAGTGTTAACTACTGGTTCCCTTATCAATTCTGAGTTTTGTGAAGAGAGTATGCTAAAATTTGGATATACGGCAATGGGGGGAATGCAGTGAACTCACGGGTCTCTTCCAATGCACCAGACTGTAAAAATAGAACTGGAAATGCAAAATGTATGGAAATGCTGAAAATGTAGCACTGTGAACACTTCAAATATATTTGCTTTCCATATGACCTTATATTGTCTTATAGTGTTGCGCTTTCTCGTGACAGCCTCTTTGAATTTCGTCCCTCTTGCTGTGGGATTTGATGCTTGAGAAAATTAAACTTTGTTTAAATTGGTTCATTGGCTGGGTTATTTTGGTGGGCTCACAGTGGAAACAAATCACATGCAAAGCATAGAAGCTTTCCCAAATAATTTATCTGGTGACTGAAGACACTTAAAAAATACTTGCTGATTTTGCATGCAGCCAACCTTGTGTGGTTTTAGTGTTTTTGAAGGAGAAAATAACCACATTAGCCACTTTGAATTTTGCCCCCCGCTCTACTTTTGAAGTTTGAACTTGGGATCCTAAGGATTTTCCCATGTATTTTTTTCCACTTGTTCACTGGTTTGGGAGCTTTAAGGTTGCGGGAAGAAGTGAAAGTGCTATATCAGGGGTGGAGTCAGAGTCCAATTGTAGCATTTATGAAAGGTGTGCATTTTAGGATAACACATAATGCTATTGCGTTTTACTGCATTTCCCATGTGTTTTGGTGTGTCTTTCTTTGAATGCCACATGATAGGTGCTGCCTGTCCTCTCCTGAACTGTGCATGTCTCCTCACACTCTGTAAAACTCTATACAGCATTTATGGTGTGCCATTTAGGATTTAACATAATCCTGTTGGGTTTTGTAGCATTTCTGTCAGATAGTGTAATGTTGTTTGAATTACACCTTATGTAAGGTATTAAAATTTCTGTATTCTGGGCTAGCTGTTATGGTACTTCTGATTTCTCTGCTACTGTACTCCTGCCATTGAACACATTGCCTGATTTTGTTTATTGGAGACAGGTCACTGCCCAGTGGACTTACAATCTAAGATGGACAAATCCTTTTTGTACCCATGAACACTGGATTCACTTGGCTCTGCTGTTGTTTGCTAAAACTGCTATCCTTGTATGTATGTTCTATTCCATTGATCATTTAAATGTGTAATTTTAGGGTTGACTCTACCTACCATTGGGTTTGTTCCACCTACTGTTAGCCCTGCCCATCTCTGAGCTGGCCCTGCCCACTACTGCCCCACCAGCCTCAGAGCCCACCAACCGCCACTGGGAGACAGATGAGAGAAGGAGGGAAGAGAGAGAAGGCAAAGTCAAGAGGGTCGATGGATTGAAGGTCATGGAAAGAGCGAGAAGTTGGGGAAGTGGGAGGAGGTGAATGGGAGAGAGAGAGTGAAGCAAAGTGCTGGTCAGAGATTGAGATAGTATTGGGAACCTGTTTTTTGGCAAGCTTTCCCATTTTGGCAAAATCTCATTCCAGCCCTAATAAAAACTCAGGGCAGCTTGCAATAAGTTGTAAAACAGTATCAGAATACAAAAGGCTTTTACCCCTATGGATAAACAACCCTAGAACTGCACTTCCTGCCACCTCACAATAACATTAAGATAATTATCAGTCTCGCAGCCATTCCCACTCCATTGCCTCTCATCCATGGGAATCCCCACTCCCCTCCTAAACATATTCTCTCTCTCACACACACACACACCTCTCACAGCAGGATAATGGTATACCCAGCACTACCCCCTTCTTATTCCCTTCCCCATAACTCTCTCCCTTTTGCCTCAGTCTTCATTAAAAAGGGAAAGCGTATCTCATTTGGCAAAAATTGTGTGAACAAAGAGGAGGAAAGGTTGCAGACTAAGCTGGATAATGAGGTGGTCAGAGAATGCATGGTTTCTTTGAATGAATTTGTCTTTGTACTTAGATAAAATACACTGTAGTGTATTGAAAGAACTAATTCAAATACTATCAGAACCTCTGACAATTATGTTGCCTTAGCATAAGCATTGGTTCCAAGTCATAGGAAGTAATAATTCCAGTCTATTCTTAAGAAGAGGCATTCACGATGAGTATGTGGATGAGGAGCTAAGACTTGACTGACAGAAGAGGTATCATGTACCACAGGCTGCCGGGAGACCCTCTGGGGGAGGGGGGTGGTGGAAAGATTGTCATGGTTCCCCCTACTCACTCCCCTTTCCTCCATAGGTGTCCAGAGGGTCCCCCAGCAGCGGGAGCAACAGTGGCAGCGAGGAAGCAAGCCTCGGATGGTAAGCCAGCACCAAGGATTTTACATAAGTACAGCAGACTCTGGGTATTTTCAGACATTACGAGATCACAGTGAACCCCCGTCAATACCCACATGGGGTCAAAGCGCCCTGAATGTCTGTTAGGCAGCCGCCAGATTTTTGCCATGGTCAATTCCCACATGGGGTCAATATAAACCACACTTCTGGGGCTCTCCGCTGGACAATCCCTGAAAGCGTGATCAAAGAGATCCCCAGCGAGAACCAACAAAAATTCATGTCTGGCCAGTGACCACGGCCTGGAATTCCAGGCAGCATTCCGGGACGTGGTCAAATCGGGTAGGCACCACGGCCGCATTGGCCACAGTGCCCAACCATCTCCCCAGACAGTGGGCGGCGGGGGAGCATGGGGGGGGCGGGGCCATGTGGCTGCATGTTGCACCACGCGGCCCCGGCCCCTCCCTGATTCCCCGCCGGGATCAGCTGGCACATCTGTTGGCCGTGCTGGAGTGATCCCAGCAGGGAATCTCAGGGTTGGTTCTGTGACAGGGCGAAGCTGCCCTGTCATGTCTGAAAACACCCTCTGATGTAGCGCTGAAGTGAACATTTTGTCCTGGTCCGATTCCATCACCAGAAAATTGTGATTTTTTTTTCCCCCAATCATTCCAGATGAAATTCTGTTCCTACTTTCAATTGGAATGATTGAGGGGAAAAAACTTCCACCATTTTGTGCATACAAAGCCTTTTTAGATCAGAATTCCAACCAAAATTTCACCAGTCATTCTGTTTTTCATTCTGTTTTCACAGTAGCATAGAATGGCTGTACTCTGATGTAGGGATCATAGGGTGCTCAACACACAAAGTGCTGTAGTTTGAAGCTAATGTTTCAGAGTCTTCATGTTAGACAATTTCAAGACATGGTGTTTGCAGCTTTGGGGTTAATAAAAGTATGAGGGAAGAAAAAGAAAAATCTTTAGAGGCAGAAGTAATTCCAAGTGAGATACAGTTCTTGGTGAAGCAATGAACCAAGAGACGAACACCTGCACATAAATTCCAGAACAGTAAAGTGAATCTCCGTCTCTATGGTAATGTTCCATCATGCTGCTAAATCCAGCAATTCTTGGAGAGTTTTGCGAGGTTCACTCCAGTTCATTGGCTACCAAGTTAAACTCCAAATATAAAGCTAGGCAATCAGATTCATTACTCTGAACAAGTGCCAGAGCAGATCTATTTGCAAACTAATATCTCAAAGAAAATAGTCACTGATTGTAATTGTCCACAAAATTATAGGCATTGTTGCCAGTCTCTGATTAGCTTTCACTTTGTAAATTCTGTAGAAATTAGCTCGAGATAATGTTGTGTGTTAATTTGATAAGAGGCAAGCTGGAACTTTTTGCACACACTGCTTACCACAACCAACACAAGAGCTCAGAACAGAGCTTTGCAAAACAAAACACTTTCCATTTCATTGGACTTTAGGTGAACATTTTATTTCCCCTCAGATCACACTGGCTTGTTTTATTTAGAGTTTTGGGGCTGAGTAAAAATCTTAAAGCACAGCTTTGTTCAACATTTCACCTTTTTTTACACAGATTTCAAATGAGCAATTGCAATATGGTTCACAAATATTTGCATGGCAGTTTTGTGTTTGCACAAATATTTAGCAAACACTGCTGAATGCAAACAAATGTATTCAAGCAGGAATATTCATTATTGCTATTCATTTCAGAAGTGTCAGTCATCCAGACAAAGAAGAAAAGTATCATGCAGCCCTGGTTACTAATCACATACACAAACAGATAATAGGCGGTGGTGGGGACGGTGCTGGAGTAGGAGAACTGTGAGCGGCGTTGGCTACTGAATTGACAGCTGGGAGTCTTGGGGCGGAGCCTGCATGCCGTGTTCAATATAAAACTGTGAGCTGCCTTCGGCAGCGTGGTGGGGACGGTGATGGAGTAGGAGAACCTGTGAACTGTGAGCGGCGGCTGAATTGACAGCTGGGAGTCTTGGGGCAGAGCCTGCATGCCGTGCTCAATATAAAACTGAGTCGCCTTCAAGAGTACCGTAGGCACGCATCGGGGCTGCGCGCTGAAGGGCTGCGCACACAAGGGCATGCCCTTTTGCGCTCCCTTCGGTGCTCCTAGGAGCAGGAGCCTAGTACCCTAAAACTCCAATAGGTTATGCAATATCAGCTTTTGGACAAACAGCAGTAAGGTCAAGATCTATGGCTGAGATTGGGGGAATAGATTGTAAATGCACCCAGCCTGAATTAGAGGCAAGTGATGACCCAGTTTGGGTCAATAGAAGAAAAATGTTATCAGGATTGCCGGAAGCAGGCGTTTTTACCCAGAACAGGTTTTCTCCGCTTTATGTGGATGATGGTTTGGCCCAAGATGATATAGAACTGTCTCCCCTGTCCCAGGGTCTTTTCGATGGAAAATTGTTGGAGGAAGCGGTTGTTTCACAAGACTATTTAAAATCTCAGACCCTTCTTATAGCCCGGACGGTTGCCGCTTTATTTAGTAGCCTTACAGAAATTAATGGTTCCCTAAACAGGGCTTGTGCTCAATTGGGGGCAATAATGACCAAGTTGAGATGCTCCCCGCCGGGTCTCGGATTGAAGGAGCCCGGGGAGGAGTTGGCTGGTAGGGTAACCCTGGGGAATGACACCTTAGGCAGGGTAAATGAGAAAGTCCCTCGAACTCCATGGTAAGATTTAAGACTGGGGAAGGCGATCCCCAATTTGGTTGTTTTTAGAATTTGGCATAACCTTGAGGGACATACACCTAACCGGGATAAGGAGACCTTGATAGCTCTCCACTTGTCTCATTTATTAGGAAACAAGGTCTCAACATGGGAGTTTAAGAAAATTATGTATATGGATTCCTGAAGTTGGGCTTTTATTGTTTTAATTAAGTTTTTTTCTCCTGTTATGGTTCAGTCTATTTTTAAGGCATGTAAGGATTTATTGATTAGAGGGGTTTCAATAGATAGAGGTATAGTTACCCCTCAAGTAAGAGATATGATCATACAAGAGGAAATCCCTAGGAAAATATCAGTAACAGCATTAAATGCAGCCCCCTTGGGAGGTGGAAGGGAATCATGGGATGTTCAGGGAATCAATCAGGAGAAATGTGAGGTACCAGGCAAATTGATAGATAGGATGGATCCGGATAGCTTTGGAAAAAAATACCTAGGCCAAATAGAGGGACAACCACTTAAGAGGGAGGAGGGGAAGGTTACTTGGCGAGGCATGAGACCCCTAAGGTGGGAGAACTAATAGAGCTAAACCAGCAGAGTAAAGGGGATAATGCAGAATTGTAGGATAATCTGGTTGCCTTACCGTCCTCAGAGAAGGAGGTACCAATGGAGGTTATGTCTCAGGGCCCCTGCTCCATAGAGCTGTTGCAATCTTTAGGGGGGACGGTTGGTGGGGAGGTTCCCCAGCCCTTTAAGATCTACACCTCCCAACAGCTGCTAGTGGAAGAATTGGGATCCTTTTTGGTTAACAAGAAGGCAAATGACTTCCAAGCAGCTCAAGCTGCGCTATGCAAGCTTTCTGTTATGGAGCAGGATAGCATAGTTCAGAAACGGGATCTCTTCTGGAAAAAACATTGTTTTGCTGGTGCTGGACCATGAGGCTCCAATATTGTCAAAAATGCCCTTGCAGACTGAGCCCCCAAATGGCAAGGCTTTAACAGCTGCCTGTTACTTGGGGCCAGATGAGCTTGGGACTCCACCGCCTACTATGGTATTATTGACAGGTAGGAATTTTAAAACTGAATATGAGGGGAAAGTTCATGCTTTAGATGAGGGAAAGTATTCCCATATATTTGAAAGCAATGTGGTAACAGTGATTGATGATCAACTACAGGTGGAACTGGCGCAGGAAGTAGATTGACATGAAATATCCAGTTTGTCTTGTGAGGAGCTCAAGGGAGGAAGTAGAGTAAGGGGAAAGGGTAGGGCAGGGCAAGACACCGATAAATGTTTTAAGCTGGCCTCCTGGAATATCACAGGACTTACCTCCAAAATTGGTGACAAGGAATGGTTGGAGTATATCAACCAATTCGATGTAATAGGTTTCCAGGAGGCCTGGATATTGGCTAAAGGATATAGGGATCTGCGGAGGGTGGGGAAGTTTCAGGTAGAACTGCATGGAGGACAAAAGTCTGGAAAAAAGGGACGGGCTTCCGGAGGATTAGCTTTCTTTATATCAGACTCTCAACATTGGTCGGTTGAAGTGCTGGAAGCTTATAGACCAGAATGTCAGATAACTTATTTCAGTTTTATAACAAGAAACAACTTGTCCTCGTAAATATTTACATCCCCCCCTGAACCTCCCCTTATTATAGCAGTGATATCTGGTCTAGCTTGGAGAGTCAGATTAGTAATTTGGAGGATAAGTATCCACAGGCAGGGATAATAATGCTGGGAGACTGGAATTCACGGATGGGAGCAACTAATGTTGAGGATATCTGTGGAGAAGGGGATTTACCCTTACAGCCATTAAGCCTTTTTGATCGTCAAACTCAGGATGAGACCCTCAATGAGGCAGGACATAGGTTATTGGCCCTGCTTCGCGCCATAGGGTTTGTTCCATTAAATGGATGCTTCCCAGGTGATGCAGTGGGAGGCTATACTTGCGAGTCTCAAGCAGGACATAGCATAGTAGATTATGTTTTTGTTAAACCTGCCGTGTGGACTAGAATAATTGATTTTCACTTAGGGGTTCACCCTGAAAGAGATCATAGATTACCTGAGGCCCAGATAAGGATGGAGGATTGTGTTAATATAGTGGATAACTCAAATGCCGCCTCTGAGGTAGATTTAATTATTAAAAGGTGGGATCAAGTCACTTTAGGATGTAGAATGCAGGAGTTTTGCCACACAGGCTTTCTAAGTAAATTGGGGGTTCAGATGATGCAGGAGGAAAATCTGGCACAGATCATAGCCAAATTTGAGGGGGCAGTGGACTATATAAAAGACAATGATGTATTGACCTCCAGGAGAGTTCGTGGTAAGTCAAGAGCAGGTTGGTTCAATGAGGAATGTAGAGCCCAGAAGGCTTCCCTCTTAAAGGCAAAGAGATTATGGGTTAGGTCACACTCAGACCTGGAGTGGCAACGGTTTCAAGCTTTAAAGAATGAGTATAAATGTTTAAAACTAAAAAGGTCCTGGTACTATAATAGGTGGGCTGAACTGCTGATGGCCTCAATCTGGGGAGATAGTAGGGATGGGTGAATGTGGTTCGGAAGTTCGGAGTTCGGCCAGTTTGGACAACCGAACGTGAACTCAAACCCAAATACGAACATACCGAACAGAACAAAACACCGAATGGCAAAATGGCCGAACAGTTCGGTCAGTTCGAATCGCGTTCGGGTGAGTTTAGGTGGCAAAAAAAAGTTCACTGTAAGGTGACAGGGAGGGGTAGTACTAGTCACTGAGGAGCAGACTTCCAGGCACCAGGGGTGGAGAGGCTTGCAAGAAATGAAACTATCTGCCTCCCCCCTTCCCAACACCTTCTGAGCTAGTCACTGTTCCTGAACAGCAGG
>QEPC01000321.1:369588-404053 GCA_003113815.1 Sphenodon punctatus
AGCAAGGCAGGTAGAGAACAATCGCTTTCACTTCCCTTTCTCAGTTCCCCCTCCTCCCGAAAGGGTTACCCCAAGTCCAATGAGTGAACGACTGTCTCCCAGAAGCCTGTGTTGGGGTACTCACACAGGCAATTTAAGGGACTTACCCTTTGAGGAATATGGTGTGAAATACTGAAAGTCTCTAGCTTCTCCAGGTGGCCTCCTGAGTCCCTTTAGACATCCATCTTCTCTTCTTCTCCTCTCCCTTCCTTCAGAATCTCCCACAGCTCCTCCTGCTGGGCTTTTTATCCCAGCAGGCTCTGCTCTCTGAGCCCTATCTTCTGTGGGTATTTTCAGACGTTACGTGGTCCCAATTCACCACAGTGGATCCCCGGCGGCGGTGAACCGAACAACCACCCCCCGTGGTCAAAAAAAGACCCAAACAGACATGACAGGATCAGGACCATGGCAGGGAATCGGGCCGACAGATCACGGCCCGGGGCAGCACAACAGATGTTACACCGATCCCAGGATGGGCCGTGGTCAAAGTACCTGGAAGACACCGGGGCGGCTCGTCCCGGCTGCTGCTGTGCGCCCTTTAAATCTCCCTCGCCAGCCTGTGTTTTTGCTCGTTGCCTAGCAGCGACACTGAGTGCTTTGTCCCCGGCTGGGAATCATTTCCTTTGATTCCTGCCAGTGGTTGCTGGCCAGACGTTACTTTTTGTTATTTCCTGTCAGGAATCTCTTTGACCACGCTTTCGGGGATTGTCCGGCGGGAAGCCCCGGAAGCGTGGTTGAAATTGACCCCATGTGGGTATTGACTGTGGTGAACATCTGGCAGTCGCCAAACAGATGTTCAGGGAACTTTGGCTCCGCCACGGGATTGACCGTGGTTTGCTGTGTTTGAGCGTGATCTCGTAATGTCTGAAAATACCCTGTGTTTTGGGGTGGGTTACACCTTTATAACCTCTAGGCTAGATTACTGCAATACAGTCTATGTGGGGGTGCCCTTGGTTCAGAAGCTGCAGCTGGTGCAGAATGTGGCGGCCCATCTCCTTTCGGGAACAGGTAACCATGAGCACATTACACTTGTGCTCTACAGTCTGCTTTTTCCTCCAGGGACCACTTTGAAAATTAGTACAAGCTCTGAGGGCCACATAGAAGTTTGGAGCAGGCAGGGGGATAAATGGGCATACTGAAGAAAAGGAGGGCCCAGGTCATGGATTTATGCCACCATCGATCTGTCCCCTACCCTTGTGTGCACGGCCTCATCTCTGCTCTTTTACTCAATTTACTCTACTTACTCCCTTACTCAATTTACTCCTTTAGCTCCATTATCATGAGCTCAGTTTTTCAGTGCTTGGGGGTAGAGAATGGATCCAGGAACCAGATCCAGGGCAATGCAATTTTCACTTACATATATCATAATCAAGTTAATGAGGAACAGGGATATTGCAGTTTCTCTTTATAGGATGGGTATATGATCACAACTGGAATGTGCCAATGCATATCAGAATGGAATAGACAAAATGGAGGGAGTTCAAAGTTTATTTGGGGTTGAGCACTTCATTGATTAACTGAGAGATTCCATTGACACATGGAGACTCATGGATCCTATTGGTTTCCAGAACTCTCTAGGGGAGTCTCCCACAGATGTTGATGAGTGCTCTGTTGATGACCTCGTCGCATTATGGAACAACATCTTGACTGAGGCCATCGACATGGTGGCTCCCAGACGTCCGGTCCCACCGCTGTGCCAACACAGGTCCCCTGGTATACAAAGGGCCTTAGGTGGCAGAAGCAGGAGGGTAGGTAGTTAGAATGCAGAGGTGGTGCCAAAGTCGAGCTGAATCTGACCAAATGTGGCATAGATCGTTTTTAAAAGACTATGCCGTGGCTGTGATGGCAGCAAAGAAGGTTTTCTTCACGGACATCATCGTGTCTGCAAAGTCACATCCAGAGGAGTTTTTCTGGGTGGTGATGGGTTTGGTCAGTCCAGCCTGTCTCTGTCAGGATCTGGAGGGGTCCAATGTCCGCTGTGACATTTTTATCGATTACTTCGCAGATAAAATCATTTGTATTCACCACGACCTTGGTGCAACAGTTTCTGGTGCAGAGTCAGAGCTGGGGATTATGGAAGCCCAGCCTTGTCCCTTTGGGGAGGATCAGCTTCAGTTGTTGTAATTCATTAATGTGGAGGAGGTGCTGGGGTCTGTGTGAGCCAGAAGTTGTGAATTAGATCCATGCCCATCCTGGGTGGTGAAAGCCAGCTGGGGAATTTTGGGGTGATCAACTCCTTCCTTTGGGAAAGCAGAGTGCTGAGCTGCCCTGATCACCCTGAGGAGGAGATAGTTTTTCCTCTGCTTAAGAAGCCATAATTGGATGTTGATTACTGTGACAGCTATCTGTTTGTCTCTAACCTTCCCTTTTTAGCGAAGGTTATTGAATGGATGGTGGCTCATCAGCTTCTGGTGCATCTGGATGCTATTGGATTCCTGGACCCTTTGCAGTCTGGTTTTCATCATGGACATTGCACGGAGACTGCGATTGTGACTTTGGTCGGTGACCTTCACCTGGAGTTAGACTGGGATCTTTCAGTAGCTTTTGACACCGTTGATCATGAGATGTTGTTGACTCACCTGCGGACCCTAGCTGGAGTGGGCGGGACTGCTCTTGAGTGGTTCCACTCTTTCTTGGCTGGGAAGTCTCAGCAGGTGGTATTGGGTGATTGCTCATCATCTCCTCTGTCCCCTCTCTTGTTCAACATGTATATGCAGCCGCTAGGTGAGGCCATTCAGAGGTTTGGGATACAGTGCCATCGGTATGCTGATGACACCCAGCTCTACCTCACCTTTTCNGTCTCAGCAGGTGGTATTGGGTGATTGCTCATCATCTCCTCTGTCCCCTCTCTTGTTCAACATGTATATGCAGCCGCTAGGTGAGGCCATTCAGAGGTTTGGGATACAGTGCCATCGGTATGCTGATGACACCCAGCTCTACCTCACCTTTTCATCTGACTCAGGCCTGACTGTCTTGGTGCTCATCCATTGCCTGGCAGTGGTGGGAGACTGGATAAGGGCAAGTTGACTGAGGTCGAATTCTGAAAAGACTAAGCTGGTTGGCCAGTCTTGTGTCCTGGAGGGGATCGGGACTTCTCTTATTGATGGGGTCCAGCCCCCTGTCGTTGATTGGGTTTGAAGCCTCAGAGTGCTTCTGGATCCTTTGCTGTGCCTGGATTTTCAGGTCACAGTGGTGGCCAAGAGCGCTTTTCACAAATTCCATCTGGTGAGGAGACTGTGATATTTTCTTTCAGACTTGGATCTGGCCACTATCGTACATGCTTTCATCACCTCGAGGCTAAGCTACTTTAAGGCACTCTATGTGGAGCTGCCCTTGGTGATGGTTTGGAGACTGGATCTGGTGCAAAATGTGGCAACTCACCTCCTTACAAGGACACGTTGCTGTGAGCACATAGTGCCAGTGCTCGGTTTGCCACACTGGCTGCAGATAGTCTTCTGGGCCCAATTCAAAGTGCTGGTGATGACCTTTAAAGCCCTACACAACGTAGGCCCCATCTATTTGAGAGATTGTATGGCTCCCTGTGTCCCATCACAGCTGCTGTGATCATCTGGAGGCACTTTCCTGGTTTTTTGCCAGGTCTCGACTATGAGGAGGGCATTCTTAGCCATTGCACCTTTTCTATGAAACTTCCTCCCAGAGGAGGTCTGTCTGTGTTCAAACATGGTGGTCTTCTGGAGGCAATGTAAGACCATTTTTTCCCCATAAGCTTTTGGCAGGAGGGACTGAATTGGGGGAAGTTGATTTAAGGGGGGGTGTGGATTGGGGGATGGGGAGAGGGATTATGTTGGAGATTGTTGGTTGATGGAATTGGGTTGGGTTTTGGGGAGGAAATTATGTTATAAATGTTTTTATATATATTTATAAAAAACTTTATCTATATCTATATCATCTATATCTCCCCTGAGCCTTGGAGGAAGGGTGGGATATAAATGTAAATATAACTAAATAGATAAAATTTTTAAAAGTATTTAGTCCGTATTTAGCTAAATTTATTTATTTAGCCCAAACCCATAACTTAGGCTCCATCTTTGACTCACCACTTTCTTTTAAACCCTACATTGACTCTCTTGCCAAATCCTGTCACTTCTCCCTCCATAACATTGCTAAGATTCACCCTTTTCTCTCTGTCTCCCCTGCCAAAACTCTTGTTCACACCCTGGTCATCTCTCGCCTCAATTACTGTAACCTCCTTCTCACTGGCCTCCCCCACTCTCACATTTCTCCCCGTATCTCCATCCAAAACGCTGCCGCCAGGGTCATCCACCTCACCTGCCGCTTCGACCACGTGTAGCCCCTCCTCTCCTTTCTTCACTGGCTCCCCCTTCCTGAACGAATCCTGCACAAGCTCCTAGTCTTCACCTATAAAGCTCTTCACAACCTTGCTCCCCCTTACCTCTCTGCGCTAATTTCCCTCCGTACGCCAGTCCATGAACTCTGCTCCTCCTCTGTCCCTGCTCTTGCCCTCCCATGCTTTCCCTGTTCCCCTAACCACCTTTGTCCCTTCTCCCTATTTGCCCCCATGCCTGCCACTCCCTTCCTGCCCACATCCACCTCTCCCCCTCCTGTCGCACCTTCAAATCCCTCCTTCAGAACCACATCTTCCGCTCTGCCCTCCCCGACTCCTCATGCCCCTCTCCTAACTTCTGCTGATACCTACCATCCAGTACAATCTGTTATCTGAAGTCTGTGTACTCATATCCTCAGCACATGGATCAGCCATCATTCTTGATGTAACCTAGCCAAGCACGTGCACCTGGGAGCTCCCATCTTCATGAATGTTACACCCCTTGGATTTCCCTCTGTTCCCCTTCCTTCCTCTCCCCCTCTCTCTCTCAGATTGTAAGCCCTAGGGCAGGAACCATGTCTATTCCATTACTTTGTAAAGCACCAGGTACGGTGCTGGTGCTATATAAATTCTTGCTAATAATAATAAATGATAATATAATGTGTATTAAATGCACTTCTAATGAGCTACAGGCAACCCTCCAAGAGGACCCTAGGTGACCAGTGGCACAGTGCTGGTTAACATGGTCATTGTCCTGCCAGGACTTACCCAGAATCCCCTGATACAATATATGAAGAACATTTGAAAATCTGGAGTCTCAGCAATCTAGCTGTTATGCTCATAATTGTTTTTAAATGGAAAAAAGTGAATACTTTCTCTATTTCTTACTAAACTTATAGTCAAGGAAAACAAGCTAATGACAAAGTGGATAATACTGGAAGTTAATTACAATTCAGACAGAGAAATATTTTATAGTTTCCTCCTCCAATAGATCACCTGCTTTATCTTCCTCCACATGGGAGGTTGCCAGTGTTTCATGAAAGAATTCCCTGCCATCAGCAAATATCAAACAATACAGGAGGTTATCCCAGCCAGAATGGCACAGAGTTGAGCAGAATAGACAAAACTGCAATTGCTTCACCAACTTGTAATAATTGTGCCTTTAATCACAATCTTCCCAAGCACCTGACAGAACGTAGGGGAAAGGTTCATTTAATTTCAGAGAATAAATGTATTTTCCATCCCCTTATCAAAAGCAACAATTGTGATTGTTGTCAGAGAAAAAAAACTATACTTTCACCTTCAAGACTCTTCATGGCCTCCCACATATTTTCCCACTCTTATATCTTGCCACATCACATTCCTGCCCGGGATCGTTGCTCCTTCTCTACCCCCAACCTTGCCTGCTTGCAACTCCCCTGCTCCTCTAAAAGTCTTCACCCCTTAACTCTTTCTCCACCCCCATGCCTGGAACTCCCTCCCTAGATACATTCATTTTGCTCCCTTCCTCACAACTTTCAAATCTTTCCTGAAAACCTGCCTCTTCTGTCAGGTTTTCCCTGGCTCGTCATGACTGAAATTGCATCCTATTTCCTCCCTTACTCAGAATCTCTTCCATGTAACTATGGGTGTTTTCAGAGTGACGGGGCAGCTTCGCCCCGTCACGGAAACAACCCTGAGATTCCCCGCCGGGATCACTCTGGAATGACCAACAGACGTGCTGGGGGATCTCAGCGGGGAATCGTGGAGGGGGCGGGGCTGTGCGGTGCAATGTGCAGCCACACAGCCCCGCCCCCTCTACTCTCCCTTGCCACCTGCCCTCTGGAGAGACGGGCAGGCGCCGCGGCCAATGCAGTCACAGCACCCGCCCGAAATGACCACAGGCCAGAATCCCGGCAGGGATTCCGGGCCATGATCCCCGTCCAGACGTGACGGGCCCCTTCATCCCTGCCGGGAATCATCTTCACCACGCGATCAGTGCCGGACCCACGGATTCAGCTGATCACGTGGTGAATGTGATTCCTGGTGGGGATCGAGTGTGGTAAACATCTGGGGCGGAACTTCTGGTTCCCCAACAGACGTTACAGGACCATTCCCCACCACAGGGAATTGATTGTGGTTGAGCGTGATCTCATAACGTCTGAAAATACCCTATGTTAAATATGTGCACCTGCATTTTCTCAGCCTCATGAATGTATTATTATTATTATTATTATTATTAACAAACATTTATATAGCGCCAGCAGTGTACATGGCACTTTACAAAGTAATAAAATAGACACGGTCCCTGCCCCTAGGGCTTACAATCTGAGCGACAGGAGCTGGGGGAGAGACATAGGAAGGGGAACAGAGGGAGAGACAAGGGGTCTAACATTCATGAAGATGCGAGGTCTCAAGTGCACGTACTTGGCTTGGTTACGATGAGAATGACAGCAGGCAGGTCCATGTGGCAAGGATAAGGGTAAACAGATCGTAGGTATAGGAATAGTGGCTCAGCAGGATAAAGAGTCAGACAGAGCAGAGCGGAAGAGGTGAGTTTTAAGGAGAGATTTGAAGGTATGAAGGGTGGGGGCAAGGCGGATGTGGACAGGGAGGGAGTTCCAGGCATGGGGGGCAGCAAGTGAGAAGGGACGAAGGCGCTTAGGGGAGCAGGGAAGGCGTGGAAGGGTGAGAGAAGGGACAGAGGAGGAGCGAAGTGCACGGGCTGGAGTATGGAGGGCGATAAGTGCAGAGAGGTAGGGGGGAGCAAGGTTGTGAAGAGCTTTATAGGTGAAGACTAGGAGCTTGTGCAGGATTCGTTCAGGAAGGGGAAGCCAGTGAAGCGAAGAGAGGAGGGGCTGCACATGGTCGAAGCGACTGGCGAGGTAGATGACCCTGGCAGCAGAGTTTTGGACAGAGATGAGGGGAGAAAGGTGAGACCGGGGAAGGCCAGTGAGAAGGAGGTTACAGTAATCGAGGCGAGAGATGACCAGAGCATGAACAAGAGTTTTGGCAGACGAGACAGAGAGAAAAGGGCGAATCTTAGCAATGTTATGGAGGGAGAAGCGACAGGATTTAGCAACAGAGTCAATGTAGGGTTTAAAAGAAAGGGCTGAGTCAAAGATGAAGCCTAGGCTACGGGCTTGGGGGACAGGCAGGATGGTGACTCCATCAATAGTTATTGACAGTGAGGAAGGAGAGGAAGGATGAGGGGGGAAGATAAGGAGTTCAGTTTTAGCCATGTTGAGTTTGAGTTGACGTTGAGACATCCAGGTAGAGATGTCAGAGAGACAGTTGATGAGACGAGCTTGAACAGAGGGAGAGAGAGAGGGAGTAGAGAGATAGAGTTGAGTGTCATCAGCATAGAGGTGGTATTGGAAGCCATGGGAGGCAATGAGTTTGCCTAAGGATGAGGTATAGATCGAGAAGAGGAGAGGGCCAAGAACAGAGCCTTGAGGAACACCAACTGAGAGGGGGAAGGAGGAGGAGGCGGAGTTGGAGAGAGACACATTAAAGGAGCGGTCAGAGAGGTAGGAGGAGAACCAGTTATGGACAGAGCCACAAAAGCCAAGGGAGTGAAGGGAATCCAGCAAGAGTGAGTGGTCAACAGTATCGAAGGCAGCAGAGAGATCAAGGAGGACAAGAATGGAATAGAGACGTTTAGATTTAGCCACCAGAAGATCGTTGGTGATCTTAGCGAGAGCAGTTTCAGTAGAATGAAGGGGGCGGAAGCCAGATTGGAGGGGGTCAAGGGAGGAGTTGGAGGATAGGAAGTCAAGGCAGCGGGAGTAGACAACACGTTCAAGCAGCTTGGAAGCAAAAGGAAGGAGTGAGACAGGACGATAGCTAGAAGGGTCAGAGGGGTCAAGAGTGGACTTTTTGAGAATAGGAGAGACTGTGGCATGTTTGAAGGCAGAAGGGAAAGAGCCAGTAGAGAGGGAGAGGTTGATGATGTGCAGGAAGGAAGGGGCGACAGTGGGAGTAATGGAGGTGAGGAGGCGGGAAGGAATGGGATCAAGGGGGCAAGTGGAAGGGTTGGAGGAGGAGAGCAGAGAGGAGATTTCCTTAAGGGAGGCAGGGGAGAAGGAGGACATGAGAGAAGGAGGGGGAGGAGGGAGAGGGGTGGGAGTGGGAAGAGAGGAGTGGGAAGCGATGTCGAGGCGGATCTTGTCTATCTTGGAGGTGAAGAAGGAGGCAAGATCCTGAGCAGAAAGGGAAGAAGGAGGGGGAGGACAGGGAGGCTTGAGGAGGGAGTCAAAGGTAGAGAACAGGCGGCGAGGGTCCCGAGAACAGGACTCAATGCGGGAGGCATAGTAGTGTTGTCTAGCAAGGGAGATAGCAGAAGTAAGGGTGGAGAGACAGAATTTGAAGTGAAGGAAGTCAGCGTGAGAATGGGATTTGCGCCAGAGTCGTTCAGCAGCACGAGTGCAAGAACGGAGGTGGCGGATACTAGGGGTGAGCCAAGGACGGGGGTTGTGGGAGAAGGCAGGGCGGGAAGAGAGAAGGGCATGTGAGTCAAGTGTGGAGGAGAGAGAGGCGTTGAGAGCAGAGACAGCGGAGTCCTTGTCTCTCATGATGTTCACCTCTCCCGTCTCCCCTTTCCTTGTCTCTCTTAGATTGTAAACCCTTTGGGGTACGGACATGTCTGTAGTTACTGATTATACAGCACCAGGTACACTGCTGGTGCAATAATAATAATAATAATAATAATAATAATAACAACAATAATTTCCACTTATTCCAGAGAAGTTTAATTAAAGTCAGTGAGACTACTCTGGAGTAAGTGGAAGTAGAATTTCTGCCAAAAACTATAATAAGAGTTGCATCTGTCATCTACCATAATTGAGTTCCTCTCAGTTGCAATAACTCTTACGGCCTCATCTGGGACTAGATCCTCATTGTGTGAAGTACTTTACAAACTCACAATGAGGGCAATTTTTTCAAGAGCACTTAATTCACATCAGGACAGAGGTTTCCATACTGTTAGCAGGGACCCCAAGGGGGTGGGGGTGGGTGGATCATACCCTTTCTTCATGAATCATGTGCTTGCAATTGGATTGTTATTAGCTATACTTTGCATGTCTTTGTTGCTGACTGGAGTCATGGAATTATAGTTAATCCTCATGTAGACAAAAACTTGAGAGCTACTGCTTCAACACTTTATTCCCTGCCACTAGTCCAAGAACCAGTTCCAGTCTGGATCTGGTATAATTTCTCTACCAACATTTTTGTTTGTGAGCTCTCTCCCTCCCTTTCTCTTGCAGGGTATGGAGGCTCCAAAAAGTGGAAGAATAAAATAGTGGGGAATTTTTTCTAGCCCTATTGTCAGTCTAGGCTCTAAAGTCAGTGGCACAGACAGCTAACCTTGTCTGTCTCTCATTAACCAGTCAGAGCTCTGAGGGCAGGACTGGCCTTCTACCAATAGTGACCTTCCAAGTAATAGTCTTTTTGGCAGTCCTTAATTATCTTAGGACATATTTTAATTAAATAAATAAATATTTTTTTTATAGCCCTCCACCACCACCACCTGCTTGCCTGCCAACTTAAGGCATGATAGTGGGCTCTGCAAATACTAGGTGGTTTCTGAGTGCAGATATATAGCCATCTGGGTGAGGTTCCAGGGGCAGGTTTTGAATACAGTCAGGGCCTATAATGTTCAGGGCCCTGAAAACCAGCAGCACAATCTTAAATTCAATCCACTGCACTATGGACAACCAATGCAGAGAACACAAGGTAGTTGTAATTCTGAACAAGGTGAAAGCAATGGTGAAGCATCGCTAGGAGCCCATAGAAGAGAGAATTACAAAAATCAATCCTTGAGGTCACCAGGGCATGGGTCACTGTGACAAGGTCAGCGGATCATTTTGCTGGCCCCCTGAGAGAAGGTTGGGAAGACAGTTTTGTAAATGACACTTAAGTTTTTTGCTAAGTTTACTTAGTTGCTTTAGAAAATTATACCAACAGCCTCTGCATCTGTGAGCTAATATCTAGATAAAATTGCATGGAAAAAAAGATTCTTTTAGAAAATAAGTAAGATGAATCGGTCTTCATTTCTTTTTTTTGCTTTTTTTTTTAAAAAAAAAAAATAGTTACCTCAAATATTTGGTTGAAGAGGCTGGAGGAAAGGTTGATAGAATTAGGCATGTTCAGACTTGAAAAAAGAAGACAGGGGGCCTTTTTACATGGGCCTCTCCCACTATGAACACACAGAAATCTGCATGTTCATGAGCGGGAGAGGCCCATGTGAAGGACATGGCACACGTGGGTTGGTGTGTGTGCGTACACCTGCATAACATGCATCACCACTCATACCCCACACATTCCCATGCATGGAGCAACTAGGGAAGTGGTGATGCCTGTGTGGCCATGTGCACACCCCATCCACCCACCGTGCATGCACTAGTGTGCTGACCCCCTCCCCCAAAAACCTGGCAGTGCCATTTAAAAATTGCCTAAGGGGGCATGGTAGCAGTTCTCCAGTACCTAAAAGGATGCCACAATGAAGATGGTGAACATTTGTTCAGCAATGGGGTTAATCCCATGCCCTGTAGATCCCCTATGCACCCCTGCATGCATGCGTGCGGTTTCCGCGTGGCTGCACGTGGGATACGTGGGACCTGTGATCGGCTCCGCTGTCACAGAAAGCGGATCAAGAGGTAGTGGGTTTAAATTGCAGCAATGCCGATTTTTTGTTAAATATTAGGAAAGACTTTGTAACTAGCCAATGGAGCAAACTGCCCAGGGAGGTTGTGGAATCTTCCTTGGACATCTGAAATGTTCAATATTTGGATTTTCAGAGCACACATCACAGGCAGAGCACATCACGTCTGATATCCTGCCTCATGGAGTAGGGGTTTGGATTAGATGACCTTCGAGGTCCCTTCAACCCTAACATTCTATGATTTAATCTGTATACTTTATGCCCACATATTATATCTATGACAGAAATCTGAATGGGTGCACACCGGCTTGTTCCAAAAATAGTGTAAAGTATCTGGACCCTATTCTCCTTAGATTTTTGTATGGTGCAGCTAACCTGTGCAACTAACTTATGCATGTACTCAGTTTTAAGCATGTGAGTAGTCCCAATGAAGTCAATTAGACAATTCTCATGCTTACAGTTAATAAAATGCTTATGGCTTTGCATTAAGATGGCCAATATAAGCAGAGGGCAAGCATGTTTCAAAGAGCAAATAAAAATAAATTATTTCCCCACTCACTTGTGGATGATAAATGGAAGAAAGGCTATGCTTAATAATATTTCTCTCCTTCAGAGATTCCTTGATTCCCACATATGAATGCTGAAGTCCATTACTCAGGATTAAATTTCCAGATTTTATGTTTGAAAATATTATTATTAACAAAGAAGCTGATTATTGGTGGTTTAAACTGGGAAGTAAAGGCTGCCTTTGACCACTTGATGAAAAGATCAGTTACAGTACCGACAGAATGTCAGGTGATTGGCACCATTTCAAAATTTCCTTATACATTTGCAATCCCCTCCAACCCCCCAATGAAGAATCAGATAGATGCAGTGGAGTGGCACTTATTACAGCTGTTTCATTTTGTTTCCAGAAAGCAACAAGGTTTTATATCCCCCTCAATTTGTGAGAATGTGCTTGATCCCCATTAAAGATTCCTGGATTATTATTGTTTTAGTTAGTTCACACAACTCCTTGGTTTCCATACGCAATGAACCTGGGTTAGATCTTAGTAGAGACTACTGTATGCTTACAATCACATCCTGCAGTGCACTTTTGCTATAACATCCTGTATCATACTAGAGCTCTGGTTATAATGGACCGGAAGGATTCTTCCTTCTTTACAATTCTGTATTCACTACAGGTCTGTAACTAGTCCTGAGATCAACAGGATATGACTGGTCCCAATAGGGCTGGGTAGGGTATGCTGTTCACTTGAGTTCCTTGGGACCAACTTCTGGAAAGCAGAATGGGGCAGTCCAAAAGGCCCATGGAAAATCCAACAATACCTGAAGGGGCATAAAACTTGTTTGTGGCTTTTGTGAAAGGATATTTCCTTACGCTCTGAAAATCCAAATACTGAACATCTCATTCCTCAGATCTCTTTAAAACATCCTCTTGATTGTGTTTTAATGTAGTTGTTCTCTGGCTTTTTTCTGAATGAGAACCACCCAAACATTTACAAATAATTTTTTTTTAAAAATGGGACCCACCTTAAAAAAAATCCAGCACCAGGAGTAGTCAGGTGGTGGCAGTGGATATGAAGGGCATCTCAGTGGCAGTGACAGAAGTGAAGGGGGGAGTCTGATGTAATAGCAGCAGCAGCAGCAGCACCAGCAGAAAAGAGGCCAATGCCAGCAGCAGCAGGGAGTTGCCATAAGACAGTCAGAAGCAGTAGGTGGTCAGAGCTAAAGAGACAGCCACCACCTGCCTCCTCTATTCTACCCCCAGCCCTTAGAAGCACAGGCAACCCATATAGGGCTGAAAGTTCTCAGTTTTTTGTTCTGGTTCTTGGATTATCAGTATTTCTCATGAAATGCTTCTCATTTCAGCCCTAAACCAGAACAATAAACAGAAAGGGATGTGGCAGAGAATGTACATTTCCCTGAACTTCCAGGCCTCCCAGGAGCCTGGAGGTACAACTGCTACGCCATTCCACCTTCAGAAACCCTAAAATCCACCAAAAATTATTCCAAGTCTCTAGTTGAGAACCACTATTTTAATTAATCACAGTCAGTCATAATTGCTTTATTAGACTGAAAGAGTCTAAATTCATCACACAATCACACAACATTTTCTTCCCAATGGCATCTGGAGAAGCCTGTCCTGAGGAGTCATTTAATTCTAGGCAGCATACATTTCTCACTTTTGTAGCTCTGGGACACAGAAAGAAGCAAGTTTAAGAATTTGTGGCAAAACAATGAACAACAGTAGACTAGAAGCAGTAACAAGGTCATTTTCACAAATATGGGTGACAGTTTGTACAATGCAATTTTCAGGAATATAATGACATGAAGTTTCAAAGGAGCTGAGAGCAGTGGTTCCCAAACTTTTGTCCAGGCTACCCCATTCCGAGACTAAAATATATCCAATGACTCCAGACAGCAACAAAGACATGCACTTTATATTGACTATCGGTATCACTCACAACCCTATGTACAGATGGTGCAACTGCACTTGGGGTTCCAACCCATAATTTAGGATCCTCTGACTTCGGGTGTCAATGAGATGCTACCATGCATGGCCACCCAGGAGTCACTCATCCGACCACTCATCTGAAGGCTATGCGGGGGAAATGTGCATTCCTGTGAAACACACAGCACCTGCTCATGGCACTGTCAAGAAATCCAGAGTAGGGCTGAAATGGCAAGGCACTGTGGTAGCTTTTTCCAATGGAAAAAGCTCTTCTGTGTGATAGAGATGTTCATTTCATTACTTTCATTCCACTACTTCCATTCTGCTACTTCCACAGGCTGCAAAAATAGTAGAAAAATGTTTGCTCCGATCTTCTGCAATTTCCACCAGCACTGCAAAGTAGCGGAACAATGTTTTTTCCGACAGTTTCCGAGATTGTTTTGACAGTTTCTGAATTAGTGGAATGCCAGTGGAATTAGTGGAATGCCAGTGGAAAAGCTTTGAAAGTCGTAGACAGTTCTGAAATGGTGGAATGAAATAGTGGAGCAGAAAAAGGCATTGCCGCTTCAGCCCTAATCCAGAGTGTGGCAAATAGGGCAAGCCAAAAAAGTGCATGACAATGGGTGCCCATGCATTCCCTGCCTTTATGGTATTATGACTAGGGATGGGCGAACAGAACTGAGTTCGGAAATTCGGTTCGGTTTGGAAATTTGGTTCAGTCGACAGTCCTGTCCGAACTCCGAACTTCTGAAAAAAGTTCGGAAATTCAAACCCCATTGAACTAAATGGAAAATTATCTTTTAGGGATGGGTGAACAGAGCTGAGTTCGGAAATTCGGTTTGGTTTGAAAATCGAGTTCGGTTCGGAAGTTCAGTTCGGTTGACTGAACTGGTCGAGTTCGGTCCGAACACCAAATTTCCGAACCACGTTTGCCCATCCCTAATTATGACCTTGGGCAAACAACCATGCCAGCAGACTGGTGTGCTACTTATAGGCACTGTGGGTGGGAGACATGTTCTTTGAAAGTCACAGGAACTGGCTGTGAGCACTGGGGAGCCCAGGTTCCCCAAAGCTCATACCAGACATGTCAGTTTCAAAGGCCAGCCCGGCACACTTCTCCCACCCCCATGGTCTGTGGCAGGGGGAGTGCGAGGCAGCTGCCACAGTAGCCATGCTGGGAACTGCCTGTTAGAATCAGTTTCCAGGCCCTCAATCTGAGTTGCCGCCCCACAGCTGTGACACTCAGTGGCCACAGACCCCCTCCCCCCTCCCCATCCGTGCTTGTTTAAAAACACACTTAGAGACTTGCATATAGTCTAGAATCTAGATAAGAGGGTCAAATCCTCACTACTTTGGCAGAGCTACATCACCTTCTCCCAGAATTCAATATGGACATATATACTAGGTTATATTATACACTGATCCACTAAAAAAGTATGACTTGGTTTGATGAATGGAGGTCACTTTGATTTATGGTTGATCTTTATATAAAATGTATAGAATATAATCCATTTAGTTTTGTATTCTCTCACTCCACTAACTTTCTGGAATTCTCCTAAGCTAATTAACTGTTTGGCTATGATATGAAGTCCCCTGAACAATTATTTTAGCCTTTGCTGTAACAGAAGACTCAGTTTGGTGAGAAAGAAATATAGCTTTAAGGTTAGTTTTGTTTCAGGTAGTAATCTTTCACACATGCATTGCACAACTATTTAAGAGGATTTGGTCTGAAATTTAAATCAGATGGACTTTGAACTAGCATAAAATAAATTCCTTCAAAGTTATAATGTTATTTATACAGTTTTTTTCACCAATGGATAGTCAAACACTCTACAAAGTAGGCTGAAACATATTGGATGCAATCCTACAGCCCTCGCAAACTGCACATACATGAGGCGCGGTGAAAGGCCACAGCCTCTCAGGTGCGCTCGTGCCCCAGCAGCACAGCAAGCAGTGCAGGGCAACGGCACATCCTGTTCCGTCCAATGTGACTCACTGAACCCACACACCCTGCAGCCCGGAGGATGGCGCAGAAGCCATGCCTGCTTCATCCCCCAGACTGCGGTGTGTGGGGGCTCAGGAGTTACAACAGCATGTGTCGCTCATTGCCCTGCACTGCAATCTGTGCACGGGGCACATGTGCATCTGAGCATCCGCCGCTCAGATCACCACTGCACACCACCAGCAGGATTGCACCCATTCACTTTTTCATACCACTATTTTCATAACGTTATGTGAAAGTTTGCCACATTTTAATCTTTGCAACATTTCCACATATCTGGGGGTGTTTTTTGGGCTGTTCCAGTTCAGTAACTGTTTATTTAATATTTCTATTATTTAATTTACTTCATTTTGGCTTTTGTGCATGAAATATCAAAATGATCAAAGCAACCAAATCAAAATACTGAAATAACCTAAGAGAGTACCAATGAAACAGAAATTAGTTTGCAGTTGATCTCAATTTCATTGGGTACTTTCAGACGATACGGGGCCCTTTGGCCCCGTACCGGCACCACCGGCTTCGTTCCCCGCCGGGGTCACCCCGTCACGGCCCAACAGACGTGCCGGGGGGATCCCGGCGGGGAAAGTGGGAGGGGCCGGGGCCACACGGTGCAACGTGCGGCCGCACGGCCCCGCCCCCTCCACGCACCCCGCCGCCCGCCCTCTGAGGAGACGGGCGGGCGGCGGGGCCAATGCGGCCGCCGCGTCCGGCCGATCATGCCACGGCCCGGGATCCCGCCGGGGATCCCGGGCCGTGGCACGCGGCCAGAGGTTACTTTTCGTTGGCCACGGCCCGGGGTCCATTTGACCACGCTTCCCGGGACCTTCCCCCGGCTAGCCCGGGAAGCGTGGTCAAATGGACCCCATGTGCCGATTGACCGTGGCCAACATCTGGTGGCTGCCAAACAGACGTATGGGACACGGTGACCCCAGGTGGGTATTCACCGTGGTTCACCGTGTCAACGTCACATCTGAAGACACCCATTGTCCCCAAAATTGAATCAGACAAACCTGTCAGATATGATATTCACAATTAATTCATAAGTAATTAATGAATTAAATGTTTTAAATCCATCTCTGCCTTAGAAAGGAGGATAATGTCAGTGGTCTAAATTTTCAAAATTAGTCCGTGATTTTGAGTGTGTTCAAATATTAGATTGCTAAAATGAGACACCTTGACAAGACCAAGTTTTCGGAGAACAGGTGTTCAGCAGATTCTAATAATCATGTCCATTTCAAATAGGACAGCTATGTTCCAAGCATCTAAAACATACTGTCCAGTTTTGAAAACATAGGCCATTATACAACAGGTCAAAATGACACCCAACAGGAATTTAGTGCCATGTTCATTTTCAAATCAGGAAGTCAGGAAGAGAAACTGTGTCTAAGATTCCCAAGCTTTGGGCTCCTGTAGTGAAAAAAAAACCTGCCCTATTAATGAAACAGAAATATCTCTGCTCTGTCAGAAGAGTCCCCTGCTTCTTGTGCAGACTTAGAGCAATTTACCTTTCTTGTACCTAATTCACTCTGGGTATGAAAAAACTTCTTTAACTAAAGATAAAACTACCATGGCAAACTCCTTATCAGGGGAGAAACATACATGAAACAGACTCTGGCCTTTTGTAGCTAAAAACTGTATTCGACAAAGCTTGCTTCTTGGTTCCTAGGAGATGATCCTACCCATAGAAAGCAAAAAACTATTAAAGACAAGAACTCCACTATAAAATGCAGAGCCAGGCACATGCACCAAGGTCAGGCAGAATCAGAGAACATTGTCTGGTCCTGTGGTGAAGTGCTGGGCTAGGTAGCTGCAGGAGCAGGTTCAGTGAGTTAGAGCATTTCACCACTTGCTTGCCTGGGGCTGGTCCCTTAAGAGTGCACCCAGTGCCCAGAAAACAGGGAGGTCATGTGACCAGATGTGGGTGAGTCACAGGATCTGGCTGGGGTTATAAAAGTTAGAGTGAATTCAGTCCTAGTCAGTAGGGGCAAATCCAGTCCAGACACCATAGCCAGCTGGAGCCACCCCTTGCCGGGGTGGTAGACAGGAGCCCTGACCCCATCTGAGGAGAGAGTGGTGATAAAGGACCCAGACATGACCACTTCTAGAGTCCGGTGGAGGGTGTCACAGGGGAGGAGGTGGGGCCACTGGGGTCCCTATGTTTCATTTTCACTGTGGGCCCTGCAAATTCTAAGGCCAGCGCTGTCCCTAATTCTACTATTCTAAGTGAAAATAACCGCTTCCTGTTTATTTGCTTCATAGTAGTAATGATTTTAAACCTCTCATCATATTTCCACTCAGTTGTCTCTTTTCTAATAAGAACATCACTAATCTTTGGAGCTTCTCCTTGTAGAGAAGCAATTCCATACTCTTGCTTATCTTTGTTGACCTTTTCTGTACCTTTCCTATTTTTGACCCTTTCAAGATAACGTACATACCATAGTCCAGATATGAGCACATCGTAGATTTATATATGGGCATTAGTGTCAATTTCCATTTTATCTTCTATCCCTTTCCTAATAATACATAACATTATGTTTACCTTTTTGGACCAATTTTATATATTAAGTTGATGTTTTCGATAGGGATGGGAAAACAGAACCGAGTTCAGAAATTTGGTTCGATTTGGAAGTTCGGTTCAGTCGACTGAACTATTCGAGTTCGATCCGAACTCTGAATTTCCGAACAAAGTTCGGAAATTCAAACCCCATTGAACTAAATGGAATGTTATCTTTTAGGGATGGGCGAACAGAGCCAAGTTCAGAAATTTGGTTCGGTTCGAAAATCAAGTTCAGTTCGGACGACCAAACTGGTCAAGTTTGGTCTGAATTCCGACCTTCCGAACCGCGTTCGCCCATCCCTAGTTTTCGGTGAACTGTCCACTATTAAAACTCTCTTTTCTGAGGAGTAACAGTTACTGTAGAACCCATCATTGTGTATATATAGTAGGGATGAAATGAATATCCAAAGTTAATACAAAATTCAGTGTATTTGATGTATTCTAGTCAAATCCTTTTAAACAAAGTGAATACATTTTAAAAAAGTGAATTCACTTTTAGCTTAATTTGTTGTTTCAAATCTTTGTTTCAGTATTTTCATGTATTAGATTACTTTAGTGTTTCAGTATTTCGGTATTCAGTATTTTGTTCACTTTGACTATTTGAATGTGAACACAATTGCTTCATTTTGGACTTATCACAATCAATTTTAAAAACAAACAAACACAAAACCCTGCAAAATAGCAAATCAAGTACCAAATTCTAGTTCTGAAACTCAGTCCTCAGTTTCCCTAAGAAAACAGAGAAGACTGGGGCATTTGAATTCTTTTCTTCCCCAAAAACTTTAGAACTCAAAAAACTGAGTCTGAGTACAGGGAAGGGGGCTGGAGGCCAGCGCTAGGTCCATGGTTCTCCTTCCCTGGCTCCCGCCAGCTGCGAAGAGGCCAGCAGAGGCCAGAGCAGGGTGGGTTGGGGCCTACTGCTGGTCTCTGGTGGGGGGCGGCGGGCAGTGGTGGCTGGTGGGTTTTGAGGCTGGTGGGGCAGTGGGTGAGTTGAACCTACCACAAACAGAAAAACATCGGCCAGCCCGGCGAGCCTAGGGGTGGAGTCAGGGTAATGGTAGGTGGATCTTGGCCTGGGGTGGAGCTGAGGCAATGGTAGAAGGATCTGAGGAAACAGTAGGCCAGTGGCATGGCTTAACCCAGCAGCAAGGAATTCCCAGGATTAACACTGGATGGACATTACATTAGTTAATCTGGGAACTCCTTGCTGTTTTGTGAAGCACTGCCACTTCGGGATAGAGAACCCTCTTACTGGGGTCCCGTCCACTGTCTCTTTCCCATCAGGTCCAAATTAACCATAGCAGGTTACAAAAATAGATCACTTTGACATCACCTAACCCTCGAATCCTTGATTTTCATGGCATCCTTGGCCACCTGTATTCTTCTGAAGGTTGGGATAAGCCTTTGGGATAAGCCTTCCTTCTGGCTTGGAGAACTGAGTTAGCTCCCTGTCCTGCAACAAGCCGAATCAGAAGAGAATGAAAGGGAAGAGAAGGACATGACAGAAGAAAAGTAGGAGGGAAAGGGTTTGGTTTTGGTGCATGAGAAGGGGAAGAGATGGGTTCGATGAGGGAAAGGGGTCTCCTTGTTGTCTGCAGCCTTCTCTTCTGCTATGCTCCTACCTACTTTCTCCTCTGTTCACAAGGAGAGCAGTTACAGGCCTGTATAACAACCAAACACACCCCATCCAAACCAGCAACACCAGTGCCAACACTATATCTCTGGCAACGAAATGCCTGTCCAATAAACAGGCCTTTAAAAAAAAATTTGGCCAGTTTTAGGGCTGCATTGCCACCAAACCAGGCCCATCCAGACCAGCATCCCTAATAGCTACACCCTATCCCTGGAAGCCAAATGCCTGTCCAAGTAGACAGGCCTTTTAAAAAAAGTTGGGCCAGTTTCAGGACTGCATTGCCACCCAACCGGGCCAATTGAGACCAGTCTCCCCAGTAGCTGCACCTTATCACCGGCAGCCAAATGCCTGTCCAAGCAAACAGACCTTTTTAGAAAGTTTGGCCAGTTTCAGGGCTGCATGCCACCAACTCAGACCCTCAAGACCAGCATCCCTAGTACCTACACCATGTCCCTGGCAGTCAAATGCCTGTCCAAGCAAACAGGCCTTTCTAAAAGTTTGACCTGTTGTGGGCCTGCCTTGCAAGCAAACCAGGCCCATCTAAATAGCATCCCCAGTAGCTACACTTTATCCCTGGCAGCCAAATGCCTGTCCAAACAAACAGGCCTTTTTAAAAAGTGTGGCCTTTTGCAGTACTGCATTGCCACCAAATCAGACCCATCAAGACCCACATCCCCAGTACCCACACTGTCTCCCCAGCAGCCAAATGTCTGTCCAAACCAACAGGCCTTTTAAAAAAAAAAAAGTTTGGCCAGTTTCAGAGCTGCATTGCCACCAAACCAGGCCCATCAAGAC
Source organism: Sphenodon punctatus (assembly GCA_003113815.1). Lineage (NCBI taxonomy): Eukaryota > Metazoa > Chordata > Lepidosauria > Sphenodontia > Sphenodontidae > Sphenodon > Sphenodon punctatus. The sequence continues at coordinate 390,016 of QEPC01000321.1, forward strand.
CATAATCCCCAGTAACTACACCGTATTCCAAGCAACCAAATGCCCATCAAAAGAAACAGGCCTTCTTACAAAGTTTGGCCAGTTGCAGGTCTCGGTTGCCACAAAACTAGCCCCATCAAGATTTTTAAACAGTGCATTTCTGTTTTTCAACAAAACCCCAAGCAAGATGCTCAAAAGCACACAGTCACAAGCAGAGAGGCCAGAAACTACTTTCCGCATGGAGCAGCTGTGAAACAGTAAAGTGACCATTTTAAAAAAGAGTAGCCATGAAGAGTAGACCCACAGATTTATGAAATGGCCTCTCTACTCATGCTTGGGAGGGGAGAAGGAAACAGCAATATATCATGCAAACACAGAACAAGCAAAGAAAACTGTATTAAGGCAAGAATGTTATGTGCAGTCCTTAGCACACCATAAAAACAGCAGCGAGAATTTCCACTTATCCCCCAAAACATACTACACAGCTCTGTTGCAATATAAGAGGTAGCGTCTGCTGCAACTAAACACGGAACATTGATGCAAGGACTAGCCATTAGTGAAAAAGCCTGCCACAACATCCCACCAAACTGCAAAGGGCAGGGCCATTTTAAAATGCAAGGAACATTTCAGCAAAGATTGGGAACCCTTCCATCCAAGCCTCTAGGTCCCCCACCTGTAAAACAGAAAGCAGACTGTTTACATCAAAAACAGCCAAGAAAGAGACCAATTTTAACCAAGAGTAGCCATGGCCAGTGGGGGCCCCAGAAAATGACTACGGCCTTCGCACATACTTGAGGGGTTTGGGAGAGGAGTGGGGAAAACCAGCAGTGCATACGCAAAGACAAACACAGAACAAACAAAAGCAAACCAGATCTTAAAACAACTGAACCATATTATGTAAAGTCTTAGCACACCACAAAAGCAGCAGCACAGAATTCCACATATCCAGCAAAACATGCTTCACTGTTACAGCTCTGTTGAAGTCCCCAGAAGACCCCTTAAACCCAAGCCCTATTTTTATCAGGGTCTCCCAGTAGCTCCATTCCTCCCCTTGCCCCCCCAGAATCCCCTTACCCCCCCAGGCCCCATTTTCACCAGTGTCTCCCAGAAAAATAACTAATTCACCAATGGGGATGTTTCTGATACAGGTCCAGTAGCAGCATACAGTAACAAAGTCACAAACAGGCCAGCCAGCGCACACTCTCTCTACCAAAATGTTGCAGTTCACCAACATCCTGAAAGAGGAGATCTCTCTTTTAACCCCACCCTAGGGGGTGGGGTACAGGCAGAACACTCAGCAGCAGCTGTGCACAGGCACATAAAGCCTGGGCATTTGGGTCTTCAGTCCAAACAATGTCTTCCACAGCAGCTGATAGGGCTCTGTGGAACACTGCCCCACTGATGGAAAAAGCAAAGTGCTTTTCCCCATTCAGGTAGCATGGGTTCTAAGCCCAGCTGCCCAAATTGCTTTTGTCCCTTAAGGAACTCCTTAGAGCAGGCTCAGCAGGAGGCATTGGCCCCCACGCCCTCAGCTCCTCCTCCATCCTGAGGCCTCCATCTCCTGCCTGCACATTTGCTCAGGGAGGCACAACAACAACACTGAGCACTCAGCTGATGCTGATAAGCTGCTTGCTGAACGTGGAGGACTTGGAGCAAGTCTAGAGCGGGTTTCCAGCTCCCTACCTCCTCCCTGGTGCCTTTGGGACTCAGGTGAGGTGTTTTTTTTCTTTCTTTCTTTTTAAAAGCATGAAGAGCATGCAGAGGGGGATCAGGCCAGGAGGGGCAATGCCCCTGGTGTCCTTCAATGTGCACCGCCCCTGGGGGGTGGCCTTTTCCCGATGTGTGGCCTCTTCTTGGAGAGTAAGTTGGAAAGTTCCAAAACCCACTGGGCATGCTCAAAAGGGCCTGAATGTCCCTTTCTGAGCATACTCAGCCCTTTTCAAAGATGGCACTGGCAGTATCAGCAGGTCAGCGCCATATCTGAAAAGGACTGAGCATGTTCAGAAAGGGCCATTCAGGCTCTTTTGAGAATGCTCAGTGGGTTTTTAAAAATTTTCTTATCAGCTGGGAAGAAGCTACATTGGTGGGACCCCTCCCAAAAATAAGTAACTCGCCCTGACTCACCTGACCCCTGCTAGGCCCTCTGCTCCCTGTTAATTATCCCAACCCTGACCCACACTCCTGGTCTCGGAACTCTGCGGGTATTTGCTGAGTGGTCCAAGCTTTTGGACTGCTCCTCAGATCCAAGGAGAATATTCATGAGGTTTTTTTTTTTATTGTTCGGAGTAGCCCTACTGAATACTGAAATACAAAAGCAAAGAAAACAACAATTTGAAGGTGTGGATTTCATAACAGGAAGAAAGATGGATTGACATTAATTCTTGATGATAAATATGTAAATACACTTCATGAACATGAAATATAATTATTTGGGCCCTAATATATATAATCCAAGATTTGTTTTCCCTATATGCTTTACTTTGGACTTAATTAATTATACATTTTATCTACCATTTAACTACCTGGTCACACAGTTTTGCAAGATCGATCTGTAATGTTTTATACTCTGATCTGGACTTAACTATCTTGAATCAGTTTGTATCATCTGTGAACTTTGTTGTCTCACTGTTTGCCCATTTTTCAAATCATTAATTTGTATGGTAAATAGGACTAGTCCCAACACAGATCCTAAAGACACCTTGCCCGCATTTCTTTCCATTGTGAAAAATTTATCTCTCTTATTCAATGACTATTTGGTTTTCTTAAGAGACTTTGGGGAGAGACCTTGCCAATGGCATTTTGAAAACCCAAGTACACTGCATGAATTAATTGGGTCACCTTTAGCCACATACTACTTGATACCTTTTAATAATTCTAATAGGCTGGTGGTTCTAGGACTGGAATGAGAATGCAAAGCATGAGATTTTCACAGCCCCTGGTGGGATCTCATGAGATCTTGCCAAGATTTTCAATAATCTCAAGAGAATCTCAAAAAACTTAGAACCAGTCTGTACATGCACAAAATGGCCACTGTGTTCTGTCTGCACGTGCATGGCCAACCAGTAGCCATTTTGCACATGCTCAGAGCATTTTTGAGGTTTCTCAAGAATATCATGAGAATTCCCAAAACCCTCAAATTATCTGCACATGTCAAAATGGCCTCCTCAGCCATTCTGTGAATGTGCGTCCACATGGCAACAATATTTGAGAATCTTGTGAGAATGCCAGCGAGAACGCTGCTTCTTGTAAGATTCTCGAGACAGAAAATCTTGTTGAGAAGCTTATTCTCAATGAGATTTTCACATAGAGTGAAATCTCATTTCAGCTCTAGGTGAGGCATGATTTCCTGTTCCAAAAGTCATTATGTAACAGAAAAGGCAAATGGTATTTTGGCTTTCACTAAGAAAAGCACTGGATCCAAGTCATAAACAATAACTGTACCAGTGTAACTGGCACTGGATAAGCATCAGCTGGAGTATTATGTGAAGTTTTGGATGCCACAATGTAAGGTCATAGATGGACTGGAGAGAATTAAGAGGAGAGCACCAAAGATGATAATAGGTTTGGGAGTCAAGCCATATTTCTAGTTAATACCTCCTTAGAGCGGGTATTGGCCTTCATGATCCATGATCTCTTCCAGGTGCTACAGCACTCTAGTATTCATGAGCTCTGTTGTGTCTATACAAACAGAAGAAGTTTACAAAACATGAAAGGTAATGCATCGTTGCTCAACAAAATATTTCACACAAGCTTCTAAGCTGCCCTCCAATGGTAATAACCTGCACACTTACTGCCATTTCAAAGGGAACTCAGACAATAAAGCTTCATTGCAACAACAAAAGAAGGAAATAATCCAATTTTATAGGGCACAATGCTTGCTCTGTAATGTTTAATGCTTCAGAAATCTCCTCATAAAATAGAATTCAAGCGGCAATAAGAACATAATTTATATGTGAAAATTACAGCTCACAACATTCTAAAATGCTTTTGTCAGATACTTGTGAGGAGACTTAATTGGAATTTAAAATAAACTATCTGACTTCTCCTAAAAGGTGCACATATTACAAGTCTGAACTGTATATATGTATATGTAATTTGCAGAGTGGTAGCTTAAAAACTACTGAAAAAAACAATCAAAGGAAGTGGTTTGTTCCCCAATTAGTTCTATCTACTCCCAGGATAAATTTGAGTGGAGTTTTTTACACTACAATAATCTTCAATGCAAAAAGAAAACTGAGAGAGATGAATGAAAATTCAGTCACGTACACAGAGATGGTTGAGGACAACTGAAATAAATCTGCCTCTGCTGACTTTTGTTTCCTAATGAAAGGAAGTCTTATGGTGTCACTCTATCAAAAAGAGATAGTGCCCCTCTGTAAGGAAGCACACTCGAACCAGCACCCCTGGGGCCCTAAGTGAAATGGCTGGTGCCGCCTCAGTGCCACTAGACACTCTGGCCAGGGCCCTGGGGTTTTGTTGAAGGCAAAACCCCAGGGATGGTCTGAGCTTTCTGTTTGGCTGCTTGCAATTTTAAAGGCAGGGCTGCAGCCACAGGAGCATAGACATAAGAACATAAGAAGTGCCATACTGGGTCAAACTGATGGTCCATCTAGCCCAGCACCCCATCTCTGACAGTAGCCAATCACAGTGACTTGTAGGGATGGGCGAACAGATCTCAGGTCAGGTTCGGCCGTTCGGTTTGGTCGTGTTCGGTTCGATTCAGGGGTTTGGAAAAAGGCTCTCTGTCCAAGAAATGATGGCCCCAGACTCATGATGGTGGGTCCTGGGGCTAGAGTGGCAGCTTCTGGATATTGGCCACAGCCCTCCCTGCCTGTAACTTGACCCCAGAACCCTGACGGTTGGTCCTGGGGCTGGAGTGTCTGTTTCTTGATATGGTGGAATGACAGCGCTTCGGTGTGAGGAATGATGGCCCCAGACCCATGACAGTGGGTCCTGGGCTAGAGTGACAGCTTCTAGATACATATTGGCCACAGCCCTCCCTGCCTGTAACTTGTCCCCAAAACCCTGATGGTGGGTCCTAGGGCTGGAGTGACTGTTTCTTGATGCGATGGAATGACATGCCTCTCTGCGAGGAATGATGGTACCAGACCCATGATGGTGGGTCCTGAGGCTAGAGTGGCAGCTTCTAGATACATATTGGCCACAGCCCTCCCTGCCTGTAATTTGTCCCCAGAACCCTGATGGTAAGTCCTGGGGCTGGAGTAGCTGTTTCTTGATGCGGTGTAATGACATGCCTTTGTGCGAGGAATGATGGCCCCAGACTCATGATGGTGGTCCTGGGACTAGAGTGGCAGCTTCTAGATACATATTGGCCACAGCCCTCCCTGCCAGTAACGTAGGCCCCAGAACCCTGACGGTGGGTCCTGGGGCTGGAGTGGCTGTTTCTTTTTTTATATATATCTATCTCTACACTAAATCTAACTGCTATTAACTATTCTAAAACCTATTGAACTAAATGGAATATCCTAATAATTAACTACAAAGGCCTTGTCCTACAAACACACTGTATCTCTATCTATCTCTATAACTAAGCTAACTACTATGTATATCTATCTAGTAACTATCTATCTAATAACTATCTATCTATATATACAATATTACACAGGGGGAAACACAAAGAACACAGGGAGGGGTACAAAACTGAAATGAAAATCAATCTAATAATATTCCTACTCTAAATAAATCCAAAACTTAAAACAGGGGAAGGGAATCAGGAATGGAATAAGAGGGAGAGGGAAAAGGATTGAATGGAGGGGGGAGGGAGGCAGGAAGATTGAACACAGGGAACACAGGGATGGATAAAAACAAAAAATAACACCTAAATATATCTAATATAATCTAAATAAATGGTAGTATGTAGGTAAATGGGTTGGATGGGTGAAATAGGAGGAGGATGGAAATGGATTAGGAATAGGAAGGAACAAAAACTGCTGGGAGAGAGGGAGCCTTCTGAAATGCCTGCTATTCAGGAACAGTGACTAGCTCAGAAGGTGTTGGGAAGGGGGGAGGCAATCAGTTTTGTTTCTTGCTGCGCCTGCCTCACTGCAAGCCCCATTGGCTCCGTGCAGCCTAGCCCTTGGCCAATCACAGACTGCGAAGTCAGTGGTCTGAGGCGAAAAGGTGATTGGGCAGGCTGTCTGCTACTCCAAGCCTCTCCACCCCTGATGCCTGGAAGCCTGCTCCTCAGCTGACTCCCCCTCCCTGTCACGTTTTGCCTTCCAGTGACATGTTTTTGCCACCCAAACGCGATCCGAACTGACCGAACTGTTCGGTCATTTTGACCATCGGATCTAGGTCGGTTCAGCCAGTTCATGTTCAGGTTTGGGTTTGGGTTCAGTCATCCGAACAGGCCGAGTTCGGGCCGAACTCCAAACTTCCGAACCGTGTTCGCTCATCCCTAGTGGCTTGGGAGGAGCACCCAACAGATCACAATGGGGGATCCATTCCCTGTTGTTTCCCCCCAGCTCCCATCATGTTCCTTGAACCTGTCTGGTTAATAGCTAGCTGCTAATGGATCTATCTTCCAGAAACTTGTCCAAACCTCTTTTAAACTCAGCTATAGTAATGATCCTTACCACAACCTCTGGCAGTAGATTCCACAACCCAATTATACACCAAGTGAAAAAATATGTTCTTTTATTTGTTTTAAAGTTGCCTCGATCATTTTTGTTGCCCTTCTCTGTACCTTTTCTAGTTCAGCTATGTATTTTTTGAGATGGGGCAACCAGAACTGCACACAATATTTGGGGTGTGGTCGCACCATTGATTTGTACAGAGGCATTATGACAGGAAGCTGAAGCTGGGTGGATAGTCAGTCCACAGCCTGTTTCCTTTCTAATAATCTCCCTGGATCCTGTCTCCCCTTCCTGATGTGTCTCTGTTCTGCACCCCTGAGCCCTATATCTGCCATGGAGCTCACAGTGTCTGCCTCAGATTTGGCCTGACATTTGCTAAGATGCTGGAGATGCAACTGCTGTAGGAGCCTGCTATGCAACTGTCTGATAGTGTCTGCTACTGTGGATGTCCTGCCTTCCCCCAAAGCTGCTCTGGAGGTGCACCCCTACATCTGCCCACTTCCAACCCCTCTTCAGTCCACTTTAGATGGACCCGGTAGTTTCCCAGGCTGCAGCCTGCCTAGTGCCACGTGGCACCCCTCACCCCCATCCCATAGAGTTGTGGGTGATTGCCTGATGCTCTAGGATGGCACGTGCAACTCTATGATGCTGTCAGGGGCAATGGCTGTCTGTGAGTGGAGCTGAATTGTGGGTCTGCCCAGCAGATGTACAACAGCTCTGCTTCAGACTAGTGCCTGGGTTGGCCAGACCACTCTGCTGGTGGCACTCTGGGATGTTCCTGAGTCCTGCTGGTGGGGCTTCCCCAGAGCAAGCACAGCCAGCTCTGCTTGCGCATCTGACTCAGGCACTTTTAAATGGACCAGCCAACCTGGGGGGAGAGGGGTAAGTAGGCCAATGTGAGCAGAAATGGGGCATCTATCTGTTTAAGAGCACCCAATATCTGCTCCCAATCTTTTCAGGCAGCTTACCATGTGGTTTCCAGTATTCCTGTGTAATCTTTACACTCTAGGAAGGTTATTCAGGGTGGGGGATTTTAACAGGGGACCTCCATGAGCCTCTATCCTCTATGCTAGAAGACTTGGATCAGTTAGCTCAGATAGCAGCAGGCTTATGAATCTGTGGATGTTTAAATACCACCACAGAACTAGAGGGGTCCTCCATGCCAACCCTGTGGGGTGGCACACTCCCTCTAGCTGAGGGAGTCCAATCAGCTCACAATCCCAGATGAGCCCTCATTTGTAACCCTTACTATCTGAGAAGGGTGGTCACTAGGTGGGGATTTGAACTCGGGGATCTCAGATCTGTCTGCACGAGCCTCTACCCTCTAAGCTAGAAGACCTGGGTCTGTTAGCTTTGAGACTAGGGATATTAATTAGTTTTCTTTTTATAAATAACTAAAATGAAAAACCAAATCTTTTTTTTGTTTGTTTTCTATAACTATAACAAATGGGCTCATAACTAAAAAAACCTACTAAATAAAAAAAGACTTTTGTTTTCATTATTGAGGGACCATGGCTCCAGGCTATCTGCCTTTCTTGCTAAACAAGAGTTTAGAAGGGAATCAGAAGGGAGGGAAAAGCCCAGCACAGAATGAGTGTCATCTCCTCTGTCCAATAGCTTGTGACAGTTGCTTATGACACATAAGAGACTCCTTCTGATAGGTCTTTCTTTGCACATGCTGCTACCAATCAAGATGGCTTGAGGGGGGGTGGACTTTGTGAGTCTTTTTATGATAGTGGCAAGCTTTGATCACGTTGTGACTAATTCTCTCTTAAAGAGAACGCTTCACAGGGTTCTGTACTTTTTGTTTGTGTGTGTGCTGTGCTAAACAGTCTACTCACATAAGTTCAAAATTAGATTTATATCTGTGTGTTTCATCCCTTCCTAGTCCCATCCTTTCCCTTGTGTGTCTGATCATTGTTCATGGTCTTTGTTTATGTATTTGTCTGTGTAATGGTTCATTGTCTGTCTGTGTAACAGTATTGTACTATATAATACTACTAGGGATGTACGAACTAGGGGTGGGACTTGGGGCAAAAAACCGGTTACCGGTTTTACCGGTTACCAGTTTACAAAAAAATGGTTTACCAGATTAAAACCGGTATACCGGTACCGGTTTTTCCCCCATTGATTTCAATGGGGAACTGTCAATTTTTTTACATTGCAGCCATTGAAATGAATGGCCGCAATGTAAAAAAAACCAACACCCCACTCACTTTCCCTCCCCCATCTAAGCTGCATGGGTGGAAGGGGGGATACCCACAACCCACCCTGCCCAGCCTAGATTTTTTTTTAAAAAAAATTATCCTGAAGTCCGGCTGCTAGTGTGGGTTCTGGGCCGCTGCTGCATTGGTGGCAGCGGCGACCCGGAGCCTGTACCAGCAGGTACTAGGTGATCCCTGGGGTGGGGGGTGGTTTAACACCCCCCACCCTAGGGATCACCCTACCCCCCCAGATCGCCTTACTTGTCCTCCAGGTGGTGGCGGCAGCAGCAACGCGGCATGGGTCCATGCATCTTCAGCACTAGTGGCAGCTGGCTTCCCTTCAGTGCTTCTGTGTAATGGGGAAACCCGGAAGTTCCCTGGAAGGCCTAGTGAAGCGCTGAAGAGAAGCCAGATGCCACTAGCGCTGAAGTCCCCCAGACCCGTGCCGTGCGGCTGCCACCGCTGCAGCCCAGAGGACAAGTAAGGCGATCTGGGGGGGTAGGGCAATCCCTGGGGTGGGGGGGTGTTAAACCACCCCCCACTCCAGGGATCCCCTCCACCCGCGCAAATTGAATGGGGGAGGGAAAGTGAATGGGGGGGGTTGGTTTTGTTTACATTGTGGCCATTCAATTCAATGGCTGCAATGTAAAAAAATCCAGCACGAGGAACCGGTACCGGTACACCAGATTACCGGGTTTATCCAAAACTGGCAGTATAGCAAAATACCGGTAGTTTCGGACACCGGGGGAACCGAAATTCCCACCCCTAGTATGAACAGAACGCGGTTTGGATGTTCGGACGTTTGGTCGTTCGGTTCAAAACCTGAGTTCGGTTTCAGTTGTTGGGTTTGGCAGAGTTCGGTTCAGCCTAACTCAGCCGAGTATCCAAAAATAGCCCTATCGATACCAATACCAAAACCGAAATCAAAAGAAATTTTTTGGTATCGGTATCATTTGGCCCTGAAACCACCCCTGGTCTCCACCCCTGGTGCCAGGAAGTCTGTTCCTTAGCTGCCTCCCCCTTCCAGTCATGTTTTTCCCACCCAAAGTCACATTTTCCCACCCCTGAACTCATCCGAGCTTTTCCGAAGTGTTCGGCTGTTCGAACGTTCGGTTCGGTCATCTGAACAGGCCGATTTTGGCCCAAACTCTGAACAGCATGCGCACATCCCTAAATACTACACAGTACATCATGGTGTATGTGCACAACACTGCACAATACATATACCTTGATGATGAGTAAAAGAAAAAAAAGGGGAATTGTCTGCCCATGGGGCAAGAGCAAAGGCAGGGCCCCACTCAGGCCAGGGAAGAGGGAGTGGGTGAGGAAGTGGTGTTGGCCCTCTTGCCAGCCCACCCCCACAAGCTTAAGCGTATGATATTTTTCACAAGTCAGCAACAGCAGTGCATGATATCTGGGGAGGAAGCCACTGCACGAGTGCTGAGTGATAGCGCTGCACCTTTGGAGCAGGCTCGGCCCCAGCCTGGCAGTAGCAGCAGCAGCACTGAAGAGGGAGAAAGAGTATGGTGCAATGCAACCTTTTCAAACCTGCAGCACCAGGAGGCAGGCTTAGCAGCAGTGATCTGGGCACTGCTGGTGAATTTGTTGAGAGTGCTTCTGTCAGGTTTGGGCCCACATCCCCCATTGCCCAGGGATCCCCCTCTGAGAGCACAAACATGTCAGCATGAGGCATTCTCCAGGGTGAGGGTGGTTTGGGACTGGAGCAGGGGTTTGCTGAGAACAGCTCCCTTTAAGGCAGGCTTCCCCTCTGGGACCAGCATGGCGGGCATTTTGCAGGGGGAGTTTGGGCAAGAGGGATTTGGGCAAGAGGGACTTTGGGCAAGAGGTGCCAACCTCTTTAAGGGTTGGCATCCCTTAAAGGTGCCAACTGCCTGCCAAGCTGCCCATGCCTGCCTGCTGCCAACACCAGTGCCCACCTACTCTTCCTGCTGCTGCTGCCACCCACCAGTCTCTCTCTCTCTCTCTCACACACACACCAAACACACACACACACACACACACACACACACACACACACACACACACACACACACACACACACACACACACACACACCACTTCCCCTGTGCAGGCTTTGGGGAGAGAGAAAGACAGAGGTCACTGTGGCATCCATGGAGTCAAGCAGCAGGAAGCAGCAGTATGGCACCCACTTTAAAAAAAAAATATTTTTTTTTTAAAAAATCATGACATAGTGAAAACAACTAACCCCTGTCCCCAAGCATGGCTCCTATGGACAGACCATGCCAGGTCAGTCCATGCCAGGCAACCATCCCCCCCTCAAGTCAGTTACTTACAGATTAGCAGGGTAGTGCACACAGCCAAATTCAGTGGAAAATGGCTGTACAGCCAATCAATCAAAACTTGGCTGTACAGCCAGCCTCTGCCAGCCAATAAAGACTTGCCATCTGGCTTGTCCATCACTCAACTCTCCTCTCCCATACCTCCCCCCCAATATGGCACTAAGTTTTGTTTCCTAGTTCAGAGAAGCGGGGGGGGGGGGTGTAAACCGAATATTTCCGAAGTATTCTGAGGTTCAGCCTTGTTTCTCAGGACTTTGGAAATTTTGAAGCAAGTACCGGAATCCCTGGTGGATTCTGAAGTTTTCTAAGGATCGTGTTACAGCTCTCAACCAAATTTGGTAGAGGATCAGAAAGTCCAAGATAAGTAAGAATCCCACATTTTTATAACAATAGGTGCAGTGGAGGCAAGATATGGCAGCTGAAAAATCTCATTGACTTACATTGAGCATTATCTCTCTGTAAGGAACCAGGCTTCATTAGTTCAAGGGCTTGGTGTCAGAACTCCTTACCATATTCCTTTACATTCTTCCGGACAGTTACCAAACTTCTGTATGTCATTTGTAAAGTAAAATCAAATCACTGCATTTTAAAGTTTAACTGGTTTAATAAAAGGTAGCATCTATCTATTGAGACACACATAGGGTGAAAACAGACATGACGCTGACCACCCTTTAACCACCCTTGGTGGTCATTTATGCATGTTTTAGGGCTGCATAGGGCACCAATACAGCCCTGCAACATACATAAATAACCACCAAGGGTGGTTAAAGGGTGGTTAGTATCATGTCTGTTTTCACCCATAAATACACATTATTAGTCTGGAGCCTGAGCTGAAACCAGGTTCAAACTGGTGTAGCCCTACTGACTTCAGAATGCTTGCTTGCATCATTAAATGAGGAGTAAAATTAAGATGGGACCAGATTTGATCTTGCAAATGTTTCTCTTAAAAGTGGGAAAGAAAGCCCTATTTTAACTTACTTCTCTCCCTTTTGTTGCATTGCTTTCACCTGTAAAATGCTCAGTAGAAACATCTAATTATAACTAGTTAGAAAACCAAAACATTTGCTGAACCACAACATCATCAGAAAGAGGGGTGGGAGTGTCCTATTTCAGCTGAAAAGCCTCAGCTTTCCTGGTCAAACTGAAATGATTTGTGTTTTAAAATGCACGTTCCATTTCAAATTTTTCTATTGAAAAACAGAAAAGTATAAATCAAATTACCTTTTTCCCTGTGGGGAAAAATAAATCAAACTGGCATGAAACTTTCCAGTCAAAAACTTTAACCAGACCTGATTAGACTGCAGGTACCACTAACAAACTTTTACCAAATCACTGAAACACTTAAGTAGCTGAAAATTAGTACCCTTCCCCCTAATTATTGTTGTTGTTATTATTATTATTATAAACATTTGTATAGCATCAGCCGTGTACCTGGTGCTTTACAGAACAAAGATAAAGACGCAGTCCCTGCCTACGGCTTACAATCTAAAAAGACAAGGAGAGGGTGACAAGGAGAGGGGAGAAAGGGAGAAGCAAAAAAACATGCAAGCAGCTGCGAAGTTTTAGGTGCACGTGTTTGGCTTGGTTACAGTTAGGCAGGAGTCAGGATGGGAGAACGCGGTTCGAATGTTCAGAGTTTGGACCGAACTCAGTCTGTTTGGATGTCCGAACCGAACGTCCGAACTGAACTCTCGAATGACCGAACAGTTCAGTCATGTTCCGACGAGTTCGGATGAGTTCGGATGAGTTCGGAGGCAGGAAAAATGTCTTTCCAGGGCCAAAAACTAGGTTTCGGTTTTGATTTTGTTTGGATTTTGTTTCGATTTTGCTATTTTTGAATGTTTGGTCAACTTCGGCCAAACCGAACTCGGCTGAACCGAACCATCGAACCCGAATTCTAGTTTTAAACCAAACGTCCGAACATCCAAACCACGTTCTGTTCGCCCACCCCTACACAGGAGTCTGAAAAGCAGGGCAGACTATAAGTAATTGGGGGAAAGCAACTATCAGGCATTGGGAAAAGCAGCACAGAAGAAGTGGGTCTTGAGGAGGGATTTGAATGTGTGGAGGGAGACAGATGTGGTTAGGGAGGGAGTTCCAGGCATGGGGGGCAGCGAGGGAAAAGGGACGAAGGTGGTTAGGGGAGCATGGGAGATGATGGAGAGTGAGGGAGGGGACAGAGGAGGAGTGGAGTAGGGATGGGCAAACAGATGGCGGTTCAGGTTCGGCCGTTCGGTTCGGCCGTTAGGTTCGGCTGTGTTCAGTTTGTCCATTCAGATTTTTGGCCGCTCGGTGGTTTGGATTGAAAGTTGAGTTTGGATTCGGTATTTAGTTTGGTTAGGCTCAGTTTGGTCTTTAGTTCAGTGCAATCAGGAACTGAAAATGACATTTGGTTTTTGAAATAAAAGGAAATAACTGAAATACATATTTCTGGCTATAACATTTTTGTTTCTTATTAATTTTTGATGAAATTTAGAGACATTGTACCCCCAATGGAGGGCATTAGGTGCCAAAAATTTGGAACAATTAGATAAAGGAAACCGATTTCAGAAGCAATTGAATGTTGTGATTTTAAGAAAAGCTCCATACACATTCATGACTACAACTTCTTTATCTTGCATCCAGTGTTCATGAAACTTGTTCATATTATATCGCTCCATATGCTTAATACCTCTGGCAATTTTCAGATAGAGTGGATAAAGGTTCCCAAGGGTATAAGACATTAACCTGAAAATACTTTTCCAGCTGTAATATTTTGATATTCCATTCTGTTTACAGGATATTTGATAAAAATGTATCAAATACCTTTCCTGCCATTTCAGCAAATGTACAGGAGATTTTGATAAAGGGACCCAATTATATAAGCAATTGATGTTGTCCCTGTGAAGATCATTATTCAGATGAATATCAGCATATTCAGTGCCAGTCAGAGGCAGGC
>QEPC01000321.1:425098-435138 GCA_003113815.1 Sphenodon punctatus
AAAAAAAAAAAAAAAAAAGCATTCAATAAAGGTTGTCTTCTCACAAGACTTGGGCCGTTTTTAGACGTGTGCGGCAGTGGCCGCGCTTGTTTTCCAAAAGACCCGGCAGTCTGATTTACATGTGACGCTGCTGCCGAATATGCGCATGCATGGGCGATGCACAAACATTTCCAGCCACGAACTGACCGGGTTGGTGATCGAGGTCGGTCATACACAGCCGGAAATGGATGCGCATCACCTGCGCATGCGCGTACTCGGCCGCAGCATCACGAGTAAAGCAGACTGCCGGGTCTTTTGGAAAACAAACGTTGGCGCCGCCGCACACGTCTAAAAATGGCCTTGGTTTGTCTGGTTTTTTTAAAAAAGAAATCAGTTGCAGCAGATGCATACTAGGGATGGGGCTTTGGATGGATTTCTGGTTTCAGATCTGTTACAGCTTGGATTACACACACACACACACACACACACACACACACACACACACACCCTGGTTAATTTTGGATTAACTAAAAAATGTCACACCAATTAGGGTTTCATATTAAATATAATACAAATATTTAAAAGTTAATGCACACGTGCAAAATGGCTACCAGCCAGTTTTGCACATGTGCAAAATTTCCACCGCCCTCAGCCAAAATGGCAGAAAGGCTATTACCACCATTTTGGTTAAGAATGGCATGGCAGCCAATTTGCGTATACACAAAATGGCTCAGTGAGCATTTTACACATATGCAATGAATTTTTTATGTTTTTAGTATTTTTAATAGACCTGTAATACATCGTCCTTCACATGTGCTGGCCGCATCACTACTAGGAATCAGGGAGGGGGTGGAGCTAGGGCAGGGCTGAGCGGCATGCTGTGCAGCATCACAGCCCCACTCTCGACGCTCCCACAGCCACCCACCCTCAAGGAGATGGGTGGGCACAGTGGCCAATGACCACGATCAGGAATGGGCCAAGGGAACAATGTTACTTTCGGCTCTTTCCTGATCATGGTCAATCTAACCATGATTCCGGCTCTGCAGCCAGCCACAGGGCTGGAACCGTGGTTAGATTTGATCCCTGCTGGATATTCACTGTGGTGGACATCTGGCAGGGATCAATCAGACGTTACGAGGATCATAGCCACCCTACAGTGTTCACTGTGGTCCAATGGGGTTCACTGTGGTCCCGTAACATCTGAAAATACCCATAGAGTCCTACAGTCAAAACACAATGAAAATGTCATGCTAAAGAAGCTAATAAAAGTTATCCATAAATTTCAAGGCCAGAAAGACCATTATTATTGTCTAGGCTAAGGTTCTACATAACACAGGCCATAGACGTTAAGCCAGAAACTTGTGTAGGAAGCCCATACTTCCATCTGAGATATTGCATGTCTTTTAGAAAAACATCCCGCCTTGCTTAAAGGCAACAAATTATGGGGAAGCCATCATGACCAGAGGAATATTGTTCCAAAAGCTCATTACTCTCAACAAAAATGTACCTTATTTTTAGTCCAAAATTATCTCATTGCATTTTTCATCCAGGGTATAACCTTGTGCTGGTGTACGCTAGATTCGACAGCTATTTTCTAAAATGTCCACCCCATGTAAGCAGTTCACGTCTTAAATTTCTTGTGGGTAACTTAACACATTGAGTATTTTAACTCTTTTGTGCATACCATGTTTTGTTAAACACAATGAACTGTGTTACACTTTTCAAACTAGCACTTTAAGTGTTTTGCGCTGTCAGGACTTCTTGTGTCTAGAATTCTAAATGATTTGACAATATGACCCTTTGCATCTCTCTTTTGGACACTCATTCTAAACTACGTGCTTTGAAAAACAAGAGTATTTACATTTGTTTCTACTTTCTCTCTAGATGCCTAAATGAGCACTTAAACAGCTATGCTCATAATGATTTCCAATGTCCATCAAAGCAGTCAGACATATTTAATATAAACATCAGAGCTTGTGTCAAGGGCACAAGGGACAATAAAATTAAAAACAAACAAAGTGTTAGTTACAGAACTTATTTACGGTTTAGACTAGTTGGTTTTGTTTAATTTCTGCACTGCATCAAAACTATAGCAACTTACAATTCAGCTAAGCTGATATTGCATTTTTATGTCAAATTCCTTTAAATTATTATTTTTTAAAAAATAATTAAATGCTGAACATCACTTCTGTGTTTTGGAATAAATTACTGCCAGTCATTTATTTGCTCAAGGCTGTATAAGCCAGGAGGTTTTACTGAACCTCTCGCAAGTATTACAGCTTTGTTTTCTTTCAGTAGCACAAAAAGGACTCCAATGGCTGACCAACCTAACCTATGGGAGGGAATATATCCCTGTTTTATTAATCCAGCACTCTGTTTGAGTGAGTGTGTGAAAAATAGGTATGTAAAGATGAAGATCTGTGGGAAAATTGGTTAAAGGATCTATCCTTCATTAACTGAAGGATCTACCTAATTCTGCATGATGGGCAGTCTTCTGCCACATTGTACTGTTCTTTATTTATTAATTAAAATATTTAATACTCTGCCCTTCTCTTCATTGGCAGCCCAGGGCAGCTTACAAATGCAATAAATAAAAATACATAAAAACAATGTTCAGTTGTTCAAAGAACCAATCCTAAAACCTGAAGTAGTCTCCTACCCTTCCCACCCTCAACCCGCTCCCTCATCACGCCTGCCAAAACAGCCAGATCTTACAACATTTTTGAAAGGAGAGGAGATCTATGGAGAAGCAGACATTGACCGGGAGAAAGTTCCACAGCCATGAAGTGGCCACCGAGAACGCCCTCCCCATCATCGCCTCCAGGCGCACCCAGGGGACTTCAAGGAGGGCGCCCCAAGCCAACTACAGGGGACAATCCAGGACCCGAGAAGTGAGGCGGTCCTGGAGAAATGTGGGGCCCAAGATGTTAAGGGCTTTATAGGTAAGAACCAACCCCTTGAATCAGGGCTGGAAGATTATAGGCAGAAATAGAATACTGCAACAGGAAAGACCAGAAGGATCCAAACTGATGAGCCAAAGAAAAGGATCTTTTTACTTTGTTTTTTTTTAAAAAAATAAAACAACATCACATATTTTATATTTGTAGGAAGCTTTCACTTTATTTTGTTTGCCTTGTATCCCATTTCTTTTGTTATGCAAGGAGAATGTTACGCTCCTTGTCTCTCCCTCTGTTCCCCTTCCTTCGTCTCCCTTCCCCCCACTCCCCATCTCTCAGATTGTAAGCCCTAGGGCAGGGACCGTGTCTATTCAATTACTTTGTAAATTAGCAGATACATTGCTGGCACTATATAAATCTTTGATAATAATAATTAATTAATAATAATAAAATATACTAAAACCTTGCTAAATGCAAATACACTTTATTATGGTTTAAGATAACTAAACACTGACTTGACAAATCAGCCCTCTTGTCCTACCTGCCTCACTGATCAGACACTTTTTGTCCAATGTACAGCATTTGTATTTACTTATCCTACTTTGTAATCATTCTTCTCCCCTATGGAAAGTCATTTTTTTTGCATTCAAATTCAATCTGATGTTTCATTATAGACCTAAGTCCAGACTTTTATAAACATGTTCCTTTGAAGATCAACAATGATGCATCATCTCTAATTTTTAAAATGGTGACTGTGCGTTAAAGGGGTTATTAAATTATTGTATTGATTAAATTAATGCCTATGGTACTGTATAATGCTTAGAGTTGTACTTATTGGTATAATGGTTGTTGTCCCTGTGATTCAAAGAATAAATTGCAAACAGTGCTGGAGGGTGTTTTAGTGTATGAACATGGTAAACTAGCAGCAAGTGAAAAGAGGAGTAAAGCTAGCATAATACTGGAATAAGGATTTATGAGAAAGTCATATCTAACTCAAGCCATTAAACCACTTAATTCCCAGAGAATGGCAACTGAACAGCTTTATTGACACAACGTATAGTCCCCTAAATCTTTCCCTTTTGAAAAACAGTATTGCCTGGAAATGTGAACTAATGCAGTGTTTGAAATTACCTGTACATTATCCACACTTTATTACCCCCTTTCTTCAGTATTCTTTAGCAACAGATGAATTAATTTTGCACTCGCTTATGCCAATGTACATTTTGCACTTCTGTCAAGATATTATATTCTGGTGTGACAGACAGGACATTCCTTCATCATTAAAGTCAACGCAAGTTATGTTGTTGTTACTAAGTGTCCTTTTTCCACGTGTGTCCACTGGGGTCCCTGAGGGAGGGATTCACAATGTCCAGGCGTGCGCCTCAAAATTTCTCAATTTGGGGAATTAAGCTCTCAAATTTAGGATACACACACACTAGGGATCTTCGTCTGGAGACATGATGCACTGCAGTTTCCTGAACCCCAAAGAACAAAAGAGACAGGGTTTTGGAAACAATACAAAGGCTTATTTATTACAGGAAGACAGAACTGGCACTTGTGGGGTTACAGAGGTGATTAGACCAATAGAGGGCTGGCAGGGCGGTGAGGTAATTAGCCGGTGGTAGGCTTGTAATTGTAGCACTCTTTGGAGGTGGGATGAGTTAGGGTTATTGTTATAAAAGGTTAAAAATATAGCATAGGATGAACTGAAACATCTCCTTAAGAGATGGGCAAGGTCATGCATAGCCACATAGCGTGGTCCACTGTATGACCAGCCCAAGGGTGAGAGGCGAATGGCCCGACCCGCTGGGCAGACAATGTGCCAAGCAGTGGGTAACTGTGTACTCACCCTTGTTTTAATCCCCAAAGGGGGTGTAAGTACGAACAACCCGCTCTGGCCTGGGGAAACCCGGTGATTGTGGCAGAGCATAAGTTAATGTTGGGAAGTTAGGTCACAGGAGGATTCCACTCGGGCTTAACTCGAGAATGTCTGGAGCCGTTAGACAGGTGACCAGGGCAATCGCGTGTTGGGGATTGGAACCTCCTGTTGTTGGAAAACAGTTGAATAGAGGTAGGACCCCATTTCAAAAGCGGGAAGCGGGAGGGCTACCGCTTCCCCTTTTTTGGTATTATAATTAATTAATCAATAGTGTGGCCATTCTATCCCCTTCTTTGGGGGGTGTGTCGATAAGCAGAGGATGTAGGGCTTGGCAAGAGGGTAAAAACAAAGGAGTGGGGAGGAGCAGAGAGTTTACCTATCCTGAGCCCGTTTAAAAGGACAAGGCAGTCTTGCTGATCTAGCGGTGGCTTCTGGAGGGGCAGTGGGGGTGACAGATGCAGTGGAGGGGCATTTTGGAGGGTCCTTAGGCAGTGTTGCGCAGAGTAACCTGTACAACCCCACATCAAGCATGAACTCGGGGGTGCAGAGTAATTATAGAGTCTGTGCCCAAGCTAAACAAAAAAAACCTAAGAACTTCCCGCCATCAGACAAGGGCATTGGGGCTTCTCAGGGTTTGAAAAGGTCCTAAAAGAAAATGGGTGGAAAAGTACTTGGAAGAGTCTTTGTATCTGGCAGAGGGTTTTTGTGTCCTGAGTATTACGTTGATACTCTGTTTAGGTCCAGAGGGGCAGCAGGGCAGGATTTCAATAGAGATCCTGGGTGAGAAAAAGGAATGCACAACAGGTATGATCTGGAATGTCTGGGAACCTGGGGACTATCTTTGTCATGTAAGTGTGAGTCTAAGGAGGGGTTGGGTACAGATCCCTTGCTCGGATTATGGTGGATCTGAGGTATTTTCCCTGGTAGGAGATTTTGCATGGTTTGCTTGCCTCCTTGAAATGGCAGAGGGATTTTGCAAGGGATTCTGAGGCAAGTCCATGAACCAGAGCTGGGGTACTTGGCTAGGTAGGAGATTCCCACGTTTCTAGGAGTTAATATGAAGGAGATAGCTTGGCTTTCCAGTGGCCCCTTATTCTACAAGCTAGCTACTCTTCATGACTAGCAGGCTAGGTACATGAAAAAGATGTATGCGGGGATATCCACTGTAGTTTCACATTTCCACGTGGATGCCCCAGCCTTCTCATAGTTCTTCATAAAACCCAAGGGGTGTGTGTGTCGTTTTGTATTCAATTTGCTTTTCTTAACACCATTGATTTCAGTGGGTGGAGGTGTCACGGGTTGGAGGTCCGCACCCCCACTTTACCGGATTTGAGTGACTCGTTTTCCCTTGCGTGCAGCCCACTTGAATTAGTTTCTCTCTCTGGCTAATTCAAGTCTGCCACAATGAAACTCCTTTGTCACCCAAGGACACGATCCTTCCCGTTCACAGACTCTTTACTCTCTGGGTTTGCAAGAGCTTGAGAGCTCTTGTTGCTCACTTGTGTTCCAATGTTAGACACAGACACTTCTTCATAAAGATAAGAAGTAAGTTTATTGATTACATAAGCCAGATAGTTGATACAGAGTGGTTATTAGAAATCAAAGGTAAACATAACGCATTCCTAATCTATACTGGTTGAGTTCCTAAATTAGCATCTTACCCTACCAAGGTCCAAAAGTTCTGGTTTCTCTCCAGCCCTCAATGTGAGCGACTGGGCACTGGCTTCTTGGTTGGCAAAGAGTAAAATCATGCCTCTCTTCTCATGGTTTCTCCAGCCTGCTGCTGCCAGGCTTTTTGTATGCAGATGCTCAAGATGGCTCTGGGAAAGAACTCTCCAGGTGACTCACTGGCCTCTTTTATATTGTCTCTCTCCCTCTTTGTCTCTGTTCCCACCTTTGGGAGACCTGCAATGTCACGTACGCGACCCAGGCAAACATAAAGGCCCATCTACATCTCCACAGGGTTCCGTCTGGCGAGTGTTCCCCAAAGACACATTTTTGCTATCTCTTTGCATTTCCTGTAGATTGGTCACGTGTTACATCTTTGATTTGGGTTTTACAATTCTCCATTGTCACGTTACATACATGTGGAACCTTCTGTATTACATATTTGTCAGACTTGTATGCAACATTGCATACATGTGGAATGTTTTGCATTACATATTTACCAGACCTGTAGTCTACATGTGGGCCCGTGTTACACGTGTGTGACCCTATGTTTCTCCGTGACAGGAGGATAGCAGCTTCCTAAGGAGGAGTTTGATCTTTAGTAGGGGTGTATAGAAGGCAACCCTACTGTTTTTGTATTAGTTCTGTTTTCATTTATAATACCCCTTTCATTTGCAGGACATTTCATATATGACCCTACTATTATTTTTTTTCATTAAAAATATTGCTTGTTCAAAATGGCCAGTATGTCATTCTGCACATATGCAACCTTTTTCCAAAATGGCTCCAGCAGTGCCAGCACCATTTTGGAAATAGTCCTGTGGCCATTTTGCTCATAAGTAGTTTATTTTTTAATTTTGTGCAGTTGGCTGAACCTGCGGCGGTGATAGAGGGCTTTCAGAAGGAGGGGTTCCCAAACTGTATAGGAGTAATCAATGGGAGCCATATCACAATTGTGTGCCCACCCCACAGCAAGGAAAACTAATTGAACCACAAGGGGTTCTTCTCTGTGATTCTCTAGGCCATAGTGAAGCATTGCGCCCAGTTCATGGATGTGCTGGCCAGATAGTCCAGGAAGAACCATGAAGTCTGCATCTTCTGTTAATCCCCATTCGTTGGACACATGTACACTGTGGACTTTGGATCCAACACTGAAACCTGCATCAAAGGGGTATTCATATAGCATGTTGTTCTGCGGGACCCCACCTACCTGCTGAAGCCCTGGCTTATGAAAGCAGTGGCTTACAGCGTCACCCGCTCCCACAAAGCAAAGTTACTTTAACCAACAGCTGAGTGCCATGTGCTCTGTTCTGGAGAGGGCTTTTTTTGGGGGGGGGGTGTGAAGTCATGCTAGAGAATAACTGTAGTAGCCAGGATCAATTTCCACATGGAGACCACTCTCCTAGTAAACACTACCACATGTGTTCTCCTTATTTTGAGACCGATGGGAACATGATGGACGGAGAAACTCACACACACCCCATAGGTCCTGTGAGTCAGTGCCCCTGTTGCAGTACCAGCTGAACAGAGTGGAGCAACACATAGCCAGAGAGATTCAATACCTTGTGCCAGCACATCAACAACCACATTGCTATCACAAATACCAGCTTTAAGAGACAGTTCCTTGATTATAAATAACGCCTTTTAGAACGATAAATAAAGTCTTTACAACTGTTTACTGTGTGTCAGTGTGTTTTCCTCTGGTCCTTCCAGTCCTCCTCACCACCAGGATTGCACATTTTCCTTACTGCCCCTCCCCCCCTGCAGCCAGTACTGTTTCCTACCCTCTCTATTCTCTATTGATATTCCCAGACCAGCCAGCTGCGGGCATAATCCCCTTCTTTTTCCTTTGGACATTCAGAGGCTAGCCAGGTATGCAAATGGCAATAGGAAGTGCAGAGGTACAGATGTGCCACTGGCTCCTAACCTTTTCTCCTGCCCTCAAGTGCAAACGTTTCCTAACCCACAACCCCTTTAAGAAGCTTAACTCTATGTCATACTACTGTTCTTGACACCCTTATATGCCACCCTGCTCTTGGGTGCAAGTGCACCACCATAGGACATCCCACCCACCATTTTCTAAGGGCACCCACACTTCCCTTCCAACAACATGCAATGCCATACCATTATACATCCCTACTCTCACAAATTTTCTGCCTTTCCAAGATTAAGCACAGAAAACACTAATTTAGAAAAATAGAACTTTATTACATAATAAAAACATTAATTTAACTTTTATAAAACTTTTATTCTATAGCACCTTCCCCTTTTTGGTGCAGCTGGGGGTGCTCAATTCGGTGGGGATAATGGCAGGGCAATGTTCTCCTCCTACCTTCCACACACCCCATCCACTGGCAGAGGTTGAGGAGGAGGGGAAGGAGGCAGCATGTTTGATTGGCTGTCAGAATTGGAGGTATGCCTTGAATAGAATGGGTTGACTGGCACAAGTGCAGAATTGAGATGGCTAATTATTAATTATTACTTATTAATTATTAATTATTATCATAAACATTTATATAGTGCCAGTCATGTACTTGATGCCATACAGAACATAGAAATGGACGCAGTCCCTGCCTGTGGCTTACAATCTAAAAGACAAGGAGGGGGAGACAGGGGAGAAGACAAACAAACATTCAAGCGGCATGAACTGCCTAATGGGGTGGTGAATGGAGCCTACCCCTGAGCAACAATTGTGCTCACGGAAGGTACATGCTAGCAGGGCTGGATTTTGGAATTTTGTGCCCCTGGGCCCTTCTCAGGCTGCTGCCCCCAAGTCAAGCCCCACCCCCAAGCTGCATGTTCATGGGTGGAGGAGCTCTGTATGAATGATACGGCGCGCATGCCTGCAGTGACTGTGTGTGTGTGCACGCGCCTGCCTAACACGCATCCCCACTCACACACCCACCCCCTGCTTGTCTCCATGCACGGAGCAACAGGGGGAAATGGAGGTTGCTCCATGGGTGCAGATGAACAGGGGTGAGTGGGGATGCATGTACGGCTGTGAGTATGCCCCACACACCAGCATGCCCACGGACCCCCCCATCCACCTGGCGGAGCCCTGTAAAAAGGGCATGTGAGGAACCACTCAAAGAAGAACAGAAGACTGCTGCCTTGTAAACAAGATTATTTGAGATGGCTCCAATCTTTCTCACAACACCCACCCTTCTAGCCCTGCATAGAATTTTTTTCTTATATTCTTAGAAAGGGTTGGAAGAAACTGTCTTTTTAAGGGGAGAGAGTGCTTTTTATAGTAGAGGAGCTTGAGACCATCACATGGCCTATTATTTGAATAGGGTGAGTATTAGGGATGGGCGAACGCGGTTCGGTAGTTCGGTGTTCGGCCTGAACTCGGCCTGTTCGGACAACCGAACACGAACACGAACACGAACACACCGAATGGACCGAACACCGAAATGGCGAACACACCGAACGGAACCGAACACCGAACGACGAAAATGGCGAACACACCGAACGGAACCGAACACCGAACGACTAAATGGCCGAACAGTTCGTTCAATTCGAATCGTGTTCGGTTGTGTTCGGGTGGCTAAAACATGGTCTTCTGTCAGGTCACTGGAAGGCCAAATGTAGCAGGGAGGGGGAAGTCATTTGACTCA
>QEPC01000321.1:437140-461737 GCA_003113815.1 Sphenodon punctatus
ATGGGGTTAGGGACACAGACACAGTACACAAGAGGACGGGTTCTACTCACAAGAAAGGGTGTGCCCGCACGTATCCCTTCACCACACACACCTGCCCACAGTGACTAATCCTACCTCTACTTGCCTAGCCCAGACCCCACGCCCACTACCACCACCCCACCCGACACCTTCACTCGAATTCTCACAATCCGCGTATTCAGTAATGCTAAGCTCACGGCTGGTCTCACAGTGCTCTGATCTCCAGCAACATTGCCTTCACTGCTGTCTGGTCTTAAGGGCGTTGCTCCACCCCTCCCTGCACCTGGAGATGTGCTGAGCGATGCACTGTCTGTCCTAGCCCCGCCCCCCTGCCCCGAGCGGGGCCCTGAGAGTCCGAGCTGCTGCCGTTCCCTGCCTTAGGCGGGGATACTCTTGGGGCGGATGTGGCCGGGGTTGCCTTCCCTGCAATGGGTGTTTTCGCCCGCCTCCGCCTCCCTGCCCGGTGTTGACCCTGGCCTCATCGTCGTCGGAGCTGAAGGTACCGAGCCCTGACACAGTGTTCCCTTGCTGCTGCAGCACTACTAGCAGGCAGACAGCAGAGGCAGGTGAGGGATGGGGACCCAGGCAGCAGGCTTCGGCTGTGGGCAGCAGCCTCAGCTTTGCAGGGAGAAAAATAAAAATAGAGCGGGGCAGAGCTGGCATCAGGATTGCATCCCCCCAGAAAATGCCGGGGCTTTACCCCTAAGCCCAGGCCTGCATACTAACAAAGGAAGTTCTGGATCTGGATAGATTGTGACAGCAGATCAAATCTCCTTGCTCAGCTTCTCCAGCATGCTGTCTAAATGCCTGAACTGCTTCCAGAGGTGGGCCCAGCGCCTGTGTCCTCCTGCCCGAAGTCCCGGCAAACCTTGGCAACCAAGGCCTTCCATTGTGTGGAGTTCTGCTGCATAAGCCACCTCTGCTCCTGGGCCATGTCCTGAATATCATCCAGAATCTTGTATGCTGCCCCATGGTCTCGTCCAGCAGCTTCCTCACCAAATCATCCCTGCACTGCTGGCTGTGGACCTGCAGGTCCTGGTTCCACTGGGTGCCTCTGGTTGGCGGTTCTCTCTGTGCCCATTGCAGTGGCAACGCTGTAGCAAGGCAACAAGGAATGCCATTATTTTAGCCTCCGCCCACTCTTCCAAGCCAATGTAATAGCCCTCTGCTTGCAGTAACTGAAGCAGGAATGAGTACCTGGGATAGGTTACTTCTGGGGTGGTTGCTGCAGTGG
Source organism: Sphenodon punctatus (assembly GCA_003113815.1). NCBI lineage: Eukaryota > Metazoa > Chordata > Lepidosauria > Sphenodontia > Sphenodontidae > Sphenodon > Sphenodon punctatus. Next base: position 438,393 of record QEPC01000321.1, read on the forward strand.
TATTGGAGTGGCATGCAATTCTCCTCCCATGAACACTGAAGCATCACTATTAAAGCCCTTGCCCCTTCCCTTCACGCTTGCCATTTTGGTTTCCACCCTCCCAAGCCCACCATTCTGTCATGGTGCCTCTCCCAACCATGGCGCATACCATCCAACTCTGGTGCTTCTGTATCCCAGGGAGAATGTGGCTGCTCCCCAGCTCTTTCTCAGCCACTTGTGAACACAGTTAAGAAAAGAATACCCCACTTAATTAGATAGTGATAAACGGAAGCCTTTAGCATACGCTATACAAATGCAGCTCCCTCCCCTGGTTCATTAACTTACCTTTCTCCTCTACCTCCTCTATAAACATAGCCTCCAGGTCCTCTCTACCTTCTACCAGCATTTCTGGTGGCTCCTTAAACAGAGATTGCCTCTCAACATTAAGGAGGTAGAGCTGGAGAGTCACAATGCTCATGTCCTCATCACTGGGGCATTGCTAGGTTGGTATGGGCCCAGGTGCAAGAAATGAACTTGCCCCCCATCATCACCATCCTCTTTCCTGTCTTACCCTATCCCACACCCCAGTGTCCTTATTGTAGAAAACTGTTAACTTACATGGTAATTTCAGTGAGTTTTCTTCTGTCATTCTGAGCCATGTTCGTTCTCTTTAAATGTAAATGCAACAGCACGTGAAGGGCGAGTGTTGGGCATGTGATGCACACTAGAACGAAATGGTACCATGCAAGTTTGAATTTGGCACACGTTGGCCTTATGAGAGGGATGTAGAGCGAGAGCAGAGAGAAAGGGAGGAAATGGTCACTGTACAGAAACCTCTAGGCTTTTTGCCTACAACTCTATGGTGCTGGTGGACGTTTATATATATAAAATTCACACACAAATTTGCTAATTTAAAAATGAAGTTGTCTGACTCTGATACAGTTTTATTGATTATTCTTTTTGGAGAAAGACTGCAGCACATACGATGTTGAAATGAATGCAGAAAGTTTAACTTCTTCTTCATTTGAGAATATATTGAATTTAAAGAGGAACAAGTTTTCCCAAAAATATTTATGAGACTTTTTAGTCTATACAGATAGACCCCAAAACATACAGCGGTTAAATTAAACATCACTAGGTTGGTTTTATAAAAACTGTACTGAACAAGAAGAGGATGGCTCTGGAGATTGCTTGCTTTTCCTTTTACAATCAAAGCACCTGACTCTTTGTTGTTATTTCCGAGAATGGTTTACACATTGATGCCCAAATTCCCACCTTGCACCGAAGACTGACACACTTGACACGTTGAAAAAGCCTTTCCAGGCTTATTAAAATGCCCTTACTTGCTGCTATTGGGGAAAAGATGGTCCTTCATGGTTTGACATTCACATTGATTTAGGCTGTCTACAATCCAGCCAGATGTCAGAACTGCAGGTCAAAAAACACAGGAAAGCAAGACCCTCACACTGACTGCTACTCTGGCTCCATCTCTTCTGGTTCAGATTGTGTGACAGCATCAGATGCTGAGAGGAAAGGCTCATTTACAACTGACACTGTGTGGAGGAGTGCACTGCAGAGCGGGCAGCGTGAAATGAATTTTTTTTGCTGGCAGTTACACTATGTTTTCAAGACCACCTCCTTCCCGACTAAAATGAGAAATATAATTGTTCTCTAGAATATTCAGAGAATGATTAACATCCCCATATGGAATCTCTCCCCCATGAACTTTCATTTGTATTCCAAAGGAGATCTTGCATTTCTATATGCTCAGGGTCAAATTACAGCCTGGGGAACAAGTGTGGGCAATCCCTTAGCACAGAAGAAAGCTTCTCACTTGGTTAAGTCACAGTGTCCTCAGGTAGAGTGTAGGTAGTGCAGAGAGTAAGCAAATACATTCCTTTAGAAACAGAATAGCCTGCATTCCTCCCACATCGACCATGCTGGTGATTGACAGCATGTAAGAGAAAAAGGAACACGATCCCAGTTTAATCAGACCCCTTGCAGCAATAAGTCCTGATGGCAACACATACAGGCATTCCAGTTTCCACCTCTGCTCCTCAGTGCACACAGCCAAATTATGGCCACATAATGTTCAGGCATGTTGGGGCAAAGAGCTCACTGTATCTGCTCTTCTCCTTAGCATGCCCACACAGTGTCAGTCATAATTTGTCTCTCTCCATTGTATATAATTAGAAAGCATAAGATTAGCCTTTAAATAGACATTTTAAAAGGAGAGAAAAAAATATTCCAATGTTCACACTCTGGCTAGAATCTCCCTGGTAGCTGAACATTGAAAATAGGGTTGAAACAAAATTTCACCAAAATTGAAAATCTCATCAAAATCTCAGTTCCCAATACCATCTTGGCCAAATTGAGGACCTCTTGGTACTCGGTAATGTCAGCTCTTGACCGACATTCTGTTTCTCTAATTACCGACTTTCTGCTTACCACTTTGCCATTTACTACTTTGCCATTTATTGCTTTGCTGTCTAATCCTGACAGGTAATACCACTGCAGTACCTCATTTCTTGCACTATATTTTCTCTTGTACTTCTTCGTTATTACTCATTGGCTGATATGCGGATCCCTTTACAAGTCTGCAATCCAGTTGCAGCTTGGTCAAAGCAAAGGGAACAACAAATAACAATTCTAATTGGAGGCACTGCAGTGGAGGTTAATGGGCACTGGTGGGAGGTTAACGGGTGAGCTATTCGCACAGTGATTAGCTCAGAATTGTGGAAACCATAAACCCGGAAGTAAAATGGTACCGTCGGCAATGCAGTAAGCTGTAAATGAATGGTATACAATAAACGGTAATCAGAAAGTTGGTAAATCAGAATGGTACCTTGCGGTATTGTGAAAATGAGAAATCATATCAGATTTGGGAAATGGACAGGAAATCAATCCTAGTTCCCAATACGGCAAAATTTCTCACAAGCAGCAATTTAGCTGCATTTTCAGACTTAAAAATAAGTCTTGGTCAAGAAAGACTTTTCTTAATGAAATCAAAACCAATTCCATATGCATGTATGATTCATTCTCCTCACTCAGGGGAGAAGGCAGTAAGCAGTGGGCACACCAAGGTCTAGCTGAAAAACAAATTGAGTTTAAAGTTGCAGAGGTTTTTCTATTATCCTTTGCAGGCTTTTCTGTTATTTCCTTCAATGAAAGCACACATTCCTGATGTAATCTGGGATGCTTCTCTGTCTCTCTGAAGGCAAAACAACTTCTTCTTACTCTAAGGTCTAGCAATTGGTCTCCCCAACTGCCACTGATATATTCCCATCACCTTCCTCAGTGTGCTTCCCGATTCCCTCTCACTCTTTGTCTTCTCTTTTATGTCAGTAAGCTGGAGAATTAAAGAGATTAAACCAAATGATTTCCATATAAAGTATCCTAATCTCCTACATAAGATTTTCCTGTAATCTTATTTAAATTATTTTATATAATTGGTGCCCAAACGTTTGCTTACATGATCCTGATTTGATAATTAAATATTATTCTGTGACCCCCCAAACAACAACAAATATGCAAAATATATCAAATATCAATCAAGCTGTACCTCTGCCAGATGGGTCCCAACTCTAGTTTAGGAACCTCCATCCTATATATAAAGCTCTGTGTATTTTGAAGATATGGGGTTTGCCATGGAATCCAACCATGATGTAAAACTGTGCTTCAAGAAAATAAGTATTCTTTTAAAAAATATTTCTAGTTTTTTATAGTTATGAAAGGTCTGAAAACATGATCTGAGTGTATGTGTCAGCGGCACACGGGGCAAGCACAGGGCCCCCAACGCACCCCCACAATCCCCGGATCAGCCCAGCAGCAGACCAGGACAAGGAGCTCCCCCAACATCTTCCCAGGCAGCAATAGCAGAGCCCCTCCCCGGGGACACACCTCCAGCTAGGCGCCGGCGGGAAAGACTCTCCCCGGCACCACAAGAAGCACCCCCACAAACAGCAGCAGGGCCAGGATCTGTAGCCACGCCCCCGATAGGGACTAGCCAGGCGGGGCCTTCCCCTGCCCCGCAAGGAACGCCCCCGCAGCCGTCACTGTCAGCGGCGACAGAGCCACAGCCTAAGGCCACACCCCCGGCAGAGAACTGGTCTGTGGGGATTCCCCCACCCCCGCAGTGCCGCTCAGAGTGTGTGAGCTTGCACGGGGGTGGGGCTTAGAGAATAAGAACCAGCGCCGCCTGGGGAACGGCACTAGTGATTAACGGAAACCGGCCCTTGTGTGAAGTGTGAGCGTGAGCGTGGATTGCGATTGACTGAGACTTGACTAGTGCCTGTGCATGTGGACCTTCCCCGGAGACCCCTTTGGAATTGTCTGAGTGATTGAGCAATGAGAGCAGTGTGAGCATGAGTGAGTGTCCTGCCTTCCCCCCTCTACCTGGAGTCCTTACGCTCGGAGGTGAGTGTCCTGCACCTCTTCCCCTTCCCCCCTCCTGGACCCCACACAACCCAGGGTGAACTCCCCACTCCTCACCCCCCTTGTGCGTGCTGCGTGTAGCGAGAGAGTGTGGGGCAGCCTTGGGTCCTTGGTCAGCAGCGCCCTATGATGATAGGGGCTCGTTCTCTTTAATTAGAGGTGAGAGCCCAAACACTATCCTGATGGGCATTCTACCACCGCTCGCTCCTTGCTCTGACCTCGGTACCCCTCGGCAGGGTGCGTGTGCTCGACTCCCTTCCCCTACCCCGGTAACAGTATGCCAATGCAATATTGTCTTCCTGAGTATGCAGACAGTCTAACACTCGTCTGGTAAAGATAGCTTAGTTGAAGTGAATGCATTGAGTTTTGGGTGTCAGATTTTGTAATTATAATTGAAAATTGGGAGTTTGGTCAACAAAATACTGTTTGATGTCTTTAGCTTTTCTTTCAGGGCTTAATAAATAAATGATAACATTAAGAAGAAGAAAAAACCATTTTATTTCCACTTTTTACTACTATGCCCCAGCTAATGGTGTGCAGAAAGCACACCAATAATGTTTGTTTTTGTTTTCATTTACAAAAAACCCTTCTTTGGTTTTTTTTTTGTAAACAACCCGACCATTTTTGTTTTGTTTTTTCATTTTATTCTATAATTAATCATTAATAATTACTTATTAATAATTACTAATTAACAGCTGTGCCTGTGTAAAATGGCCACCAAGGCCATTCTGCACATGCACAGTTCTTTCCCAAAATGGTGCTGACGCTGCCAGCACCATTTTGGAAAAAGGTGTGCATGCGCATAATGGTCCACTCAACATTTGCACATATGCTGTGATATTTTTTTTTAAAAAATAAAAAAATAAAATAAAATAAAATCACTGGTCATGCGCAAAATGGTTGCCGGATCATTCTGCACATTCACACCTTTTTCTAAAATGGCACTGGCACCATTTTGAAAAGGGAGTACATGGGCTGTTAAGGGCGACCACTTGTACATGCACTGCACAATTTTGTTTTTTTTAAAAATAAAAATAAAAATAAAATAAAAGAATAACTGTGCATGTGCAAAATGGTCACTGGGACTGTTCTGCATATGTGAAGGGATTTTTGAAAAAAAGGAATTAAATGGAAAAAAATGGATGAAAGAAAATGACAATTGTTTGCTTATTTGTCCGTTTTAATAACATTAGTCTTGAAAATGAATGGGACTCCATTTGTTTTCAGAACTAATTAAAACAATATGAATTTTACACTCCTAACCCCAGCATGCTTTCTATATTCTTTCTGTCAAGCTCCAATGGTAACATTTTAAGGAATTAATCTGCTTATGTTGCAAATTCAGCTGGTGCCACATAGATGTAGGAATTGATGTATTGTCTTATATTTGTGCCTATGCTTTTAATGAAGATGTGTATTTCATATCCATAGATAAAGTAAAGGAGTTTGTTTTGTTTTGGCATTGTGTCGGGAATGGGCTGGTATTTTCTAGAGAGTGGATGCATTTGCTCAGCTTCTTTGCATGATTGTCCTGCAGTGCTTTTATTTTACTTACTTTGGAGCCTAGATTCCATTATTTCAGAGAGAACAATTACATTTTATGTACTGAAATTAAATAGAAACCGTAGTGCAGAATTCTTTTGAGGGTGCCAATTAATGCAGTTTTCATGGTTAATTAAACTTTCTCCGTGTTTTTGGCAATACCAGGTGTCATGGTTTCTTAACAAACCAAAGGAACATTTTAATATCCTTTCTATGTCCTTTCTCTCTAAAAATATTTCTGCCATAGTAGTTAGGAGTTCTGGAGCCAGTTTAAAGCCAAACTAAAAGAAATTAGAGATGAGTTTGGGGATAGTATATGTCAATCAATTTTGATTTTTGGAGCTGCATGTTGTCAGACTTGTTTTGTGCCCATTCATAAAGGTCTTGATGATGTAAAGTCAGACACCCCACCATCTGTTTCCAGCCCCACACAAGGCAATCAAATCGGTAAACATGTGTAAATCAACTACAGTACTCAGGTGCACATACTTCCACTAGCCAATAGAATGGTCAAGATCTTCCCCATCCATCCTGCTCTCCTCAGATGGGAGGGAAGGCCTGAAGGGAAGAGGTGGGTTCATTACAGCTTTTCATCATTCTATTGGCTGCTGACTCCTGCCAACCAATAGAATGCTAAGATATATCAACTACTCCCTGTGAAGATATATCAGTAGGGGTACTGCACAGGGAACTGCAGTGGGCTGCATGTTATCTGTCCAGGGCCATCTCTCCAGCAATCCTTGCCCTTTGCCAGGCAATACCCATCACCTTTACATGGGTCTATCCGTACACTCATGGGGCTTGCACACCTGGCTATGGCTTGACCCTGGCCTGGAATTCTCACGGCGGGGAATAAATGCCCGTCAGGATAGAATGGTGGCCAGTAAGATCTCCAAGAGATCATGCCTCTATCATCAATGGGCGCAAGTGACGCAGGGAAGCCAAGCTCTGCTCCAAGTTCCCACTCACTGCAATCACCCAGGGGAGTAGGGGAGAACGGGACACTTCATGGGGCAGTGATGTGGGAGGCAAGGTTAGGGACCAGACAAGGAGGAGCGACGGGGCACACAGCCATGGCAAGGGGGAAACCCAGGAGGGGTGTGGGGAAGGGGGGAGTCATGCACCCACACACTCACCGCTCGCTTGATACTGTACTCATGCTACGACCAGGAAGGAGGCAAGGGAAATTCAATCACACGGGGGCTTGAAGTCCACACTCACTGTACTGTAGCACAAGCACACAATCTCAATCAGAACACACCACAACACTTAGCTTTGGGGGGGCTGGTTTGTCTCTGTGATCACCAGCGCCATGCTCTCAGTGGCGCTGGGCTTTATCTAGCAGGGCCCGCCCCCGTGCGCGCACGCAAACACTCAGAGCAGCATAACAGGAGTGGGGGCCTCCCCACATCCTGCATTGCCATGGGGGGCGTGGTGTCGGGTCCCAGGCCGGGGCTGGTCACCAGAGGCAATGGCGTCTGCGTGTTCCCGTGCCGCTCCCCTGGCATTGCTGTCACATCGTGGCGGGGGACATTGGAATGCCACGTAGGGGGTTCCCGCAGGGTTCAAAGGTGGTGCCGGTAGGCGTGGCTAACAATACCTCCCCCTCGAGGCTGCCAGCCAATGACCCCAAGCGGGCCAGGATTCGCAGGGTGGCGTAAATGAAATATGTGGACAAGGCAGGGGACCACCAAATTGGCTGCAGAGTCCCAGGAGAGGTCCACAGGGCCATACCCAACCCAATCAACTAGGTAGTGTAATTTACCCTGTATCGTTTTGGCATCTAGAATGGTTTGTACCTCATATTCGGGCCCAGCGGCTGTAATTTCTATGAGGCCTGGGTGAGCAGCAGGGTCAGGGTCCCTCAGGGGGTCTGCTTTCTTCAGTAGGGACACGTGGAAAGTAGGGTGGATGTGGACATGGGTAGGTAGTTGGACAATATAAGTTACTTCATTCAGGTGTTGGAGGATGGGGTATGGGCCTATATACCTGGCATCTATTTTAGCTGATGGACAGGCAGATGGGTAATGACGGTGATCAATCCAGACAAGATTGCTGGGGTTGAAGGGGAGGCCACTCCCAGCGATGCTTGTCCAGCTGTGCTTTATAGCATTGCCGAGCCTGCTGTAGTACCCGTCACGCAAGGGTCTGCGCATCGTTAATTTGGCAGGCCATGGCTCCCACTGTCGGGACTGAAGGCAAAGGGGTTTCTATGACTCCGATATGGGGGTGGAAGCCATAAGAAACATAGAAGGGAGAGTTCCCAAGTGAGGCATTCGGGACATTATTGTAGGTGAACTCAGCAAACGGGAGCCATGTGTACCAGTCATCCTGCAGATAATTTGTGTAGCAGCGAAGATACTGCTCCAGGTTTTGGTTAATACGCTCAACTTGTCTGTTGGCTTGGGGGTGATAGACTGTTGTAGACTTTAGTGTCACTTGGAGGGCTTGAAACAAGGTTTTCCAGAAACGGGCAGTAAATTGAGTGCCAGTAAATTGGGTGCTAATAATTTCTTGTGGGCATCCATGTAGCTTAAGAATGTGATGTATAAATAACAAAGCTGTACGCTTGGCAGAGGGTAGTCCCTTTCAAGTGCTGAAGGGCACTTAAGTGCCGAGGGGCACTTAAAGAACTGGCCGGTGGCTGTGCCGAGCACAGCATCTACTTACCATCAGCTGAGCATCCCCGAGGCTTGTTCCTCTGCCGCTGCTGTTCCTGCTGTCTGGGGGCCCGCGGAGCACCTGCGGAGAGAAGGAGAGTGGGGGCTGTGAGTGGGGAAATTGGTATTACTCTTCTCCCCCCCCCCCACACTGGTGACTGGAAATGCTGAGGGGCACTTATAGAACTGGCTGGCGGCTGCGCCAAGCACAGCATCTACTTACCATCAGCTGAGCATCCCCGAGGCTTGTTCCTCTGCCGCTGCTGTTCCTGCTGTCTGTGGGCCCGCGGAGCACCTGCGGAGAGAAGGAGAGTGGGGGCTGTGAGTGGGGAAATTTACATTCCTTTTCTCCCCGCCCCCCCTTAGGGAGCTTATTGCCAACTGTAAGGGGGGGAAGGCTCCAGGCCCCGATCTAATATCAGCTGAAATCTTGAAGGAAGCGCCGGATTGGTGGGCTGGGCTTCTTGCCCCGCTATTTACTTCAATAAATGCGACAGGGAGAATCCCGAAATCTTGTATTAATAGCATCGTGGTCCCTATATTTAAGAAAGGTGACCCCGGGGACCCAGGCAACTATCGACCCATCAGCCTTCTGAGCATTATTGGGAAGCTTTATACCAGATTATTGTTAAACAGGCTCCAGAACTGGCTGGCTGGAAATAAAATCATCCTTCCGGAACAGGCGAATTTCCAACGATCCCGTTCAACAACGGACCATGTGCTGGTTCTTGCTCATTTGGCTGATGAAACTCTGAAACGGGGACTGAAGGCATACCTTTGTTTCGTCGACTTGAGGATGGCATTTGACTCCATCTGCAGGGGCCGGTCGTGGGCTAAGCTCCGGGTTCTGCAGATGGAGCCAAGACTGCTTTTCCTAATAGCCAGCCTCCATGAGGGAAATACTCTCCAGGTTAGGTTGAATAAGTGGGGAGATTTGACGCAGAGGGTTAAGGTGGACAGAGGGGTGATACAGGGCTGCTTGTTGGCCCCCGCTCTGTTCAACATATTTATAAATGATCTGCCTCAGTTCTTGGCTGAGGCCGATACCTATCCCCCACAAATTACTGGGAGGAAGGTCGCTGCCCTGCTTTATGCGGACGATACGGTCCTGGTCTCCCGTACCCCAGTTGGGCTGCGTCGTGCCATGCAACGGCTAAGTGATTACTGCTGTAGGGAAAATCTGACAGTTAATTACAGGAAGACTAAGGTTTTGACTATAGGACGCAGGAGGCATAGGACCATTCATGTATGGCGGATGGGAGACCATCAGATCGAACAAGTGGATAGGTTTCAATACCTGGGTGTGTATTTCGCCAACTCCCTTAGTTGGAGGGAACACTGGAGTATGGCAAAGATTAGGGCGGGGCAGACGGTGGGGGTAATTGGGGGTTTCTATTTTTGTAAAGGGGGTCAGTTGGTTTTCCCTGCGTTAAGACTGTTTCAGGCTAAGGTTATTAGCCAACTATTGTATGCCTTCCCCGTATGGGGGCTAAAGTACTTGGACCAGCTAGAGCCCATCCAGAATGGGTTCCTTAGGGCAATTTTGGGGGTCCCACAAGGTACGCCGCAGGTTTTTCTCCATTTGGAAACGGGGTCTCTCCCGTTAAAAGTGACTGCGATTTTGACACTTGTCCGCTATTGGTTAAAGGTTGAATTACTACCTCTGGGTGATGATTCCCTTGTGGGGATGGCCAGGGATGAGGGTCTTCTGTGTTCCTGGAGAACGGAGATTGAAGGGCTTGTGAGAAGATTAGGTCTCATGGGGGATTCTGCTAAATCAGGGGGTGAAAGCCGCAATGATGATGGTTAGACAGCGCCTTTTGGACCAGCAATTACAGATTGACAACGATAGTATCCGTGGCCAGCGGGTTAACCCCTTGTATATTCCCCCAGCGAGAACTCTAAATGAAGCAAGCTATTTGGTGGCTTGGGCAGATTTTTCTCTGAGACGCCCTTTTTCTTGTTTTCGTTGTGGAGTTTTCCCCTCGGCGGTGTTGAAGGGCCGATATAATGGCGTCCCTGCTCAGGAACGTTTTTGCCAATCCTGCTCCTTGCAGGTATTGGACACTGAATTTCATATTATTTTTGAATGCCCTGAGTACGTGTTACTCAGGGGTAAATTACTGGTGTCCCTCGGGAGAGAGGGGATAGGTACTCTTTCCGCCACCGCCCTCGTCCCTTGCCTGAGTGATATGTCCTCGAATTTAACAAGGACCGTGGCTGCCTTTGGAAGAGTTGTTATGAATGACAGGTGGCGCAGGGAGGGGGGGCTGCTAGGGTGAGAGACGGGTGGTACCCTTAGGGCCTCTGGGCCCTGGTATGCCGTGCCCGGTGGGTAAGGGAATTGCTTGGCAGTTTAGCCTTGTGCTTCTAGTTATTTCAGAAGAGTATAGACATGAGGATTGGCATTTTCCCCGAGTCCTATTTGAGATAGGTGAGGTAAATGTATTGACTAAGCCCAATTCCCAGTTGTTATCCATACCCCTCTTGCGAGGTTCTGGAGAAGTATTTAAAATGGGATGTGCTTCCAGGAGTCTGATTAGGGCTCTTTTATTTTATATGGCTATTTGCTATTGTATTATTGTACTTGAAGCTGTTTATATTTTTTATATTTTATATTTTATATTTTGGTCCTGTAGCCCATAATGTGCTGGATTTTGTACCTTTGTAATAACCTTGGTTGATACAATAAAGTTTATTATATATATCTCCCCGCCCCCCGCACCGGTGACCGGAAGTGCCGAGGGGCACTTAAAGAACTGGTTGGCGGCCGTGCCTCAGCCCGCAACCGGCGGCCACAACCGGCGGCTGTGAGCCAAAGGGTGCGGCCCTTTGGGGCCCTTCGGGGTCTGGAGGGGGAGGAGGGGGGGATGTGTTGTTTGNGGGGTAGTAGGTGAGATCAGGGGGAGGGTCTGTTCACGAGTTTTGTTGCCTGTGGTGACTGGAGGGGGAGGAGGGGGGGGATGTGTTGTTTGAAAGAAGGGATAGTTGTATGATGGGTGATTGGGTGGGAGGGGGGATCAGGATGGGGTGTCACCCTTTGCAAATATGGAGAGAGAGATGAAGCAGGAGGTAGTAGGTGAGATCAGGTTGAGTGTCTGTTCATGAGTTTTGTTGCCTGTGGTGACTGGGGAAAGTGGAGGGAGGGGTGAGAAAGGGACAGAAATGGAGGAAGAGAAGCAGAGGGTAGTATTTTGTGGGAATGAGAATAGGGGAGCTACAGAGGGGGGCTCTCGGATGTTTATGGAAGATGGTAGGGGGGAGTTATCTCAGGGTGGTGTGTCTTGGGTGGGCTTCGTGACGGAGACAGGAAAGTGGGAGGAGTTGGACGAGCTATGTATGATTCATGATGTAGGGTTGGTGGGACCACCTCCCCCTGGTGAGAGAAGGGTGGAGGTGGTCAGGTTTCCCCTGGTGGCGGCAGGGGATGATTTGGTGGTGAATGGGACCTACCCTGTTATTGTGGGGGAGGTCATAGAATGGGATGTTAGCTGAGTCGTAATGGGGAATGTGGTTTTTTGAACAATTGTGAATTTTGTGTATGCTATATTTAAATTGTATATTATGTTAGCAAATGCTATTTTTGTAATGATTTGGGTCCCCTGTGTGGAAAAACCCAATATATGTTATGTTGTTGTAAGCTGCTCGAGTCCTCCGGGAGAGAGTTCGGGGTATAAATAAAAATGGAAAATGGAAAATGGAACTGAAGTGCTCTAATTTCGTAAAGTGGTCTACAACTACCAGAACGGTGGTATATTGACATGATGGCAGTAATTCTACAATAAAGTCAAGACCGATGCATTGCCAAGGGTCGTGAGGCAGTGGGGCAACTTGTAAAACCCCTATCGGAGAATGGCGGGGAGTTTTGGTCTGGGCGCAAACAATGCAGCTAGAAATGTGTCAGCGAACATCTTGGGTTAGGGTGAGCCACCGAAAGGAACGCTGTATCAGTTGCTGAGTTCGTTCAGCTCCTGGGTACCCAGCCGTGGGGGCTTCATGACGCACCCAGAGAATATGGGGTTGGCAAGATGGAGGAACTACTATGCATCCTTGCTTCAGAAATAGCCCGTCCTGCATGACATACGTGGCATCCTTGTCAGGTGGAAGGTACAGAAAACTACAAAATATTGTATTCCAAAGTACCAATTCCAAATTACTGAATAATGAAATATTAAGTAACAAAGATTTGAATAATGAAAAAATGGACATGGAAAGTCAATCGTGTGTGAATTTTGAACAGAAGATTTTTGTGATCCGGGCTCTCAATTTGTTTTTGCATCAGGAATGATCCAAGTCTCCACTACACTATGCTGCTTCCCATTCTTGAGATTTTTCTTGATCAAACATACCATTATACCCGCATTGTGGAATAAGGCATGTGTATAACACTTATTAGGTGTAAAGGCTGCAACTCCTTATTAACATAACATTAACATTGACTGAGTTTGGAGCAACTGAGCATAAACCTAGAAGTGTCCTGTTCCAGCATTAATCATTGATTCCAAGTTGGCTCTGCCCCTCGCTTCATAATTTCCAAATCATCGGACTCCCATAAAAAATGGCATCCTTTCCCTCCAATTGGTGGAAAAGTTATAGCACAAAGTATAGTGGGAATTTCTCTTACTCATCTGACCAATCAAAATTCCTCTTGTCTGCTTATTCCTAACTAATCCAGCTTCTTGGGACAGAACTGACCTACACGTATAGGGAGGGAATGGAATTATAAGGGGAGTCATGGATCTAGCAGACAGCTAATGTCCTGCCTAATGATGCTGCACCCGGACACCCTCCTCCCCCCCCACCCGAGTTTGGTCATAAGTTCCCCAAGTGACAAATACCTCACCTCTTATTGAGGTGTCTCCGATTTACCATCCTATTCCAGCTATAAACCCTTTAACCAATTCCTTTGCACTGGACCACCAATTTGCAGCATGAACTAAGTTGGTGGGCTTAAATGCTCCCAATGATTGCACAAACTGCAAGCACAGGTGATGGCATTTCAGGGAAGGCAAACAACAACAACAACAACCTGACAACAACTGGCCAATTTATGCCAGAAGAGGAAGAATTCCTTCCTGGATCCTCAAATAAGAAGCAACTAGCGAAGCTTACCCTGCCAGTTCAAGGGTGGGTGGGTTTTGATGCCCTAACCACCTGCTCCTGCTCTGAGGTGCATTTCCCCCTGGCTCCCCTTTATAGTTTCAGGGTTGTGACTATTGAGGAGCTGCGAACATGCCACAAAGCCCCGGAATGAGCAACAATCTGCAACTTTAAATTGTCTACCTCCGCCCTACCATCAATGGGGTTAACCCTTTTGCTCCTGGTGGCCCAAGCTGTAAACAGTGCTCCCTACTTCACTGCTTCATTCCTGATAAGGCTAGAACGGACAAGGACCATCCCACACCCAAGTTGCAGGATTGGAGGGAAGATAATTGCCAGTGCTTGGAAACCCAAAGTCAGTAGTTCTCAACCTTTGGTCCATGGCCAAACCTTTGATCTCAGGTTCATATCTGGACTGGGTCTGGCACAACGCCTCTGGCCACAGCTTTATATAAGTTCCTTCTCCTGCAACCACTTCCAGCTTCTCTTCCAGTGGCATCCCTTTCCTCCAATTGGTGGAAAAGTTACAGCTCAAAGTAGGGTGGGAATTTCTCTTAGATCATCTGACCAATCAAAATTCCTCTTGTCTGCTTATCCTTAACCAATCCAGCTTCTTGGGACAGGACAACTTCACTATGCAGCTACAGTTATGGGGAGGGAAGGGAATGATAACAGCCATTCTCACCTCCCTCCACCCCCTCTAATTTTGTGTAGATTCTGTAATAAGAATTGTATACGTGCAAAGGGCTGAAAACTACTGCACCAACCATTCTGAGCTATACTGAGTCTGGATGCAATTAACTGAAGCACAAAATAGTTTTGCTTTTGAAGTTTCAGCTTTTCTATTTCCCCACCAATTCTTCTTTTACTTTGAAATAGATAAAAAAAAAAAAAAGCTGTACATGTGCAGAATGGCCTGGGAGCCATTTGCAGTGATTTTTTCCCATTGGTTTGTTTGTTTTTTTAACAAAAATGGATGAAAGCAAATGATAATTGTTTGCTTATTCATCCATTTTCATACGTAAATTACTAAAGCAAATGGGGCTTTGTTTTAGTAATTAAAAAAACAAAAACAAACTGCAGACTCCTAGATAGAAGTAAGGAAGGCTAGAGTGAGACAACAGCGACTGTGGTACTTGAGGTTAGGGATGTGTGAATGCAGTTCGGATGTTAGATGTTTGGGCTGAACTCGGCATGTTCAGTTGACCAAACCAAACGTTCGAAAGACCAAACAGTTCAGCCACGTTCGGCTGCGTTTGGGCAGGGGAAACGTGGTAAACAAGCCCAGGGAGGAGGGGGGGGGCACCTGAGGAGCAGACTTCCTGGAGCCAGGGGTGGAGAGGCTTGGAATAGCAGCCAGCCTGCCCAATCACAAACCCTCTTTTCCTCAGACCACTGGCTTCGCAGGCTGCAATTGGCCATAGGTTAGGCTGCACGGAGCTGATGGGGCTCATGGTAAGGTGGGCACAGCAATTAACAAAAGACATTGCCCTTCCCCCCTCCAATTCCTTCTAAGCTAGCCACTGATCCGGTCACTCTGCATTTTCAGAAGACTCCCTCTCCCAGCACTTTCTGTTCCTCACAATCCATTGCTATCTTCCTCCTATTTCACCCATTTCCACACATATACCTCATAGTTTCATTTATTTAGATTAGATGAGATAGATTTAGGTGTTATCCCTGTGTTCTTTCTCCCTACCCTCCACTGAATTCATCCCTGTATATATTCCATCCCTTCCCCTGGTTTTGGATTTATTTAGAGTAGGAGATTACATTGATTTAGGTTTCATTTCAGTTTTGTACCCCTCCTGTGGTGTTTGTTGTGAGCTGTCTGTGCCCCGCCCCCATCCCTGTGTGGATAGATAGATAGATAGATAGATAGATAGATGTAGGAGTTAGCTTAGCTATAGAGGATAGAGATAGTATGTAGTGATTCAGTTTTAATATTTTATAGTGTGTTTGTAGGACTAGGCCTTTCTAGATATTAGATACCTCTGGGAAATCTAAAGTCTGATCCTGCTGTGCCAAATCCAATGCTGCGTCTGGGCAATCTAAAATCTGCTCCTGCTGTGCCAATGTTGCTAATGCTGCCTCTGGCAATCTAAAGTCTGCTCCTGCTGTGCCAAATCCAATGTTGCCTCTGGGCAATCCAATGTCTGCTCCTGCTGTGCCAATGTTGCCAATGTGCCAATGCTGCCTCTGGGCAATTTAAAGTCTGCTCCTGCTGTGCCAATGTTGCCAATGATGCCTCTGGGTAATCTAAAGTCAGCTTCTGCTGTGCCAATGTTGCCAATTATACCTTTGGGCAGTCTGCTCCTGCTGTGCCAATATTGCCAATGATGCCTCTGGGCAATCTAAAGTCTGCTCCTGCTGTGCCAATATTGCCAGTGATGCCTCTGGGCAATCTAGAGTCTACTCCTGCTGTGCAAATGCTACCTCTGGGAAATCCAATGTCTGCTCCTGCTGTCTGCTGTCTGTGCCATGGGTTCTGTACCTGGGCAACTCAATGTCTGCTGCTGCTGCCAATGCTGCCTCAACTGTCTGTGCCAAGGGTTCTGCTTCCGGGCAATCCAATGTCTACTGCTGCTGCCAATGCCACCTATGCTGTCTGTGCCACTGGTTCTGTGTCCCAGCAACCCAAAATTTTCTGATGCCTCCAATGCTGCCTCTGCTGTCTGAGCCATGGGTTCTGTACCCGGGCAATCCAATGTCTACTGCTGCTGCCAATGCTACCTCAACTGTCTGTGCCAAGGGTTCTGCCCCAGCAGCCCAATGTCTGCTACTGGGTGGCCACGTGATTCACCACTAGGCAAGGCTTGACCAATTGGCAGAATAGCTTGTTCAGATCCTGAGAGTAGGATGCAAGCCTGCAAAGCCCAGCCAAGCAGGGGTGCCAGCCACCGAGCCCTGGCCGGGCCTCTGCAGCTCCCCCACCCATTCCAGCCAGCCTAGGGTGATCCACAGCAAGGGCCTGGCTCTCATCTCTTAGGACTGACTGACCCATGTTCAACAACTGCTGTTCACATGGAACCCTTCTCCACTTCGGCCTTCAAAGTTCTCATTTGAATATGATTGATTATATATTTCCTACTACCACCAAGATCACAGCTGCCCTGGCAGGGTCTCTGCTGCTCCCCCATCCATGCCAGCCAGTCTGTAAGCAAGCTCCTCTTGTTTATTTCCTCACCTGCCTCAGTGATGATGTATACCTCTTCTAAAATAGCTGTCTGTGTCCAACAGGAGCAGAGCTGGCTGTCCCTGGTCCAAGTTAAGGATTTCCAAGGGACAGCGACAGCTGGTCAGATGCCGTCAGAACCATGATGCTCTCCTGAGCCTGCCTGCCCGGGCAAGCCAGGGTGTCAAGCATCAAGCCTTCCCGGTCTCTACTGCTACTGCTGCTGGGTCTCTGATGATGCTCTTCTGGCACTCAGTGAGCAGGGGACATAGCCTTGGAAGAAATAGCCAGGAGCCCTGGGTAGCCGGTTTCCCCAGGGCTCACATCGGGTGGGGACATGTCAATTGTGAAGGCCAGCCCAGTGTGCTTCCCCCTCCCCCATGGTCCATGGCAGAGGGAGTTCATGGTGGCTTGCTGCTCTGGTAGCCATGCTGGGAGATGCCTGATTGAATCCCTCCCTAAACACTCCATCTGAGTGTATGCTCTGAAGCAGTGCCACTCAGCATTGCCAGCCTGCAACACCCGGCCAAGTAGGGGTGCCAGCCACTGAGCCCTGGCTGGGTCTCTGCCGCTGCTCCACCTGCAATGCCTGATCGAGCAGGGGTGCCAGCTACTCCAGCCCCAGGACGCACCATCAGGGTTCTGTAGCCGTCATTCTGCTCACGGGGAGCCGTCACATGGAACCCTTCTCCACTTCAGCCTTCAAAGTTCTCCAGCCCCAGGACTCACCCTCGGGGTTCTGGGGCCTACATTACAGGTAGAGAGGGCTGTCATACCACTGCATCAATAAGCTTCCACTGTAAGCCCAGAACCTACCGTCAGGGTTCTGGGGACATCATTCTGCTCATGGGGAGTTGTCATTCCACCGTATCAAGACCTAGCCACTCCAGTCCCAGGACCCACCCTCAGGGTTCTGGGGCCTATGTTCCAGGCAGGGAGGACTGTCCATCCACATCATCCAGAATCAGCAATAGGGATGCTGCTGCTGGTGCTGATACTGCTCAGGCTGGGGGAAGAGATAAACTCCGCGGGCTGAAAGGGATGGCTACTCTCACTCCCACCATCCCCAGGGGAGTCCTTCTCCCCCTGCTGCTGCTGCTGCTTCTGCTGCTGCTACCGTGAACTCTCCAGAATTCTGCCTGCTGGACCCTCTCCACCAGATCACCCTTCCAGTGCCCATAGAGCTCCAGGATCTCCCATTCCACCCCATAGTACCCTGGGGGTGCCCCGCTGTCCGTCACCAGTTGAACCTGATGCAAGGTGGCTTTCTGCTTGAGAAGTCACCTGAGCATCAGGAACATGGAGGAATTCCACCGGGTGGACACATCCTGCATCAGCTGGTGCACTAGGGAGTCTTGCTTGGCCTGCTTCGCCCAGAGGAGGTCACTGCCCATCATGCTCCAGTTAAAGAAACCACCAGCCAGCTTCCTCCCCCACTTGATCAGGGAGCTAACAGGGCCTGCCACAATCCCCTTCTCCCCCAAGTCCAGAGCATCCGGAACACCAGGTGAAGGGAGGGTTGTGAAGGGCACACCTGGCGTGACCCACTCCCTCACCATGGTGGCCAAGGGTGCCTCGATGTTCCAAGAAGTGTGGGGGACATGGCATCCATGACTTCCGCCTGAAGAAGGGCCCACCTATACCCTGCTTCAGGACCCCTCCTGTCTCTGACAAATGCTACCTCCAGGTCCTGCCACCAGTGCGTTGTCAGTCACTGCCAGGTAGGCATGCTGTGCATTCCTACTCGACCCCAGATCGGCGGTGAAGTGGACATTGCTGTGCTGGGTTGGGTTCTCCACTATCCTAGTTACCATCAGGGCCAGGCGTTTCAGGCTGCCAGGCATCGATGGAGCAGTGGCAGAGGCCTGGCCAGGACTCGGTGGCCGGCCTGGCACCCCTACTTGGTTGGGTGTTGCAGGCTGACAGGCATCAGTGGCAGCCTGACTCAGGGTGGTGTGCAAGGGCAGCTTAAACTGGGGGGCCAGGAAGCCAATCAGGTGCCTAAACCCCATGTCCACAACCGCCGAGAAGGGCTGCGCATTGAGCACAATCCTTTCCCCCAACATGCACATGGCTTTCAGTTCAAGGACAGTTTCCTCCCCAGTGCTTATGTGCCGATGGACTTGGCAGCTGCCTCCACCCCAGCTCGTCCATGGTGCACTGTTGCTGCTGCTGCTCCCCCCAGCAGCGATACTGCTTCTGCTGCTATCAGCAGCTTTCAGAGCAAGATTCTTGTCCTCTGATGGAGGCGGACGACTAGCCGCTGCAGTCGGGCACCCGCTGGTGTCCACTTAGCAGCACAGTGCTGTGGCATCCCTTCAGCTGCCTCGCCATAGCAGTTGTGCCAAGGTTGATGAGCACCTGCCCTTGCTTTACCACCTTATGGAAAAAACTGCACTGCACCTCCCTGAGATCATCCACCTGCACCAACTTAAAAGGTGCCCCGCCCAGACTGAGGATTTTTTGCTGCCTCCTGTCTTCTAGCCTGCACCGGGTGATGCACTGCTGACAGCACTGCTGGGAGAGGAAGAACAGCACCAGACATCTCCTCCTCGGGACTAGTGTCTGCATCACTGTCCCCAATCAGAATGACATCCCGCGAAGGGGAGTACTGGGACCCTGAGGCTGATGAACTGTCCACCATGCTGCTGCCACTCTCTCTGTGCCCCCTGTAGCTGCTTCTGCTGCTGCTCCTCTCCCTGCTGCCATTGCCCAGGGATCAGGCCCTGCCTCTAGCATCTGGGATGGGATCCACCAGCCCTGGACTGCTGGGGATCACCTCAATAATGGGGGTCAGGGACATTGGTGGCCCTGGAGGAGCACCCGACCCTGAAACACCTGAACCTTCTCCTGCAGCTGCCGCAGCAAAGACAGCTGCCACAAAGGAGACAGCTGCAGCCTCCTGGAGTGCAGGCCTTCCAGTGCCATGTGTGGCAGTGGAGGACTCTGGCAGGAGGCGTCACCGAATCACACCCCAGCTAGTGCCACTGCTGGGAGCCTCTGAAGTCTGACTGCCAAAATCAGGCCTGTGCAGTTTGGGGCATGGTGATGGGCTCAGGCTGCTGTTGATGCCTGCTGCCACTCCACTGGCATGGCCCATGCCATCTCTGCCACGTGCCCCATTGCCCACCTTACGGGCACCAGAACAGGCAGTGGCAGCTCCAAGTGTGCCAGAGACCAAAGCCCAGGCAAGATTTGACAGGTGGTTTGCTACTCATCCACATGGGATCACCCACGTCCATATCCTGTACCCAGACGCAGTCCATGCTGATCTCTGTCTTGTTGGTGGGGCCACTGTCTGTAGGATCGTTCAGGAAGCTCAAGTCAATGGGTTGAATGGAACATATGGGAGGGAGGGGCAGAAGTTGGTGGCTACACAGCTCTCGGAGAGATGTGTGTGACCAGCCCTGGACAAGGGTCTCTTGTCCTGCCCACCAACCAGTGTCCCCAGCGAGCAGGTGTTCTCTATGGTGGGGGACATTTGCCCGCTGCACCTCCTGAGACTGGGGGCCAAGTTGGTGGATCAGTTGCTTTTCATCAAGGTGTCTGTCTGCTGCTGCTGCCGCTGCTACCATGGGTTCTGCTCCTGCTCCTGCTGTTGCTGGGTCTCCGGCGGCCAGTCCTGGTGCCACGGGCACAACCTGGGGTGCCAAGCTCCAAGGATTCCCAGTCTTTGCTGCTGCTGCTGCTGCCGCTGGATCTCAGATGGCCGGCCCTGGCACCACGGGAACCCCCGGGGGCCAAGCGCTGACCCTGCCTGCCCGGGCAAGCCAGGGTGCCAAGCGTCAAGCCTTCCGGGTCTCTACTGCTACTGCTGCTGGGTCTCTGATGGCCTGCCATACTGCCACAGGCACCCCTAGGTGCCAATCGCTGAACCTGCCTGCCCGGGCAAGCTGGGGTGCCAAGTGGCAAGCCTTCCCAGTCTCTGCTGCTGCTACTGCTACTGCTGGGTCTCTGATGTCCTGCCATGCCACCACAGCCCCCCCCCCCCCGGTGTCCCTGGAGTGCCCCAAGCCTCACGGCGGGTCCAAACTCTGCCGAACATTTGGCGAGACCAAACTTTTTGGAACCGAACAACCGAACCCGAACTCGGTTTTCAAACCAAAGTACCGAACAGCTGACTATCCGAACTACACTCTGTTCGCACATTCCTACTTGATGTACCCATGTTGCATGGATCTTGGGACTGGGTAGGATGAAATGAGGAAGTGTAGGTGAACTGTCTTTGGTTATTTATTTTAATTTATTTTGGTATTTTATTTACTTCATTATTATTTCGGTCACTTCAGTATTTCAGTAATTATACTTCATTTACTAAGGAATAAAATAACTGAATATCGAATTACTGAAACGGCCCAAACTAGGGCAGAAACAATAATCCCACGTTCTCACGAAAATGTGCAAGATTCTCACAGCACAAGATCTCATGAGAAAATCTCGAAAATCTCAGATGCACTCTGTGCATGCGCAAAATTACTGCTGCAGCCTGCGGCTATTCCGTACATGTGCAACCCACAGGTGGCCATTTTGCGAATGCACAGAGCGTTTTTTGAGGGTTCACGAGAATCTCAAGAGTTTTGTGTGAGAAGAGGTCAAGAATTGACTGATTCCCAATCTGTTCTCATTCTCGCAAATCTCAGTGCGAAGTCGATTCTTGCCAAGATTTGCAAGAAATGCGGGACGAGTTTGAGCCCTAGCCAAAACTGTAACCAAGAAATACCAAAGTAAACAAAATACCAAACATGAAAATATGAAAACAAATATTTGGAACTACAAATGAAGTATGAAGTGAATACTTTTTCATATTCACAATCAAATGGTTGTGAATATACCAAATATGTCTTGTCCTCCTTGATTTCTCTGCTGACTTTGGCACTGTTGACCATGGCCTCCTCCAGGATTTGCTATATTCCCTTGGTTCCCAGGACTCTTTTCTCGACTGTGTCTCTTCATATCTCTTGAACCGCTCCTTCAACATTTCTCTTGCTGGTACCTCCTCATCTCTTCTCATCTCTGTGGGAGTTCCCCAAGTCTCTGCACCATGGGTCCTTTTCCCTACTCCCTTTACACTCTTTCACTAGGTAAACTCATTGAATCCTAATGGCTTCCTGTACCACCTGTATGCTGATGTCTCCACTCCCATGCTCTCCTCCTCCATCCAGTCTTGTATCACCGACTGTCTCTCTGACATCCCTACTTGGATGTCTCACCACCAACTTAAGTTTAATATGGCCAAGACTGAACTCATCATCTCCCCTTCCCCCCCAAAAAATGTTCCCCTCCTACTTCCCTGTGAGTTTTCATTAAGGCTGCCACCATCCAGCCTGTCACTCAGGTTTCATCATTGACTTCTCCTTCTCCTTGATGCCTCAGATCTAGGCTCTTGCAAAATCTTGTTGCTTTGCTCTGTATAATCTTATTAAAATCCAGCACTGCCTAACTGTTGGCACTGCAAAAACCCCAGTTCACACCCTAGTCATCTCTTGCCTTGAATACTGTAACTTCCTCTTTACTGGACTCCCCTGCTCTGATCTCACACACACACCCTCCAATCTCCGTTCAATGCTCTGCTGCCAAAGTCATCCACCTTGCCCATCGCTTTGACCATGTTCAACCTCTCCTCTCCATTGGCTTCCTCAGGGAGCTTTGCTCCTCCTCTTCCCCGACCCTCTGATGCTTGCGACTCCCTTGCTACTCTAAAAGTCTTTGCCCCTTCTCTCTTGCTGCTCCCCATGTCTGGAACTCCCTCCCTGCCTCCCAACTTTCAAATCCCTCCTAAAAACCTACCTCTTCCATCAGGCTTTTGCTGGATTGACTGCTTCTCCCTTGTCTCCCCCTTCCTTGTCACTCAAAGACTGTAAGTCCCTTGGGGGAGGTTGCTGTCTATAATTACCGATTGTACAGTACAAGGTACACCAGTGGTGCAATAATAATAATAATAATAATAATAATAATAATAATAATAATAATAAATACAAAATATCCTGCACATTCTATTAGAATTACTAGGGATGGGCGAACAGATCACGGTTCGGGTCCGGCCGTTCGGTTCAGCTGCGTTCGGTTCGTCCGTTTGGTTCGTCCGTTTGGTTCGTCCGTTCGGTTCGGCTGCGTTCGGGTCGTCCGTTCAGTTCGGCAGTTCGGTTAGTTCGCCGGGTTTGGGTTCGGTTGTTCACTTTGGCCATTTGGTTTGGCCGTTCGGCCGTTCGGTTCGGCCGTTCGGGGAATGTTGTTATGGGTGGGTTTTTTGTTTTTTATATGGTTTTTATTGGGTTTTATATGGTTTTCTTTTCTTTTTTATTTGTTTTTTTGGTGTTTTTTTTTGTTTAAATCTAATTATATATATATATATCTACACTAAATCTAACTGCTATTAACTATTCTAAATGCTATGAACTAAATGGATTATCTAATAAGTACACAGACCTACTCCTACAAACACTAAAACTAAATCA
>QEPC01000321.1:470468-485305 GCA_003113815.1 Sphenodon punctatus
GCACCACCTGCCCCACTGCCTCAGCCATGCTGCTTCCCCTTTTGTGCTGTGCCCCATGCTCCCCAGAGTGGCCTGCACACAGGAGGAGCTGCTGGCAATAGGGGTGCTGCTGCTGCTCATCCTGCTGCTGGTCCTGCTACTACCACTAGGGCTGGGGGCAGGGATAGACCCAGGTGGCTGGAAGTGGTTGCTGCTCCCACTCCCACCATCCACAGGGGCGTCCTGCTTCATGTCTTGCGTTGCCTTCCGGACCTTCTGCACCAGCACACCCTTCCGGAGGCCATAGACTGCTGTCTCGTGTGCCATGCTGCCCTTGATCCTGGGGTCCAGCATGGTTGCCAGGACATATTCCTCCCTGCGCAGGAGCTCATCAAAGTGCGCACTCAGCCCCGCCTTCAGCTTCCATGATAGGTCAAGCACCTCATCGGATATCTTGCTGCCCGCAGGGCCACAATTCCACCTCCTGAGAATCTTGTCCAGTCACCTGTGGAGACTATGGACCAGCGGGGTCACCTGGCTGAGCGTGGCAGTGGAGCTGTTCACGGTCTCTGTCACATCCAGAAATGGTCTCAGAATGAAGACCATGTGAGCAAGGATCTCCCATTCCTCCCTGTTGTACCCTGGAGGTGCCACAATGTCTGTTTTCAGTTCCACCTAATGCAAAGCGGATTTCTGCTCAAGAATCCGTTCGAGCATCAGGAAGGTGAAATTTGACCTGGTGGAGAAATCTTGGACCAGCTGGTGCACCGGGGACCCTTGCTCGACCTGCTTCTCCCAGAGAGGCTCTATGCCCTTCATGCTCCTGTTGAAGAACTCTGCCAGCTTCCTTCCCCTGTTGACCAGGGAGCTAAGGGTGCCTGGCCCAATCCCCTTTATCCCCCCAGCCCAGAGCATCCTTGACCACAAGATGGAGGGTGTGTGTGGAGAATGGGATTCTTCTGAAGCCCCCGTCACAAACTGCCTTCAGTATATTGGCTGCATTGTCCGTGACCACACACCCTTGGTGAAGGCCACACCTGGCGTGACCCACTCCCTCACCATGGCGGCCAGGGATGCCTTGAGGTTCCTTGAGGTGTGGGAGCTGTCCATTACTTGCGTCTGAAGCAGGGCCCACATATATCCTGCTTCAGGACCAATCCTGCCACTGGCAAGCGCTGCCTCTGGGTCCTGCCACCAGTGTGCAGTCACTGCCAGGTAGTTGTGCTGGGCGTTCTTGAAGGACTACAGGTCAGTGTTTAAGTGGACAGGGGCCCCCCCAGCCCCTGCCAGATGCTCCCTCACCCGCTCCTTCAAAGCCCTGTACAAATGTGGCAACACATTCAGACTCAGGGTGGAGCAGGAAGGCAGTTTAAACTGGGGGGCCAGGAAACCAATCAACCGCTGGAAGCTCTTGTCCTCTACAATAGAGAAGAGCAGCCCATCTAGCACAATCATCTCGGCCAACAGGCGCTTTGCTTTCTCCTGAAATAAGCCACGCTGCCCTACAGCATCCGATGGCCTTGCCAGCTGTCCCCACCTCAGGTCCTCCATAGTGGATTGATGCTGCTGCTGGTGAGGCTCCTGCTGCTCGTTTACCCCCATACTGCTCCTGCTGGTAGAGGCAGCAGCAGTTGGTGCTGGACGCTTGCCCATTGAAGGAGCTGGGCGACTGGCTGTTGCAGTCGGGAACCCGCTGGCATCCACTTCCCCTGCCTTCCTGCTTAGCATCAAAGCACTATGACATGGCTTGAGGTCCCTCGCCATTGCAGTCGTCTCAAGGTTGGTGAGCACCTGCCCACACTTCACCAGCTTATTGCACAAAGTCCACTGCACCTCTCTGGGATCATCTGCATACACCAACTTAAAATGTTCCCAGACTGAGGATTTTTTCCTCCCTCCTGCCTTCTGGCCCACCCTGGGTGAAGCACTGCTGCCCTCCCACTGGGAGGGGACAACTTGGTGGCACTGGTGACACAGCTCTGGGAGGAGGCTCAGCCATCGCCTCAGCTACAGACATCTCCTCTGCGGCACTAGTGTCAAATTCTTCCTCACTGTCCCTGATCATGGTGTTGTCCCATGAAGGGGACTACTGGGACCGTGAGGCTAGACTGCCCATGCCTGCCATGCTGCTGGCACTATCCCTGTGCCCCCCTCTATAGCGGCTAATACTGCTGCTGCTGCTGCTGCTGCTGCTACTCCTCTCCCTACTGACATTGCCCGGGGATCGGGCCCTGCCTCAAGCAACTGGGGTGGGATCCACCAGCTCTGGATTGCTGGGGATTACATCGACAGTGGGGAACATTGATGGCCCTGGAGGAACATCAGAAGCAGCAGCACCTGCTCCAGCACCAGCACCAGCACCAGCAGAGACAGATGCAGCCTCAAGTCCTGGAGGCCTTCCAGTGCTCTGCGTGGCAGTGGAGGAGGGCACTACCAGGAGGTGATGTTGGGCCGCTGAAGTCTGTTGCCCTAAAGCAGGCATGCTGAGTTTGGGGCATTGTGATGTGCTTGGGCTACTGATGCTGCCTGCTGCCACTCCCCTGGCACGGCCCCTTCCACCTCTGGTACATACCCCATTGCCTCACCTACGGGCAGCAGACCAGCCTCTCCTTCCCTTCTCCATTTCCCTCTCCAAAATAATGTTTTTATATTTTATTTTGATTTTTTAATTTAAATATTGTATATATATGTATATATACAATAAAACTTCTATTAACTATTCTAAATGCTATGAACTAAATGGATTATCTATCTAATAAGTACAAAGGCCTAAGGATGGGTGAACGCAATTCGGAAGTTTGGAGTTCGGCCTGAACTCGGCCTGTTCGGACGACTGAACTCGAACACGAACCTGAACACAAACATACCGAACAGAACAGAACACCGAATGGCAAAATGGCCGGACAGTTCGGTCAGTTCGGATCGTTTTTGGGTGAGTTCAGGTGGCAAAAAAGGTTCACTGTAAGGTGACAGGGAGGGATAGTATTAGTCACTGAGGAGCAGACTTCCAGGCACCAGGGGTGGAGATGCTTGCAAGAAATGAAACTATCTGCCTCCCCCCTTCCCAACAGTGAGCTAGTCACTGTTCCTGAACAGCAGGCATTGAGTAGGATTATTAGATTGCTTTAAGTTTCATTTCAGTTTTGTACTGAAATGAAACTTAAACCTTAAACTGAAACCTTGTGTTTGTGATTCCCCCCCCATCCCATATAGAGAGAGATAGAGAGATATAGATATAGAGAGATAGATAGATAGGTTAGGGATAGTAGTTGTAGGAGCTAGCTTAGTGATAGAGATAGCGTTAGTGATTTAGTTTTAGTGTTTGTAGGAGTAGGCCTGTGTACTTATTAGATAATCCATTTAGTTCATAGCATTTAGAATAGCTAATAGCAGTTAGATTTAGTATAGATAGATAGATATAATATTAGATTAAAAAAATAAATAACTAAACCCCATATAAAAACAAAAAAAACAAATAAGAAACAAAAGAAAACCATATAAAACCCAATAAAAAACCAAAAAAACATATAAAAAACAAAAAAAACACCCATACATTTCCCGAACGGCCGAACTGAACGGTCGAACCGAACAGCCAAATGGCCAAACCCGAACCCGGTGAACTAACCAAACTGCCGAACCAAATGCAGCCAAACCGAACGGACGAACCAAACAGACGAACCGAACGCAGCCGAACCGAACGGACGAACCCGAACCGCGATCTGTTCACCCATCCCTACAAAGGCCCACTCCTACAAACACTACTAAATCTCTAAATACTATCTCTATCTCAGCTAACTCCTAAAACTATCTATCTATCTATCTATCTATCTATCTATCTATCTAGGGGATGGGGGGAGAAACACAAAGAACACAGAGAGGGGTACAAAACTGAAATGAAACCTAAATCAATCTAATGCTACTCAAAATGAATTAAAAAACCAGGGGAAGGGAATCAGGGATGGAATATATAGAGAGGAAGAGGGAAAGGATTCAGTGGAGTGGGTAGGGAGGAAGGAAAATTGAACACAGGGAACACCGGGAGGACTAAAACAAAAAATAACACCTAAATCTATCTAAACTAAGCTAAATAAATGATAATATGGAGGTAGATGGGCTGCATGGGTGAAACAGGAGGAGGATTGCAATCAACTGAGGAGAACAAAACTGTTGGGAGAGGGGGCCTTCTGAAATGCGTGCTGTTCAAGAACAGTGACTAGCTCAGAAGGTATTGGCAGTGGGGAGGGCAATGAGTTTTGATACTTGTTGCGCCCACCTCACTGCAAGCCCCATTGGCTCCTTGCAGCCTAACCTATGACCAATCACAGACTGCGAAGCCAGTGGTCTGAGGAGAAAAGGGATGGTGATTGGGCAGGCTGTCTGCTACTCCAAGTCTCTCCACCCCCTGTTGCCTGGAAGTTTGCTCCTCAGCTGACCTGCCCCCTCCCTGTGCCTGCCTGTGTCAGGCAGTGGGTCACCAACTGGCTGTGGTCACGTTTCTCCCGTCCGAACCTCTTTGTAACTTTGTGTGTTATGAAATTTTTAGTACTTGCTATGGGGATGAGGAGTCAGTTTCTTCATTATAAACCTTTGACAAACTCTGGTTAAAATTTAAATGTATTAGATAGAGATTTGCTGGGAACTGTGTTAGGATCTGTTTTATGTTTATTTGCCGTTAAGGCTTTTTTAACTGTTATGGGTTTTTTTCTCATTATTATGTTTGTTTTAATTTATTCTGTTTTTTTGTTAGTGACAATGACCTACGGTCACGTTGTAATAAAATTGAATTGAAAAATTGAGATATTTCTGATGGATGGTCTATCTAGCAACATCTGCAAGTTTACCAAGGGAATTATCACCTTTAGAAGCCCTTAGTAAAAAGTGTTGCGTACTTAAACATGTTGATTTATTCACTTCTCAGATGTCTTTTTAGTACTGAAAAGTATTTCTCAACTGTCTGCTGACAAAGAATCTGTGGGGAAGTAAGGATCCAGTTTCTTAGTGAAATGACAGCTATCAAACCTAGCTGTTTTCAACCCATTGGTCTTGATTCTGCTGCAGTTTAGAGGGCAAGGCTCAAGTACTTCCGCTATGGAGTTTGGAGGTGGATCTTGCGGTTGAGCACGATACACACACACAGAGCTCCTGGATTACACAATTTCAGGAGACACAGTACACTGTCTTCTCTGCACTCTTCTACACACTGTCTCCCCTGTGAATAGTGGAGAAGAGCTGGGTACTGCTACCCAACTCCATTCCATGACCAGACTCTCTCAAATGGGAGCTCGTGCCAGGCAACAGGCCAGTGAGGCTGCACTCGAATAACCACAAGAGACGAAGTCAGACTGCAAACTAGGGAAATAGCAGGATTCAAGAATCAAGGAACACAGGGGCTGTGAGACAGCCTTGGCCAGTAAGTAGGGGACCATGTGGGCTAGGGTGCAAGCCCTGTTACAGTTATCAATTTGGACTCCCCACAATTTCAGCCAATTGGGTGAGAAGAAGGGCTCTGTGTAGCTCTACAAAGCTGAGTCACAGCAGCCTTGAATATAACAGGAGGAGGCTCCTAGGCATGGAAAACCCAGGAGTTGAAATCTGCCTCCTGTCCCCCTGCTTCTAACATTAATGATTCTGTGTCCTGTTACTGTGCCCCAGAGATTACAGACTGCACAGATTTTGGTAGTGCATCAAAGCCATTTGTTGGCATTTGCTGAATATAGTGCCCTGAATATTCTGGCATCCAGTACAGTTGCTTCTGACAATCCTCCCTCACTTCTGTTGCCAGAGACCTTCTGCTTCATCAGGATTAATACATTTTAATATTAATATTAAAATTAATACATTTTGTGGGGGATTTTCCAGCCATTTTATATACAAACTGGTTTCTATTCTCACAGATACCTGTACTCAGGACCTTTGTATTGTGAATTTCCACCATTGCTGCCAATGGGAGAAACTCAGACTACACAAGGCCTTGCCTATACAAATGTACTGAACTATAATGTGTGTATTAACATAGACTTGGATATACATGGATAACATCCAAGCTTTTTAGATGAGTTTACACATTAAATATAATGAGACAGGCTCTATAGAAATTCAGCAAAGATTTGAATGACCTGTTAACATCTGTGCATAAAACTGTACACTGCTGAGAAAATATTTTAATGGTCTTCCCTCTCAGTAATCATTACATGCCTCCTCACACTTTAATGGCTTTTAATAATTCTTTGTTGTTTTGTAAACTCTAGCATACAGATTGAGCTGGACTAATCGGGAAAAATATAGCTGGTTTATCTGAACCAACATAAAAGTTTTCTTTCCAGAAAGCTGAACAACATTATGTTCATTGCCGGCTGAAGCATTTTTCAATATATGGTATAGGAAACAGTCAGCTTTTACCTGCAAATGTTCACTTCAGTTTCTTCTTCAGTGAAGAAGTTTGCATTTTTATTACCTGTCAAACCTTGACAAGGAAGTGCTAATACACGTGACTAAAATAACACTCAGTCACCTCATTTCTTCCATAGTTTATTCTTCTTTTATTGAATATTCCACATTTACAAACAGATTGTCAAAGTGGCAGACTTCTCACAGGATACACAATACAGGCTCATAAGCAGAAAGAGCTGGAGTGAGAGCCAAGTGTCAAATCATAACTCATAAATGTGGAGTGGTATGACTCAACCTAGACTAGTGGATACACACAGGTTAAAATGTTGTCATCACCATGCAGCTCACAAGAGTTAGCATTCTCTGCTAATCAAAGGGTTAGTACAGTAAAGCTGCAGCTTGCAGGACAAGGTTGAGATGACTTTATAATGACAGGCCCCACAGAATCTCAGAACTAGAGTACGTTGACAGAACTGCAAAAGGAAAGTTTTAAATATTTATTATTTTATTTATTTATTTATTTATTTATTTATTTATTCAAAACTTATATCCCACCCATCCTGCCCAACGACAGCTCGGGGCGGTGAACAACATGCACACCAAAATTAATAATTCAACAATAAAACAATAAAACATAAATCTACAAATTTTAAAACAAATAATAAAAACACACCTTCCCTACCAAACCCCACCTCCCCCACCCTACCCCGCCCCCTCGCCAAAAGCCTGGCGGAACAGTCAGGTCTTACACAAACGTCGAAACGACAGGAGGGTGGGGGCCAACTGAGCCTCCTCCGGGAGTGAATTCCACAGCACAGGGGCAGCCATTGAAAAAGATTAGGGATGGGTGAACAGATCGCAGTTCGGGTTCGGTCGTTTGGTTCAGCTGCGTTTGGTTCGACCATTTGGTTCTTTCGCTGGGTTCGGGTTTGGCCATTCAGTTCAGGTTCGGCCATTCGGGAAGTGTTTTGTTATGGTTTTTTTTGTTTGTTTTTGATAAATTTTTTTGGTTTTTTTATTTGATTTTATATGGTTTTTTATTTGTTTTTTTGGTTTTTATATGGGTTTTTTAAAACTTTTTTTAATCTAATATTATATCTATCTATCTACACTAAATCTACCTGCTATTAACTATTCTAAATGCTATGCACTAAATGTATTATCTAATAAGTACACAGGCCTACTCCTACAAAAACTATAACTACATCACTAACGCTATCTCTATCACTAAGCTAACTCTACAACTGTCTATTATCTGTCTGTCTGTCTGTCTGTCTGTCTGTCTGGGATTGGGGGGAATCACAAACAACACAAGGTTTCAGTTTAAGGTTTAAGTTTCATTTCAGTACAAAACTGAAATGAAACTTAAAGCAATCTAATAATCCTACTCTAAATGAAAAAAACAGGGGACGGGAAGGGAATCTGGAATGGAATATATGGGAGAGGGAAAGGATTCAATGGAGGGGGGAGGGAGGAAGGAAAATTGAACATAGGAAACTCAGGGAGGGGTAAAAACAAAAAATAACCACTAAATCTATCTAAACTAAGCTAAATAAATTAATGAGAATATGGGGTAGATGAGTTGGATGGGTGAAATGGGAGGAGGTTTTCAATGGATTGGGGAACTGGGAAATGCTGGGAGAGGGAGCCTTCTGAAACGCCTGCTGTTCAGGAACAGTGACTAGCTCAGAAGGTGTTGGGAAGTGGGGAGACAGATAGTTTTGTTTCTTGCAAGCCTCTCCAGCCCTGGTGCCTGGAAGTCTGCTCCTCAGCTGACTACCCCTCCCTGTCATGTTTGACCTTCCAGTGACCCTTTTTTGCCACCTGAACTCACCCAAATGTGATCCGAACTGACCGAACTGTTCGGTCATTTTGACATTCGGAATTGAGTTTGGTTCGGTCAGTTCGTGTTTGGATTTGGGTTCGGGTTCGGTCTTCCAAACAGGCCGAGTTCGGGTCGAACTCTGAATTTCCGAACCACGTTCACCCATCGCTAAAAAAGATCTCACATCAGTGACCACCCATCTCATCGGGGGAACCTCCAAAAAGACCACCACCTATGATCTCAGGGGTCGCACGGGCACATGGGGAGTGAGGCGATCCCACAGATAGGTAGGGCCCAGGCCATGAAGGGCTTTAAAGTCAAAACCAGCACATTGAACCTAGCCTGGTGCTTTCTAGGCAGGCAGTGCAGAGCCTGGAGCACAGGTGTCATGTGTTCCCTGGGCCTGCCCCAGTAAGGAGACGGGTCGCGGAATTCTGCACCAGCTGCAGCCTCTGGACCAGCTTCTTGGGAAGCACCATGTAGAGCGCGTTGCAGTAATCCAGCCTCGAGGTGATGAAGGCATGGATGACAGTGGCAAGGTCAGAGTTTCCACCACGGCCACAACCTGAGATTCCAGGCTGAGCCGTGAATCAAGGAGTACACCCAGACTCCGTACCTGCGGGATCATGGGAGGGCGAACCCCCACATACAAGAGGAGATTCAACCACTCCCAGGCCCGCCAGGCCCTCGCCCACCAACATCACCTCCGTCTTGTCAGGATTCAGCTGCAGATGGCTCATCCAAGCCCCCACAGCCGACAAGCACTGGGAAAATAAAGAGACTGCATGGCCTGGGTTGATGGAAAAAGAGAGGTAGAGCTGAGTGTCATCAGCATACTGATGACACTGCATGCCCTGAAACCCCCTCACGATCTCCCCTAAGAGCTGCATATAGATGTTAAACAAGAGGGGGGACAGAATGGCACCCTGCAGGACTCCACATGGATGTGAGGTCCCGGGGGGAAGAGGTACACTCCCCCAAGACCACCTGGTGAGTTCTCCTGGCCAGGAATAAATGAAACCAGTCCAAGACCACCCTGCCAATCCCAGCACAGTCCCACAGGCGAGTCACCAACACCTTATGATAGACTGTGTCAAACGCAGCCGAAAGGTCTAGCAGGATCAGTAAGGTCTGACAACCCTGGTCCAACGCCAGATGGAGATCGTCAACCAAGGCCACCAATGCCGTCTCCGTACCATACCCAGGCTGAAACCGGGACTGAGAGCGGTCAAGGAAACCGGTGCAGTCCAGATTTTCTTGGAGCTTCCATGCCACAGCCCATTCAATAACCTTCTCTAAAAAGGGAAGATTAGCGACCGGCCGATAACTAGCAGGAGCATCAGCATCAAGGGATGGTTTCTTGAACAGGGGTCTAACCACAGCCTCCTTCAGGCAGTCAGGCACCCTGCCCTCCCAAAGGGAGGCACTAACTACCCCAGTCAGCAGCGGCCATAACGTCTCCTGGCTGGCTTTCACCAGCGAGGAAGGGCAAGGATCTTGTTCACAAGTGGTGGCATGAACATATCCCAACAAGGACTCCACATCGGCAGGTGACACCATCTGAAACCAATCCCACAAAACAGGACAGGATGGGGCATCCATAGTCCCAAGATGACCCTCTGCAATAACTGCGGAACCGAAATCATGGCGGATGCGAGCAATCTTATCTACAAAGTACTCGATGAACCGGTCACAGTGGTCACTGGATTGCTCCAGGTCCAGGCGGAGGCAGGCAGGACTGACCAAACCACACCCGGAAAAGCTCCGCTGGACATGACTTTGCAGATGCAATAAGGGCAGCAAAGAACTGCTTCTTTGCTGCCTGCACCACCACGGCATAGACCTTTAAATTGCTCTTGTGCTGCGATCGATCATACTCATCATGAGTCCGGCACCACCGTCGCTCCAACCACCTGCTCTCCCGCTTCCAGCACCACAGGCCCTCAGTAAACCAAGGAGACCTGCGGGAGACTCCCTGCAATATCAGTTGCAGGGATTAAGAACTTCTGTCCGATAAGCCAAATGCTGTCTGCAGCAAGTTTTTATTTGGCCCTTTTCTAGTTCCTGAATCTGGCCTCTGAATCCAACCCATACCGTCAAGCACTGAAGGACTATGGTCAGGGGGAAGGGAGCAGACATGCACTTGGGGATAGGGGATAGAGGGTTATGCACTTGGGGATAGGGGACAAATCTATTCTGGACCCTTTCCTTCCACATCCCATCTTAAAAGTGCTCAGGTTCCAACTCTAACTCTTATCTGGCCCAAGTGCTTGGATTAATTTTCAGCGGGCCTCATTTAGAAAAGTATGCATATTCTTGTGGAAGACCACCAAATCTGTGTCTTTTGAAGCAAACCTACCATTGATTTTCAGTGTGTGAGAACTGTGCCTTTTCAATTTCATTCTAACATTACTGTACATTTGAACTAAAAACATTTCTATTAAAAAAAAAATACTCAAGAACTCTGACTCTCCCCTCCCCCCACCCGAGCCGAGCCACTGTATAGCTAGGGTTGTCACTTATGTATATTTTCCCAGTCCACTTACAAAACATACATGTTGCAGGGCCTGCATTGGTGCCATAGGTGCCAATGCAGACCCTGCAACATGTATTTTTCATACGTTGCCTGGAAAAATATACATAGGTGGCAACTCTATGTATAGTTCCTGATGGAACTAACACAGAGCAACCTCACCATAACACGTGTCGTTATAGAGCAAATTTGTTTATACCATGATGTGATGCTCCCAATGTATCACACCACAGATAGATTTAAGCTGCCCTCTTATAACACAGCTTTGACTATAACATGGTGTAAAGCATGGCTCTCAAATACAGCATTATAACAAGGATCAGTTTTACGTGTGTACAAGCTCTCCACAAGGTATACTCTTAAAGCAATAGTCTAGATGATAGTTGACAAATATCCCCACATTAGTTGACCCCACCCAGTCTTTCTAATGCCAAGCAGTTGCTCCGACACCTATAGATCCTCAGCTCTTACCTGAGAAAGAAAGTTGTCTCTTCACAAGCTATGTACAGGGGCTAGGGCTACCAAAATGCCATTTGTATAAGAGACAGACTCATTGAAATAAACTTTGCAATCTGAATCTATAACAGCTTTGTTGTCTGCATATATAAAACACCAGCAGAAAAATAGACGATAGTTGACACACCTCACAAGGCAATGATGCATTACATACACCCACACAAAGCTTCTATGTCAAGTCCTTGGCTGCTACATTATTCTTGGGAAATATTGATATTTAATCCTTTATGAAGATATTTTTTGGCTCTTTCAGCAGCTCCAGGTAATATGCACATGCTGTTCTGTATATGAGCTCCCTCCCACTAACAGAGGATTAATACAGCTGCCAATCATGAGGAGTACTGATTTACATAACCTTGAGAGAAAGAAGAATGTATGAAATCTCTCATCTTCCAGTTCAAGGTTTCCTATATAAATTAGTCAGATGCAATGAAATTTATAGAAGGATCATTCTCCCACTAAATATCTGGACTTAGAGAGGAAATCTAATCTATTTTAGAAATAATTTTCACCTAAAACTGATAATGGTTGTTCCTAAAAGCAGGGTCTAGTGAGGTTGCAGTTCATCTGCCTCCTCTCCCATCTGCCTCGGCTGTCATCGCCTGAGGACACCACGGGCGGCCTTCCTGGGGTTGGCCTCTCTGCCTCCCACAGCGCTGTTGACCAGTGAGCCAGGGTCTGGAGAGGTTTCAGTTCATGTGCATACTCTCCCAGCTGCCTTGGCTGTCATCGCCTGAGAACGCCGCAACATTCCAGGGGTTGGCCTCTCTGCCTTCTCCAGCGCCGTCGACCAGCAAGCCAAAATAATATTTCACACTCCTGCAAAATCCATCCACAACTTCAGAATCCATCCCATCTCCCCCCTGCCCTGTAACCAAACCACCAAGATGCCTGTCCTTATCTCTCACCCCCCTCTCCCCTCTTCTCCCCTCTCCTCCTTCCCTCTCACCTGCTCCTCCCTCTAATTCTCTCCTCTCTGCTCCCACCTCCAACTAAGCCTCTACTTCTTTCCCATCTCCTCCTGCCTCCCAATAAGCCTGTCATCTCTCTCCAATGTCCCCACACCTCCTCCTCCTCCCCCCACCTCTTTCCCCCTGCCCCTCTGCCCCATTGCCTCCTCTCTGCTCCCACCTCCAACTAAGCCTCTACTTCTTTCCCATCGCCTCCTGCCTCCCAATAAGCCTGTCATCTCTCTCCACCGTCCCCACACCTCCTCCTCCTCCCCCCACCACTTCTTGCCCCCTGCCCCTCTGCCTCAGTGCCCGTCTCCCACTGATCCCATCGCCCCCCCTCCCCTACTTTTATCCCCATTCTCTGTCTCTGCCCTGATCAACTCCCATTCTCCTGCTCCCTCTGGAACTGTCACTCCTCTGCTAATAGAGCCCCCTATATCCATGACCTTTTCTTCTCTTGCTACCTTCACCTTCTCGCCCTTCCTGAAACCTGGATGATGCTTTCACCGCCCCCCGCGTTTGACTGAGGTTGGCTGTGGTGGACGTTCACCACGTCACTTCTGAAATCACCCAATATTGAGGTGATGATGGCTGACCAACTATGTGACCGGGGGGACATTAGGACACCTGTCATTGATGGGGTCCCTCCAGTTTCCTTTGGTCATTTAGATTTACAGCCTCGGGGTGTGCTTTGATCCACCGCTGAGCCTGCTTTATCGGGTTGCAGCAGTAGCCAGGACGGAATGCTTTTCACCAACTCCATCTGGGGCAAAGACTGCAACCTTCATCCACGCCTTCGTAGCCTTGAGGCTAGACTACTGCAATGCGCTCTACGTCAGGCTGGGGTCAAAAAGACAAACCCAAACATTAAGAATTATTTAAAAAAATAAATAAATAGCAAGTTTATTTGTTTAGCCGTTTGGCTATAACAATGAATAAATACATTCATGAGAGAACATTAAGCATATGTCCAAACACATAGAGTATCAAACCCAACGAACATAAAATACAATCAAATATATATTAAAAATATATAAAATGACATTCTCAACCCTATTCTTAACCGTAATTCCGTTGCCCTAAACAAGAGGTTACGACCCTCAATAAACTTCTACCAAGCTCAGCTGGCATCCAGCCACAACAATACCTATACAATAGGCATAATTTTAAATTGCAAGGCATTTAAACAACTTATTCTTTAGAGTTTTTTATTAAGAAGACACAAAATAAATATTGCGCCACCTTCACTGTGATCTCCCTAGATGCATCATTGAACAATTTTATCATAATGGCCTCTCTGGGTGACCTCACCATCCTATTAACCAATGGAAGTATTAGTTTCTGTCGGGGGTCCTTGTAATCAGGACAATCCAATACTATATGACCCAAAGTCTCCACCTGATTCAAGGAGCAATGGCAAAAACGCTTGGCCAGAGGTAACCCCCCGGTATCTCCCAGACGTTACTGTAGAGGGGAAGTAATTTCCCCGAGCCAGGAAAAAGAGCCTTCTTTTCAACATCAATATTCCATAATCAAAATATGCCCTTGGTTGTCCACATTTGGCTAACAAGTACATCTGTGGACCATGGACCGTGCTATCACTAAGCTTGGCCCATCTTTCCTGCCGCCCAACCTCCGCCAACCTCCGAGCGACCAGCGTCCTAGCCACTTTATACCCCCAAGGGGCCAAAGCCTCCCAGGAGAATCCCAAAAGCTGCAACTTCCTCCCCACCAGCTGCACCCATCGATTAGATTTTGACTACTGTAGAAATCTATGGTGCCACCGCACCTTAGATGTTGCATGCGGTTCTGCTCACCCCATCTTAAAAATGAAAATATACAGTAGAACCGAGAAAGGGAACAAAAATGATCCAGGGTACGGAATGGCTTCTGCCCGAGGAGAGGCTCGACAGGGTTACGGCTCTTCAGCTTGGAGAGGAGAGAATTAAGTGGGGATGTGACGAAATTTGACCAAATGGTGAGAGGTGTGGAGCAAGTCAAAATGGAGCCATTATTTACCCTCTTGAAAAATACTAGAGCAAGGGGACATGGTACAAAACAAACGGGCAGGAGATTTAAAACCAATGAGAGGGAGTACTTTCCCATTCATTATGCAATTATACAATGAACTTGTGGAACTTGTTGCTAGCGGATGAGGCGACGGTGCAGGGCAGAGGAGTTTAGACTCGTTAGGAACTGGGGAACCTTCTGGGGAAGGGGGGAGCCTATCCTGATGGGAAGGGATGGGCTCCACCTTAACCAGAACACAACCTGGCTGCTGGCACTCAAAATTAAAAAGGAGATAGAGCAGGTTTTAAACTAGAATCTAGGGGAAAGCACTGAGGAGCACGTGGTTCAGGCTGAGTCATCTCCAAAAATTGTTCTTAAGTCAGGGAAATTAGAGTCTCCCAATATAGAGGATAATTTCCTAATATAAAGACTACAACAGCCCCCACCCACCTGGTGAGAGGACGAGTACAGGCATGGGCCATGATTCCACGCCCGGTGGATCCTGTGAGCACACACGTGCATACGGTTTCCATGGGGCACAATGTGCCCGCGATGGGGATTTGCGCCGTTTGTGCATAGCCGCGCACGCCCACAGTTCCGCGGGGCATGGGATTGGCCCCACGGGGGGGGG
>QEPC01000321.1:498643-544428 GCA_003113815.1 Sphenodon punctatus
ATAGATAGATAGATAGATAGATAGATAGATAGATAGAAGAGAGTTGTAGGAGTTAGCTTAGTGATAGAGATAGCGGTAGTGATTTAGTTTTAGTGTTTGTAGGAGTAGATAATCCTATTAGATAATCCATTTAGTTCATAGCATTTAGAATAGTTAATAGCAGTTAGATTTAGTGTATATATATATATATAATGTTAGATAAAAAAATAAATTAAAAAACCCCATATAAAAACCAAAAAACCAAATAAAAAACAAAAGAAAACCATATAAAACCCAATAAAAAACCAAAAAAAATATAAAAAACAAAAA
The DNA here is from genome assembly GCA_003113815.1 of Sphenodon punctatus. Taxonomy (NCBI): domain Eukaryota; kingdom Metazoa; phylum Chordata; class Lepidosauria; order Sphenodontia; family Sphenodontidae; genus Sphenodon; species Sphenodon punctatus. Next base: position 498,953 of record QEPC01000321.1, read on the forward strand.
AAACCTATAACAACCCTTCCCGAACGGCCGAACTGAACAACCGAATGGCCAAACAGAACAGCCGAATGGCCTAACTGAACGGCCTGTTTGGACGAACGAACCAAACAGCCGAACCCGAACTCGGCGAACTAGCCGAACGGACGAACTGAACAGATGAACTGAACGCAGCCGAACCGAATGGACGAACTGAACGGAGGAACCGAATGCAGCCAAACCGAACGGCTGAACCCGAACCACGATCTGTTTGCCCATGCCTACCAGCCAGGGTCTCTCCAATGCTATCCCTCCCTAGCAGCACCCCAAAGAGGGCAGGATTTGCACATATCAGCCAGGATCTCTCCATTTGCCATCCCTAGCATCCCCTAGCACCCCAAGGAGGGCAGGATTTGCATGTGCCAGGAAGGGTTTTTCTAGTTGCCATCCCTAGCACCCCAAGGAGGGAGGACTAGAGGTATCATCAGAAATGCATGATATTACTTAGGTGCTGTTTATGTGTTCCTGTTTCAGAGAGGAATCGGATGCCGGCGCTGGTGCCACGCCATGCAGGACAAGAAGGTGGAGGTCGCCAGTGCCACCCACAGACAGTGGGTGGACATGGTCCAATGTCTGGAGTTGGTATAATAAGGAGAACGGATTCACCGTCTGCAAGGTAAGGCACGGGGGCTGGAACAACAAGGTATGAATTGCCCTCTATGACATGTTAGGAACGGAAGTCCCCTGCAGAGAGAGATTGTCACCCATCCACTTGTGGAGACAGAATGCAGGCAGGACTTGACACAGACCATTGGACTGACACAGTATGGCACTTCTTATGTTCCTATGTTTTTATGCTCTTTAGATCTGAAAGAAAAGATTCAGGAGGCAGAGAAAGGGGACCACATTGGGGCTAATCGCCCATATTGAAAGTTTCCATGGCCGGATGGCAAGGCGGCAGGAGGAATCTGGCGTGGCTGTGAAGATGGAGCATCAGCGCCAGAAGAAGGGGGGGAAGGCAACCTGAAAGTGACGGCATGTAAGCCCTTCTGCAGCGGCCCAGTCTGCAGCAGCAAAGGCCTTTCAGGCCAGAGTGGAGAGGCCTGGCCTCCAGATGATGACGAGCGTATGCACCATGGAGAACCACCTGGTGGAAAAGTTCCAGGCTCTCGAGGTGGAGGAAAAACAGGTGGAAGCATACTCCCACTACGTCTCTGCTGAGATGGAGAGGCTGGAACTCTACCGCCCTGTGCTGCGCCCTGCCACCTTTTGCCTTTCCCCCAAGTTCTGGGGGACAGGCCCAAAGACTAATAGTTTCCTCCTTTCTAAGTTTCCTTTTAATGTTTGGTTTTGGTTTTATAATGTTGTTGTTGTTTTGTTGTTGTTTAAATAGTTTTAGGAAGATTGTTATATTTGTTGTTATGAGCTTTGTTTCAACTGTCCAATCTTTTATCCCTATGTGTTGAAGTTCTGGAAGGCAGGTGACAGAATCTCATACAGCTTTTCTATCACTACCAGCAGCATCTGGCTGGCTCCACATGTAGTGTAGTTAAGGTATTAGCCCAAAGATGTGCCAGGCAGCAGCAGGGTCTCAATTTGCAGACAGCCCCCCAGGAGGAGCAGGGCTTGTGTCTGTGTGGGTGTGCCAGAGAGAAAGGCAGCAGGGGGCGAGAGCTGTTGGTCGGAGGGGCTTTTATTTCCAGTAGCTTCAGTGGGCATCCGTGGGTGAGTGCGGAGGAGTAGGCTTTTGGGGGGGCAGGTTGGTGTGCAGGCACCGGGTTTCTGGATGCAGTGGAATGGAACTCAGCCCCCAGTGACTGGAATGATGGTCCCAGAATCTTGTTGATGGTTCCTGGGATGGGCGGGCATGACTGATTCAGGTACAATGAAATGACAGCCTATGTGAGTTTAATAATAATTATGGCCGTAGAATTAGTGCATGTTTGGACACACTTCTTCATTCAATCAAGCAATAGGTAGTAGCAGCAGGTACAGGAACGCACACAGGCAGGCAGGCAGGCAGGCAGACAGGCAGGCAGGCAGGCAGGCACATATAATATGTTGTGATATATTGATATATTCCATCTCATTCTGTTAGGTTTTCTGCTGGATGTGGGCAATGGGCATCGATCAGGTGCATGAGCACAGATAGGAGTTCTTCCTGGTTCTGGCAGATGGCAGCTTGAACTGGATACACCTACCTCTCCCCCTCTCCCCCCATCTCTCTCATTCTAGCAGGGAGCCTCTCTCTCTCTGGCCATATAGTGCATGTGACAGCATGGGTGGGATCGTGTCTGTCTCTCCTTCTAGCAGTGGGGAGACTTTCTCTCTCTTTCTTATTTCTCTCTGTCTCTGTCTCTGTCTCTCGCCATGAACAGCAGGTTGCATAAAGCAGAATGACAGCACAAGAACCCAGAGGGTGGTTCGTGGACTGGGGCTAGAATGGCAGCTTCTTGATATTGGACACAGCCCTCCCTGCCAGTAACATAGGCCCCAGAACCCTGGTGACAGGTCCTGGGGTGGCTGTTTCTTGATGCCATGGCAATGACAGCATATAGGCCTGGGGGCCGTTGGCACTAGCATCACCAGACATTGGTTGCCAGGGTACAGAACCATTGGGACAAACAGCATAGAGGCCTGGGGGCCATTGACACTAGCATCACCAGACATTGGTTGCCAGGGTACAGAACCCTTGGCACAGACAGCATATAGGCCTGGGGGCCATTGGCACTAGTAGCAGCAGACACTGGTTGCTGGGGCAGGCAGGCAGGTGGCGTGGGTTGAGTGGCAGTCAGGCAGACTGAGGCATGCTTTGAGCTTGGTGGCAAGCTGGGTGGGCAGACAGGCAATGTGGCATGAGAGGCAGTAGGGCAGGTGGGTTTGGGCAGGCTTTTAGCTAGGCAACCTGGGTGGGCAGACAGGCACCTTGGCATGAGAGGCAGGAAGGTGAACTAAGGCATGCTTTGAGCTTGGCAGCAAGCTGGGCGGGCAGACAGGCAGAGTGGCATGAGAGGCAGTAGGGCAGGCAGGCTGGGACATTGGCAGCAGGGCACTCAGATAGGCTAGCAAAAACTGTGCAGTGCGAGAGACACTCAGTGTCACATAGGCAGGCCGAGATCATGTAGCCATAGGCCAGCTGGCAGGCTTATAGTTTCAAAATGCCACACTGTATCATGAGGTCAGTCAGATAAGGCGGACGAGGCCATCTAATATGAGAGAGGTGGGAAGGGTGCCAGGCATTTGGAGGGAGGGACAGCACCTCAGCAGCACAAGAGCAGTAGCCCTGGCCCAGATTGAGGAGGAGGAGCCCTATCCCAAGGCTGCCTCTGGCATGGGATGGCGTGTGTCACTGCACCATCACTCCTTGTCCAGGGGAAGTTTGGGGAATCCCAGCAATGGATGGTTGACCTTAATGAAGAGCAACTGCTCCACCAACTTGGCCCTCAGTCTCAGGTAGTGCGGGGAGCAAACGTCCCCCACCACAGAGAACACCCGCTCGCTGGGGACACTAGTTGGTGGGCAGGACAGGATACCCTTGACCACTTTCGACAGGACTGGCCACATGTTGGCCTTGCTGGTCCAGTAAGACAAGGGATCGCTGCTGTGATCAACGCATGTCTCCTCCTCCAGGTAGATCTCCACTGCTGCTGAGGCGCCATCATACTCCCTCTGATAGTTCTGGATGGGCACCACCTGCCCTACTGCCCTCAGCCATGCTGCTTGCTCTTTTGTGCTGGGCCCCATGCTCCCCAGAGTGGCCTGCACACAGGAGGAGCTGCTGGCAATAGGTGTCCTGCTGCTGCTGCTCATCCTGCTGCTTGTGCTGCTGCTACCACTAGGGCTGGGGGCAGGGATAGACCCAGATGGCTGGAAAGGATCGCTGCTCCCACTCCCACCATCCACAGGGGTGACCTGTTGCATAGTCCACTCTGCCTGCTGAACCTTCTGCACCAGTGTACCCTTCCGGAGGCCATAGACCACTGTCTTGCATGCCATGCTGCCCTTGATCCTGGGGTCCAGCATGGTTGCAAGCCCAGAGCATCCCTGACCACAAGATGGAGTGTGTGCAGCGCAAGGGATACTTGTGAAGCCCTGGTCATGGACTGTCTTCAGTATATTGGCCGTGTGGTCCGTGACCACACACCCCTTGGTGAAGGCCACGCCTGGCGTGACCCACACCCTCACCATGGAGGCCAGGGCTTCCACAAGTTTCCTTGAGGTGTGGGAGCTGTGCATTACTTGTGCCTGAAGCAGCACCCACCTATATCCTGCTTCAGGACCCCCACTGCCACTGCCAAGCGCTGCCTCTGGGTTCTGCCACCAGCGTGTAGGAGCTGCCAGGTAGGCATGCTGTGCATTCTCACTTGACCACAGGTCTGTTGTAAAGTGGACAGTGGGACCCCCACCCTTGCCAGCTGCTCCCTCACCCACTCCTTCTAAGCCCTGTACAGCTGTGGCACCACAGTCCGACTCAGAATGGAGCAGGAAGGCAGCTTAAACTGGGGGGCCAGGATATAATCGGCTGCTGGAAGCCCTTGTTCTCTACAATTTAGAAGGGCTTCCCATCGAGCACAATTATCTCAGCCAACAGGCACTTGGCTTTCTCTTGAAAGAAGCCACCCTCCAGCACCCGATGGCCTTGGCAGCTGCCCCCACCCCAGCTCCTCCATAGTGGACAGATGCTGCTGGCAAGGCTCCTGCTGCTGTTCTGCCCCCATACTGCTCCTGTTGCTAGAGACAGCAGCAGTTGGTGCGGGACACTTGCCCACTGAAGGAGCCGGACGACTGGCCGCTGCAGTCGGGAACCCGCTGACATCCACTTCCCCTGCCTTCATGCTTAGCAGCAGAGTACTGTGGCATGACTTCAGGTGCCTTGCCATTGCAGTTGTCCCAAGGTTGGCGAGCACCTGCCCATGCTTCACCAGCTTATTGCACAAAGTGCATTGCACCTCTATGGGATCATCTTCCCACACCAGCTTAAAATGTTCCCAGACTGAGGATTTTTTCCTCCCTCCTACCTTCTGGTCCACGCAGGCTGATGCACGGCTGCCAGCACTGCTGGGAGGGGGAGAACTTGGTGGCACTGGCAACATAGCTCTGGGAGGAGGCTCTGCCATCGCCTCAGCTCCAGATATCTCTTCTACGGCACTAGTGTCTGCCTCTGACTCACTGTTGTCCGTGATCACTGTGATGTCCCATGAAGGGGAGTACTGGGACCCTGAGGCTAGACTGCCCGTGCCCGCCATGCTGCTGGCACTTTCCCTGTGTCCCCCTCTATAGCTATTACTGCTGCTACTCCTCTCCCTACTGCCATTGCCAGGGATAAGGCCCTGCCTCTAGCAGCCGGGGTGGGATCCACCAGTTCTGGACTGCTGGCGATCGCCTCGACAGTGGGGGACAAGGGTGGCAGTGTAGGAACATTGGAAGCAGCAGCACCTGCTCCAGCACCAGCAGAGACAGTCTCAAGTCCTGCAGACCTTCCAGTGCCCTGCATGGCAGTGGAGGAGGGAACTGCCAGGAGGTGACGTTGATCCGCTGAAGCCTGTTGCCCTAAAACAGGCCTGCTGAGTTTGGGGCGTGGTGATGTGCTAGGGCTACTGCTGCTGCCTGCTGCCATTCCCCTGGCATGGCCCCTTCCGCCTCTGGCACATGCCCCATTGCCTCCCCTATGGGCAGCAGGCCGGCCTTTCCTTCCCTTCTTCATTTCTCCCTCCAAAATAATGTTTTTATATTTTATTTTATTTTATTTTCTTTTATTTTATATATTTAAATGTTTTATCTAATATTATATTTATCTATCTACACTAAATCTAAATGCTATAGCTATTCTAAATGCTATGAACTAAATCGATTATCTATAACAGGGGAAGGGAATCAGGGATGGAATAAGAGGGAGAGGGAAAGGATTCAATGGAGGGGGGAGGGAGGAAGGAAGATTGAACACAGGGAGGGGTAAAAACAAAAAACAACACCTAAATCTATCTAATCTAAGTTAAATAAATGATAATATGGGGGTAGATGGGTTGGCTGAGTTAAATAGGAGGAGGGTTGCAATGGATTGAGGAGAACAAAACTGCTGGGAGAGGAAGCACTGTTCAGGAACAGTGACTAGCTCAGAAGGTGTTGGCAGGAGCGAGGGCAATGAGTTTTGTTACTTGCTGCGCCCGCCTCATCGCAAGCCCCATTGGCTTCATGCAGCCTAGCCCATGGCCAATCGCAGACTGCGAGGCCAGTGGTCTGAGGAGAAAAGGGATGGTGATTGGGCAGGCTGACTGCTACTCCAAACCTCTCCACCTCTGGTGCCTGGAAGTCTGCTCCTCAGCTGACCTCCCCCCTCCCTGTGCCTGCCTGTATCAGGAAGTGTGTCACCAACTAGCTGTGTTCACGTTTCTCCCGCCCGAACCATCTGAACGCAATCTGAACTGACCAAACTGTTCGGTCGTTTTGGAGTTCAGAATCAGGTTCGGCTTGGTCGGTTTGAGTTTGGGTTCCAGTTCCGGTTCGGTCATCCGAACAGGCTGAGTTCGGGCCGAAGTCTGAACTTCCGAACTGCGTTCGCCCATTCCTAAAGATCCTGGCTCACAAGGTCTTCATGCTGAAACCATTCCTGGCCATGACAGAGACCATCAGCTCCTCCACTGCCCACATAAGCCAGGTGACCCCTACGGTCCAGAGCCTCCTGAGGAGGCTGGAGGAGATTCTTCAGGGGCGTGATTGTGGCCCTCACGGCAGGAAGCTAGTGGATGAGGGGGTTCACCTGGTGCGGCAGCTGAAGACAGTGCTAAAGGCACAGTTCGATGAGCTTCTGCAACGTGCGGAATACCGCTTGGCAACCATGCTGGACCCCAGGGTCAAGACAAGCATGGCATCCCAGACAGCGCTCTATGGGCACTGGAAGAGGAGAAGGTCTGGTAGGCAGAGCAGGCTCTTGAGAGTGTGTGGCATCAGCAGAAGGACACCCCTGGGGATGGTGGGAGTGGGAGCAGCCACCCCTTTCAGCCGGCGGCATATATCCCTGCCTCCAGCCCTAGCAGTAGCAGCACCAGCAGTAGACCGAGCAGCAGCAGCACCCCTATTACCAGCAGCACCAGCAGCAGCAGCAGCTCGTATGTGCAGGGCACTCTGGTGAGCATGGGCCCGTGCACAGCAGGCCAGGCAGCATGACTGAGGGCAATGGTGGAGGTGGTGCCAAAGGACAGTTATGTGAGTAAGTATGACAGTGCCTCAGCAGCAGTGGAGAGCTACCTGGAGGAGGAGTCATGCATAGAACCCAGCAGCGATCCCTTGGCCTACTGGGCCGGCAAGACCAACGTGTGGCTCGCCCTGTCCAAAGTGTCCAAGGGTCTCTTGTCCTGCCCACCAATGAGTGTCCCCAGCGAGCAGATGTTCTCCATGGCAGGGGATATTTGCTCGCCGCACCGCCTTAAACTGGGGGCCAAGTTGGTGGAGCAGTTGCTTTTTATAAAGGTGAACCTTCCACTGCTGAGATTCCCCAAGCTGCCCCTGGACATGGATTGATGGTGCAGTGGCACATGCCATCCCATGCCACAGGCAGTCTTGGGACAGGGCTCCTCATCAATCTGGGCTGCTGCTGGTGAGGTGCTCTCCCTCCCTCCCAATGCCTGGAGCCCGCCCTACCTCTCTCTCTCTCTCTGACTATACAGCCTCGGCCAGTCTATCTGATCTCATGACGCAGGGTGGCATTGGGAAGCTGTAAGCCTGCTAGCCGGCCTCTGGCTAGATGATCTCGGCCCACCTATCTGACTGTCTCTCTCTCTTTCATGCTGCACAGTCTTTGCCAGCCTACCTGAGTGCCCTGCCAAGGTCCCAGTCTGCCTTCCCTACTGCCTCTCATGCCACGCTGCCTGTCTCCCTGACCGCCCAGTTTGCCAATATCAAACCCTGCCCCAGTCTTCCTTCTGCTCATGCCATGCTGCCTGTCTGCACGCCCAAGTGGCCAAGATGAAATCCTGCCTCAGTCTGCCTTTTGCTCATGCCACGCTGCCTATATGCCTGCCCGCCCGCCCAGGTGGTCAAGATCAAACTCTACCTCAGTCTTCCCTCCCATGTTCATGCCAAAGTGTCGTCTGCTCACCCTGTGGGCAAAGCTGAAGCCCTGCCCCAGCCTGCCTACCTCTCATGTCAAGGTGCCTGTCTGCGTGCCCTGGCAACCCTGCGTGATGTGCCCCACTGGCCTGGTAATCTGTCTGCTGCTGTCTGCTGGTCCATAGGTGCTCTGCCCTGGAAAATCCAAATGTGGCCATGCAATCCTGCTGCTGCCATCTGCTGCTGTATGGGAGCTCTTCCCTGGAAAATCCTACCATCCTGACTCCGTGGGTCCGGCACACAGGCAAATCCTGCTGCTGCCATCTCAGTTTTCCACGGCTTCTGTGCCCAGTCAATCCAATGTCTGCTGCTGCTGCCAATGCTGCCTCTGCTGTCTGTGCCACAGGTTCTCCTACTGGGCAATCCAATGTCTGCTGCTGCTGCCAATGCCGCCTCTGCTGTCTGGGCCATGGTTTCTGCTAATGGGTAATCCAATGTCATCTGCTGCTGCTGCCAATGCTGCCAATGCTGCCTCTGCTGTCTGTGCCACGGGTTCTGTGCCCCGGCAATCCAATGTCTGCTACTGCTGCCAATGCTGCCTCTGCTGTCTGTGCCATGGGTTCTGTGACCCTGGCATTCCAATGTCTGCTGCTCTGCTAATGCTGCCTCTGCTGTCTGTGCCATGGGTTCTGCTACCAAGCAATCCAATATCTGCTGCTGCTGCCAATGCTGCCTATTCTGTCTGTGCCACAGGTTCTGTACCCTGGCAATCCAATGTCTTCTGCTGCTGCCAATGCTGCCTCTGCTGTCTGTGCCATGGGTTCTGCTACCGGGCAATCCTATGTCTGCTGCTGCTGTCAATGCTGCCTCTGCTGTCTGTGCCACGGGTTCTGTGCCCTGGCTACCCAATGTCCACTTCTGCTGCCTCTGCTGTGCCATGGGTACTGTACCCCGGCAATCCAATGTCTCCTCCTTGGTGGTCATGTGATTCAACCACCAGGCAAAGCTTGACCAATTGGCAGAATAGTTTGTTGAGATCCGGAGAGTAGGATGCAAGCTTACAAGGCCTGGCCAAGTAGGGGTGCCATCCACTGAGTCCTGGCTGGGCCTCTGCTGCTTCTCCGTCATTGCCAGCCAGCCTCAAACACCCAGCTGAGTAGGGGTGCTAGCCTATTGTAGAGTTAGCTTTCTGTTGAATAACACACAGCAGAAGTTTCTTCAAAAAAGAACTTTACTAAGAACTCAGAGGACATGCTTCCATACTATACAGACTGCATGGGACAAGATAAAGGACAGAGAGAGAAGAAGAGAGGAGACAAGGAGGGGAAAAAAAAACCTGTTTCATCCCCTGGGCCTCCCCCTACTGGACAAATCCCATATTGAGATTGCATGGCTTGCAATGAGCTTTTACTTGTGACTGTTGCACATTCAAACACAGCCACCGAGCCCTGGCCGGGCTTCTGCCACTGCTTCACCAATGCCAGCCAGCCTGCAATACCCATCCAAGCAGGGGTGCCGGTCACTCCAGCCCCAGGACCCACAGTCATGGTTCTGGGGCCTATGTTCCAGGCAGAACGGGCTGTTGTTTCACTTCATTGACTGCAAGTGTCCCACATTGAGGCCAGCCAGCCTGCAATGCCAAGCCGAGCAGGGGTGCCAGCCACCGAGCCCTGGCCAGGCCTCTGCCACTGCTCCGTTGATGCCTGGCAGCCTGCAATGCCCAGCCATGATGGTAACTAGAACTGGAGAACCCAGAATATAGTGAGCAGAACTGGAGACCTGCCATCCTGCAATGCCTGGATGAGTAGGGGTGCCAGTCACCAAGCCCTGGCCGGGCCTCTGCCGCTGCTCCGCTGATGACAGTCAGTCTGCAATGTCCAGCCAAGCATACTAAGACTAGAGTTCACACTAAGGCTTTCCTCACAATTAGTCATTTATAGGGACTTTCCCTTATAGGGTGAATTCTCTGGAGTGTACTGAGAGTAATTCTTAAAAGTGAAACAAATCACACACACATATATTGTCCCCCCTTATTTAAAACAGATTTGAAGTCTTGAGCCGTTAACCCCCCCTCTCCACCCCCCCAAACCTCATCTACAGGAACAAATGCTGGTTTTCCTTTTTTTCCTTTTTCACACAGAGCTTTGCATTTTGCTACCTCCACCCTTGTGTAGTTTTTCATTTTACATACACCGTGATTTTTTCATTCATTGTGCGTTCTGTTTCACTGATCATATAAGTGTGAAATTTAATGCTGGCCGTGACTCCTACTAGTCTTCCTCCAAAGTCCACCAGCTGCCACTGTATACAGGTAATTGCCCTTGTATACCGCACAAATCTCCAAGAATTTTGTTCCTAATCCTGTAATCTCTCCTCAAATTAGACTGTGTTATCCAGTAGTCCTGTAATGACACCTGACATGAAAGAAACTTTTCAGATTTGCTAATGCTATGATCAGATCCTGAATGCTGTGCCAGTTTCTATCTTATTTATTTTACCTGGCTCTATTTCCAGAACTATGTCCAGGGTGTCCTTTGATCTTTAAAATTTGTCAAATAGCCATATACAGACTGTAAATAGACTTGTATATTCTTTTCTTTCACAAGACTTGCCTTCACAACAACAATGCATCTCAGCTAATTCTCATTATAGATTTAAATTCACCTTCATTTCATGCCATAATTTTTGTTTATCATAGGTTAAAAACAGTAAACCATGAGTTGGATGTTATAGCACAGTTTCCCAATCCGACACCACTTCAGCTACGTGCAGAGCTCTTCGCTTCTTTTTGTATCCTCCTCAGTCGCATAGCTAGGGTGGAATGGGCCCCTGGCCAAGAAAAATGGAGGAGGCTCTGTGGGTGGAGATGAGTGGATGTGGGTAGAGATCGGTGTGTGTCCATGGGAAAGGGCACCCACCCACCCACCACAGCAGCACACCTATCCCCTCATCCACCACTGCCTGTGTAAAAAGGGCCTTAGAGCGCACTTGTCATGCATTGCTGCTCGGTCATTTAAATCTTGGGGATAAATCTTCTCAAATAGGGAAATAATGAAAATGCCACAGACAGCCGCTGTTCACACACACAGCCGCTGTCTGCACCATTTTCATTATCTAGTTCCCCATTTGGAAAGATTTATCCCCAAGATTTAAAAGACTGACCAGCAATGCATAACAAATGTGCTCTAAGAGGCTAATGTGGCTATTACATTTATGTACAGATATCCCACTGAAGGGGAGTTTTCCCTGAAATGCGTTTGGGTATTCAATTTGTTTGCCTCAGGCTTTTTGCTTATTTGTTATGTATATGACATATGTTAAAATACTGTGATTGTATACAGCAGTGTATGGATGTTTTATCTATCTTTCTTATATATGTATAATTAGTTCTTACTCATGTGATTACACTGGAGCCCAGTGGAGCCTAGTCATTGTATTTTTGTATAACATATTCATAATATTTGTTATTATATAAACATATTACATTCTTCCTACCTACTGCTGCTTTTTTTTTTAATGAGAGGTTGTCTTTTTGCAGGTTAGAATGGATTTTTACAGCAATTGGGGGTTGTTTCTCCTCCCCGCCCCCTTTTTTTGTGGTTGTTGGGAAAATTTGGTTTTGGGGAAACTGATTAAATGTGGCCCATACAAATTTTTATTTGGTCCCTTTCCATTTACTAGCTCTGTCCCCTATATATTAAATTCCTACCCTCAAGAACTGAAAATCTGTGTTCAGGGTAAGGGAGCAGAAATGAAGGCACATACACAAGGATAGGGGAAGGATCCAAGGCACAAATCCATGATCTGGACCCTCCTCTTTCTGAGTGCACTCTGTAGACTCCTCTGCCTCCAGCTTTTATGTGTCTCTCAGAACTTGTACTAATTTTTCAATTGGTCCCTTGGAGGGAAAAAGTTCCCTACTTCTGATATAGCACATTCAGTATCATTCCCACAAGCTCCTAGACCACTAAACAAGAGAAATAAATAAATGGAAAAATCCTTAAGATCCCAAGTTCCAAACAACATCAGATTTCTTGTAGAATAGGGGACAATATTAAAAGGGGCTAACACTGGGTGAAAATATATATATATATGGAATTGTCTCTGTGGCTGCACATCCAGGCATGGGATGGCTGCCCCCACCATCCCCAGCTGGATCAGGCCAGGCCAGGAAATGGAACCAAATGTTCCCCTGAGCTGACCCAGCACAGAAGAGGAGCAATGTGTGGCTGGTTGGCTCTACCCCAGCTCTTTGTCTGGTGCCCCACCCCCCTACCCTGATGGACACAGGTGCGGTGTGCCACCATGGTCATTGGGGGTAGTGACCACCTGCCCACGCCCCCCAAGTTGGACCGAGAGGTTTGAGGACTCCAGGTTCATCCCATAGTGAGTAGAGCTGATCAGTGTTGTTAAAGTGCAGTGCAGCCATGCAACACTTCAAAGTTGCTGCGCCGGACTTCCGAGTATGGGGTAGGTCTATGGCTGGATGTACAGGATCAGGGCTATCAGTCTCTTAACACTACTACAGCATACTGGACTGGAGGTGCATGTGCAATAGGGATGGGCGAACGCAGTTTGGAAGTTTGGAGTTCGGACCGAACTCGACCAGTTCAGTCGACCGAACAGACCTTCCGAACTGAACTCGATTTTCAAACCGAACCGAATTTCCAAACTCGGTTCTGTTCACCCATCCCTATAAGATAATATTCCATTTAGTTCAATGGGATTTGAATTTATGAACTCTGTTTGGAAGTTCGGAGTTCAGACCAAACTCAAATAGTTCGGTTGAACGATCTGAACTTCTGAACCGAACTCGATTTTTGAACAAAACCGAATTTCCGAACTCGGTTGTGTTTGCCCATCCCTAATGTGCAGGCAATGGCATCATGGGTGCCAAGAGAATGAAGAAAAAGAGAGAAGGCTGGGCTGGCTATGCTGAGCTGGCTGGTAAAGAAGCCCTTAATGGACAAAAAAGTCCCAGCAGCGGTATGGGTGGCAGGGAGCGCCATCTATTGGGAACAGCACTTAAGTTATCTAGCCACTGGGGCACTGTTTCAGAGAGGCCTATGACAGAAAAAACAGAGCTATTTTTACTCATGCCAGGGTGGCAGAAAAAGATGTCCAGGCCAGAGAGAGACTCTGTGAGAGTTTGGGGAGGTGGAGCCAGCAGTCATGAGGTATCTTCTGGAGCTTTCTAGAAATTGCCATTTTTGCGGGTGAGCAGGTGGTATGGGAGGTGACAGTTGAGTCATGGGGTAAGGCAGATTATGGCAAGTTTAATTGACTTGCTGCATGTTGCAGCCTTTCAGGGGAAAAAATAAAAGTAACTCCACACACAGCCTTTTACATTAATATTGGTGAATTTATTTTCATGTTACACTGCTGGTAATCTATAAGTCATTGACTGGAGGGGAGGGTGCCTGCATGGTATGTCATAGTTAAGTCTGGCCCACTTGTCCATAGGACCAATTCTGGGGAATGTGGGGTTACATTTCTTTTCCATGCCATGCTTTTTTAAAATTTTTTTTAAAAACATTGGGTGCCACATTGCTGCTGCCAGCACCATAAGGCAGAGAGATCTCTCTGCCTGACTCTCCCCTTCCCTGATCTGTTCAAGTTGTGTCACAGTAGCAAGGCCATGCTTTTTAAAAAAAAAAATCAAATGAGAGGGTGCCCCTGGGGGGTGGGGTGGGGGTGACATTGCTGCTGCCAGCACCATGAGGTGGCGGGATCATTCTGCCTGGATGTCTCCCCTTCCCTAGTCTGTTCAAGTTGCACCACAGTACCAACGCCATGTCTTTAAAAAAAATTCAAAAAATTATTTATTTATTTATTTATTTATTTATTTATTTATGTATTTATTTCTCTCTCTCTCTCTCTCTCTCTCTCTCTCTCTCTCTCTCTCTCATATTTTTATGCTGCCCCCTCAAGTTCACACATCTCGGGGCAGCTAACAACATCTTAAAATAACCATAAAAACAGTAAAACCAATACACATTAAAATAACCCAGGAAGAAAAAAACCAAAGAATTCCCAACCCTAACCCAACCCATCACCTGTCTTCCTCACCAAAAGCCTGGTGGAACAACCAGGTATTAAACTGTCTACGGAAAAAAGGGAGGTCTACAGACAGGTGGAGGGAATTCCACAGCTGTGGTGTGGCCACAGAGAGCACTCTCCTCATAGTTGACACATTGGAACCCCGTGGGACCTCAAGGAGGACGCCCCTGGCTGACCACAGGGGGCTATCCAGGACTTGGAAGATGAGGTGGTCCTGCAGATAAGTTGGGTCCAGGCCACTTAGGGCTTTAAAGGTCAAAACCAACACCTTGAATTGGGCCTGGAAGACTATTGGCAGCCAGTGCAGAAAATGGAGCACTGGTGTAATGTGCTTGCGATGACTCGTTTCCCTAAGGAGGTGAGCCTCCGCATTCTGCACCAACTGCAGTCTCTGGACCATCACTAAGAGTAGCCCTACATAGAGCACATTACAGTAATCCAATCTCAAGGTAATAAAAACATGAATGATAGTAGCAAAGTCTGTGGTGAGACATATGGCCAAAGTCATCGCACTGGATGCAATTGGAGAAAAGCACCCTTCACCACAGCTGCCACCTGAACATCCAGGTGGAGCTGTGGTTCTAGGAGCACCCCCAGACTACAGACCTGTGACACCAGGTGGACCCCATGAACGATAGGGGCCATCACTACCTTGGCTTTTCCCACAACCATCACCTCCATCTTGTTGGGATTCAACTTCAGGCGGCTCGTCCTCATCCAGTCCCCCACAGCTGAAAAACATCAAGAGTTCCGGGCCTGGGTCTGATGAAAAAGAGAAGTATAGTTGGGTGTCATCAGCATATTGATGACACCTTATGCCAAACCCTCTGGTGACCACCCCCAAAGGCTGCATATACACGTTGAACAAGAGAAGGGATTAGATAGAACCTTATGGGACTCCACATGTGAGATCCTGGGGAGAAGATGAACAAACACCCAGCACCACATGTTGAGTTTTCCCCGCCAGGAACAAGCAGCACCATTCAAGAACAGTTCTGGCCACTCCAGCTCGGTCCCGCAACTGAGTCATCAGCAATCAATGATCAATGGTATCGAATGCAGCTGAGAAATCTAATAGGATCAACAAGGCCAAATGATCCTTTTCCAACTCATGGGAGAGGTTGTCGACCAAGGCCACAAGTGCAGTCTCAGTGCCATAACCCGGACAAAAGCCAGACTATGAGGGATCTAGGAAACCGATCCGGTCCAGATGCTTCTGAAGCTGATGAGCTACCACCCACTCAATAACCTTCCCTAAGGGAAGGTTAGCTACCAGCTGATAGTTGGCTAGGGCATCAACATCAAGTGATTGTTTTTTGAGCAGAGGCTGCACCGCCACCTCCTTGAGGCAGACATTCACTCTGCCCTTCCTAAGGCATTGACTATCCTGGCCATCAATGGCCCCAACATCTCCCATCTGACCTTAAACAGCCAGGATGAGCATGGATCCAGTTTGCAATGAGTGACTCAAACAGCCCCCAGAACATCCTCCGCAGCAGAGGACAACACTCACTGAAATTGATCCCATAAAACAGGACTAGAAGGGGCTTTGACTGCCTCTGGTTCACCTACTGTCAAAAACGTGGCATCAAAACCATGATGGATTTGAGCGATTTTATCTGAAAAAAAGTCACAGAAAGCATTAGATGACTAATTCCAAGTAAAGGGAGGCTGGACTGACCAGTCCCCTCACCACCCGGAAAAGTTCAGCTGGACATGACTTAATGGATGTGATGAGGGCAGCAAAGAAAGCCTTCTTTTCTGCCCGCACCACCACGGGGTGCCCCTGGAGGGTGGGGAGTGAATGTCTGGTTTCCTTCTTGTGGGTGTTGTAATCTTTTTTCTCTGGTGGATTTTTGTGGGACTTCTTTCTCCATGCAGTTGTACACTGTTTTCTGGGCTTGTGTGTTGTCTTACCAAGGCTGTGGCTGCCAGCCTGGCACACAGAAGCAGCAGAGCCTAATAAAATAATTGTAAAGTGTAAATGAAGTGTAACTTCTAACTGCTCTGCCTGCTGCTTTTGGCACCATGAGGCCAGACTGGGATCTCGCTGTCTGGCTCCATTTCCCCTAGCCTGGTCTGTTCAAGTCACCATTGCCACAGAACCATGCTATGCCAAGAGGGTGCATGTCGGGGAGTGGGGTGTGAATGTCTGGCTTTGTTTCCTTACTGGTTTGCTGCTGGGAGTCTGGTTTGCTGCTGTCTGGTTTGTAGGGATGGGCGAACAGAATGCGGTTCGGATGTTCGGACGTTCAGTCATTTGGTTCGAAACCCCAGTTCGGGTTTGATGGTTCGGTTAAGCCGAGTACGGTTTGGCCGAACATTCAAAAATAGCGCTATCAATACCGAAACCGAAACCGAAACTGAATTTTTGGCCCTGAAAAGACGTTTTTCCTGCCCCCAAACTCATCTGAACATGACCGAACTGTTCAGTCATTCAAGAGTTCAGTTCGGACGTTCGGTTCGGATGTCCGAACAGACCGAGTTCGGTCCGAACTCCGAACATCAGAACTGCATTCGCCCATCCCTACTGGTTTGCTGTGTGGAGGGCAAGGAGGACTATGTGCTCTCTGGCTCACCCACCCTCCCAAGGGCCCCACAGGTCTCAGACTAGAGAAACTGCATGGGAACATGGGGCAAGGGGGTGGGGAGTTCAAGTTACCAGTGTCTGATCTGTTCAAGTCTGTTCTTTTTAAGTTACGAGTGTCTGTTCTTTTCAATGTACGAGTGCCAAGTACCAATGCCATGCCAAGCGAGTGCCCATGGGGGTGGGGTGTGAATGTCAGGTTTCCTTCTTGTGGGTGTTATAATAAGACTGGCTGGCTTTTGGTGGGATTTCTCCACACAGTTGCACTGTTTTGTGCGGTTGTGTTGTATTCTTGAGTGAATGTCCCACTCTTGCTAGCCTGTTTTGTTCTGTGCACACTACTTGGTTGGCATAATAATGATTTTACAGTGGGTGCACTCACTGATGATGGTGGGCCATGCTGTGGGCACACAGACTACTGTTGGTTTTTGGTTGGATTTCTCTTGGATGAGTACTCTAGCATATCTCTCATCAGATCACCCACCGCCCCTGCCCATTGTGACCTTGCCAGTTGCATTCATCATTTCTTGGCAGGGTGCTGCTAGGTGACCCCTGGTGACTAATAGAGGGAGGAAGAGTAAATAGGTAGGTAGGGGTATCACGTCCAAGAACACACATGACCCTTGCCTGGCGTGGAAGCATTACTAACTTCACTTGACTGTATGTGCATTCTCTGCTGAATCCTGTTGCTGCTGCATTGATAATAGAGGAGGAAAGATTTTCAGGTGCCATATCTAATGCCTTATCAGACCACTTACTGCACCTAGGCAGAAAAGCATTGCAATCTGGCTGCATTCATCATTTCTTGGCAGTCTGCTGCTAGGTGCACCCTGGTTAGGATAAGTAGGTAGAGGTACCATATTCAAGAAGAACACACAGTGCCCCTACCTGGCATGACAGCATTGCTAACTTGACTGCATGTGCATTCCCTGTTACATGCTGCTTCTGGGAGCCCCAATTCAAAGGAGGGAGGAATTTTAAATAGCATATCTCACACACTGCCCCTGTCCACAGCGGGCCACTCTCTAGCTGCTGCAAGTGGCATATCAAGTGAGATCACGTAAGTTACATGGCTGCTGCACCAGAGAGTCTAATGGAGATGGACCTTCTAGCCTTGGCTGGGGGTGGGGTGGGATGGATAGAGGTCACCCAGTTGGGATTGTCTTTAGTTTTCCCTCTGTTAGCGATGATGCCATGACCCATGAAGAGTTTTGGAAGACTGTATAGGACAGAGGGAATAAGCTCGCACAAACATTACAAGGTACCAGTCCATGAAGGGAGGGATTTTTTTTGTTTTGTTTTTTAATGATCCTAGTCAACTATAACAAACGCCTAACCTACAACTACCTAACTGCCTATCTAATTCTAACTACTGCTCCCTTAACTAAAGTAATACTAAGAACTACCTACCTAACCTACCCTAACCCAAAGTCAGAGGAGAAAGGGTAAGGAGGAACCCTCATCATCCCTGAAATCATCAATTTGTCTGGCTGCCAATCTCAGATGAATTGATAGAGGAAGAGAGGTGGCACTGACATCCACCACAGCAGGAGCAACAGAAGACCCCTCCCCAGGGTCCCCAGCAAGGGCAGGGATCCCTTGGGGAACCCTGGGATAGAGGACAATCCTGGGTGGCAGTGCTGGTAGTGGTGGGAGGTCTCACTGTGGGGGCACTTGAATGCCAGCAGCCCTAGTGGTATCCATCTGCCAGGTTATCCACGCCCGACATGCTCCATCAGGGCCCAGAGGAATGCAACGTTGGCCTGCCTTGTCTGCCTCCTATATTCACAGTAGGCCGCGTTCTCCACTTGTCGATGTCATGATGCTGCTCTGCTAATGAGTCACATACCTAGGACAGTTGGTCCAGAGCAGCACTCCCAGACTCGAGGGCATGAGTCAGTCCATGCAGCTCTGGGGGCAGAGGCAACTCCTCAGCTTTTGCAGGGCTGGTCTCCGCCTCTGCTGCTGAGGACAACGAGGGACTCTGACTCCTTTGCCTGGAAGGTGCAACTTGCCTCCCTCTCTGGATCTGCTGCCTGCCACCTGCCCACTATCTCCCCCTTTCCTCATCAAGGCCAATCCAAGGGGCACTGCTATGGTGACTGTGAAGGGTGGAGCTACTGCTCTGTCCCCCACACCACACCTCTCTGTTACAGTGGGAGCAGAGAGCAGCAGTGGGGTCCATTCCCTGGTTCTGGAAGAAGTGGTCCCACACTGCAGACCTCCGTGCCTGGAGGTGGCACCGTCACCTAACAAGGTGAAGGCCCTGTCTCTGCCTCCTCCACCACGTGGACCTATACCTCAGACTCCTCCACTGCCCTGGCCTCTCCTGTGACATGCTGCCTGTTCCTTCCTCCTAACCCTAACTCTCTCTATATAATAAAAATAAAATATATACCTACTCCTATATCCTATTCCTAAACTATAACTATATATAATGATATCCTATAACTATATGTCCTAATAACAACAAATCCTATTCCTACCCTAATACCTATCTAATTTATAACTAACCTAAGTACTACTATCTATCTAACGATATACACCCACTCTTTTCCCACCCTATGTATTCTCTCCCCAAGTGTGTGTGTGTGTATTATAATTTATATTAGATTATTTATTTTATTTCCTCCACTCCTTCCCTCTCCCTCTCTTTCCCATGCCACAAAGGGACTGCTGCATTGTATCCCCTTATATACTGTATGGAGGGAGAGGGACAGAGGAAGGTGGCACCCAATCAGGGTGTTGTGGTGAACCTGGATTGACTAGGCAATTAGGAGGGAGGGGGTGGATGAGTTGTTGTGCACGTTGTGCACACCCTGATTGGCTAGGCAATTAAATGGCTGCAGCTGCTGCACATGGCAACACCTGCTGAGGCGCCAAGCTGGCACCAAAGTGTTCCAAAGTTTCTGAATTTTTCTGAACTTTTCTGATGTTCCAGACTCAACCTCTGAAGTCCAGAGCTTTGGAAAGAGTGCTGAAGTGCCTCCAAGTACCCAGACAGACTACTCGGAACTTCGGAAATCGGTGGTTCAGCTCTATTTTAAATTTATGCAGAGATGAGTTACTAGTGTTATGTGTTGTTTTAAATTCATGTAGAGATGAGTCTACACTATCCCATTGCCCAGAATCTTGTTTGGATCAAAGGCTAACGTGATCTTTGTTCTCTGGCTTGCAGAGATGGTGTCAATCAATTTGTTGATTTATATCAAGGTACAGTGGTGACAAAATTGTTTTTGATTTTACATTTATAGGGGGAAAGAGGTAATCTGGTCTGCTGCTTTAAATATAGGCTGAATTGTGATACAGTGGATTATTAATTTGAACTCCAGTTGTAATGAAACGAACAGGCCTTAAACCTCTTGTTTACATTTCAAAAGAGTTATGGTTTGGTTATGTAACCCTTGAGTCCTGCTTGGCACACATGCAGGATATGTTCTGTATTTGTTATGGCTATAGTGTTGTTGCTTTTGATGCAATATAAGTTTATTTTGGCACAGTTTTTGTAGAGATGATATTGTGGGTTATATTGTGATGGTCTTTCAAGATGGCTCTACAATTTTGGACATTATTGTTAGGGTTAGCGTTGGGGCTCATGGCCACTCCAGTATAACGCAGTACTACTGGTCCCCCCCCCCGCCCCACCCATTGTGTGGTTGCACCATACGGGTGTTTTGGTTGTTGGGCGTTAGGGTGAGTGTTTGTATTTTTGTCTATTTTAATGTACCTCCATGCACGGGAACCCCAGGTATTTTTGTTTAAGTTGGTGTTTTTTTATGCTGTGGAATTTGGGGGGTATTGTCTCTCCCTGACTGGTTCTCTCTTGGGGAGAAGTGCTGTGGAACTTGGGGGGTATTGACTCTCCTCGATTGGCTCTCTCTTGCGGGAGAAGTGGAACACCATGCTGCTGCTTTTATGGTTTTCTTTGCTTGCTCTGTGTTTGCATGATGCACTGCTGCTTCCCCCCCCCCCCCCGTGCCCCCAAGCATGTGCAGAGGTTATGGCTGCAAATAAGATAACTCAGAAGGAGGGACAAAAGGAGGGCTATCTCTAGAAAGAGCACTACTATAAGACAATATACCATCATGTGAAAAGCAAGTATTTTTGAAGTGCTGCGAAAATATTAAATATAAGAAGTCTGAAAGTAAAGTATTTGAAAAAAAAGTTTAAATTGTGTTTGCATTATTTCCCCTGTTGCACTCAGTCAATGCACAAAATATCAAAGGCAAATATCCAATATCCAAACTAAATACAAAAAAATGTAACATATACCCCAAAATATATTCAGTCAATGCACAAAAAATCCAAACCAAAAATATTCTTTTAAAAACATCAAAAAACATTTTTTTAAATAACCAAACAACCAAATATTTTTTAAAAAACGTTCCAGATTTCTGCTGTGTCTTCTGGTCTCTCCCCTCAACCCCTCTCTTGAAGAAGGGAATGGGGAAAAGAGCTCCTCAGGGCTCTGATTGGTTTTAGGGTGTCTGGAAAATGAGATCTAAAACCACCCTAATTGGCTGGGTTCGTCTATACAAAGTTGGTCTCCACCCCTTCCCTTGCTTTTAGTGTGCTAGCAGCCTGCAGGTTTCCATTCTTCCCATGAACTCTCGAGACTTCAGCACATCAAAAGCAGGAGGAGGGGCCTTCCTGAGGCTGATGCTCTAGCCCCTCCCTCCTGCTCCTTCTATCCTTCCTCCCTGCACATCAAAAGCTGGCTGTGCATGCTCCATGGCCAGTCTCAGTCCACCCCCTCCCACATACCCCTGCCTCCTTGGTTCCCTGAACCCCACTCAGAAATAACCGAGAGAGAGAGAGAGAGAATGTTAGGTTTTCCACCCAGCACCCAACCTCTTGAACCAAAGAACAAGAATTGAAATTCTGTTAAGGTTTCTTTAGTTACTACAGCTAAACTGCATCAATGGCTTCTCTCCCTTACATCTACTCCATATACTTTATTATTGTCCTGCACCCGGAAAGAAGACATGGACATGTTCTGTTGGAATTCCTTGCTATCCTCATAGCATCTGTGAAGTCACATCCGGCAGAGCTGTTTCGGGTGGTGCGGGGACTGGTCAGTCCGGCCTCCCTCCGCCTAGATAGGGACTTGTCCCAAGCCCACTGTGAGGAGTTTGTCAACTACTTCGCAGACAAGATTGCTCGGATTCAGACCGACTTGACGTCGGATTAGAGGCAGTAGGGGAAGAGCGCGAGTTGATGGAAGTCCCATCTGGTCCAGCTTTGTGGGGTGAGTTTCAGGAAGTGACGCCTGCCGATGCGGCGGATGTCTTGGGGTCTGTGAGGGGCCACGTGTTGTGAACTTGATCCATGCCCATCCTGGTTGGTGAAAGCCTCCAGGGAGATGTTGAGGATGGTGCTGGCGAGGGTAGTGCATCCCTGCAGCAGGGGAGGCTGTCGCCTTGTCTCAAGGAGGCGGTGGTGCGCCCCCTGCTGAAGAAACCATCTCTGGACGTGGATGCGCTCACCAGTTACTGACCTGTCTCTAACCTTCCCTTTTTAGGGAAGGTTATTGAGCGGGCGGTGGCAATCCAGCTCCAGGGGCATCTAGACAGCATCGGTTTCCTGAACCCTTTTCAATCTGGGTTCCGCTCTGGCTATGGCACTGAGACGGCGGTGGTGGCCTTGGTAGATGACCTCCGCAGGGAGATGGACGCAGGATGTTCAACATTTCTCATCCTGCTAGATCTCTCGGCCGCTTTTGATACCTTGGACCACGGGCTGCTGTTGAGGCGGCTGCGTGACCTGGGGGGTTTGGACGGGACTGTTCTTGAATGGTTCCATTCATTCCTCTTGGGGAGAAGCCAGCGGGTGGTGCTGGAGGATGAGACATCATGCCCCCACGCCTTATCATGCGGCGTTCCGCAGGGTTCTATTCTGTCTCCATTATTATTTAATGTTTACATGCAGCCCTTGGGGGAGGTTGTGAGAGAGTTCGGGGTGCGATGTCACCAATATGCTGATGATACTCAGCTATACCTCTCCTTTTCAACTGACCCAGACCCGGCTGTTTTGGTGCTATCCCAGTGTTTGGAGGCCGTGGCGGAATGGATGCGGCAGAGCAGATTGAAGCTCAACTCCGATAAGACGGAGGTGATGTTGGTGGGGAGAGGGAGGGAGGTAGTGGCTCCCCTGATTGGGGGAGTTTGCCCTCCTATAGCTCAGCAGGTCTGGAGTCTGGGAGTGATATTGGACGCAGACCTCTGCCTGGAGTGGCAGGTGGAGGCAGTTGCTAAGGCTGCCTTCCGCCAGTTGTATCTGGTGCGTAGGCTGCGTCCATTCATCTCCAGCCCAGACCTGGCCTCCCTCATCCATGCTTTCATCACCTCAAGGCTGGACTACTGCAACGCGTTGTACATGGGGCTGCCCTTGTGCCTGATTCAGAGGTCGCAGTTAGTGCAGAATGCAGCGGCCCGTCTCCTTACGGGGACGGGTCATCAGGAGCATATAACACCTGTACTCCGGACTCTGCACTGGTTGCCAATAGCATGCCGAGCTAGGTTCAAGGTTTTAGTGTTGATCTATAAGGCCTTTTATGGTCTGGGCCCCTCATACCTCAGGGATCGCCTCGCCCTCCGTGCCCCAGAGCGGATTCTGTGGTCAGCTGGGGGTGCTTTCTTGGAGGTCCCCCGCATAAAGCGGGGGGCCACAATGGAGAGGGCATTCTCGGTGGCTGGGCCTCTCCTTTGGAACTCCCTTCCAGAGGAAGCTCACCTGGCCCCAAGCCTGTTGTCATTCCGGCAGTGTTGTAAAACCTGGCTATTTGCCCAGGCCTTTGGGGAGGGTGGGAGGGTAGGTTAGGGTTTTGTTTTTCTCCCCTAACCTGTTTTATTGTTTTAATGCTTAGGTTGTATCCCGGGGCCCTGTTTTAAAAACATTTAATGTGTTTGATTATTTTAAATTGTTTTATACTTGTTTTATATTGTTTTTATTGTTGTTGGAAGCCGCCCTGAGCTGTTGTCAGGAGGGGCAGGGTACAAATGCTTTAAATAAAATAAATAAATAAAAAAGATTGCATTCTATTCAAATCATAAACTGAAAGCAGGGAAGGCTATGTCATTCTGGGTTCAGTCATAACTATGCCTAACTTAAACTTGGTGGGGATGGCCTGATGTTCACTCAGTGCCTACTGTCCTAGGTCACTCTGACCCCAGCTGCGTGGCTGGTTGAGAAGGCATCATAGCCTTGTATTGACCAGAAGCAGCAGAGGAGGCAATGGACGACTTGGAACCACCCCTGTCCTCGAGTGTATTACTCCCTCCTTGGCCTTGGAAGGAATCCACCCGCCTCTGCTCTTGCTTCCTTCCACAGCCTCATCTCTTAAGGAACTGTCTTCATTTAACTATTATAATTCTGCTAACATTACAAAACCTTCACTGGACCCCTGCCACAGGAAACCGCCAGCTATTGCTTGGCTTATTTTGCCCCACCCCCTAACAAGCCTAAAATGCGTTTGAACTTCTCCTTGGGTACTGAGAGATACATGTGAATGCCACGTTCAGACAGGTGGACCCCGTCAACTCTGTAACATTCAGGCTGGAAAAATCTAATTTGGTTCTGACAAATGCAATCACACCCATGACTGATAACCAATCTGCTCACTTCCTTGTTAATCTTTTTTATGACCCTATCAATTTATCCAGAGGAGGTAACTTTGGTCCACTTTATCCTTTCTAATGTGTGCGTCCACATGAATCTTGTTTGGGGCAAGAGATTAACTGTATCCACCCAATCCCTTTTTATTCTAACTACCAGCTCCAATCCCAAAGACCTAGGTAAGTTGTTTTCTCCTAGGTGGATGACAATTATATCTGGATGCCAGTTGCTGCCAAGTGGAGCACAGGCATAAGCTTTTCCCATCTCATGCTGAATCTAGATTTCCAAACCACCTCAACTGTGTCGCTAAGCCCCAATTGTGTGCCCTAGTGGGATTAGCCCAGTACACTAGACTGTGTCCAATGATCCAGATTAATTTCCAGGGCTTGGGAAAGCTTGAATATGAAAGGACCAATGAAAGGAAATAACAGTTAGTGATGAACCCTTAACCAGTGAGTGCGCAAACACAGGACCAAAAAGCCGCGGAACTCCAGCAGTTAATATTGCAAACAGTAAACTCTGGCAAACCCATCGTGGTGATGAAGTTAGCTGTGCCAATACAAAATGAGAGAGTCCCATATTGTTGGGGTGAAAGATCAAGGTGGGCAATACATTCCTTTAGGACTGATCTAAACTGGTGGCGAGTCAAGCAGGCACTATCAGCATTTCACAGCAATTGCCCCAGCACCTGAGAGCATACCTGCATGTACTGCTTAACTTCTGCCACTGGGAAGAGTTCTAGGGATCCTTCCTGATGCAGGGCGATTGATTATCCTAGACTTCATTGGTCGGTAAAAACAACTGCAATAAGGTGACCTGGATATGAATATCATGGACTGTAATGTCCCCACCTTCCTAGCACCTGCGGGACCCGACAGTTAATTTGCTAATGAGAAAAGCCCCAAAAAAGGCAAGCTTAAATGTGGCTTTGAATAAGAGCACTTTGAAGTGGTTGTAACAAACTTGGGGGAGAATCCTAACTATTTGAACAAGTATGACTGGGGTGATCAGCAATCTGGGGTCCAGCTGACAACCGCGCTTGTGAGATCAGCTGGAGAGTAACTTACAGACAAAGAAACCATGGTCTGGTGGTGATTGATCAGCCAGGTTACTTACAAAGGCCAACGCTGATAACTTGATAGCCATGGTGGTGGGAGCAAGGCCCTTTTTTCATAGTGACATGGTGAATTGGAGAAACTGCGCTTCCAGTATGGGAAAACCCTGAGGCCAACTCTAAAGGGCATGAAACTGCTGGAATTCTGAAAAGGCTCTAGAATAGGATACCCTCATACTGGTAGAAAGGACCCCTGCACCATTTGGAATAGTTCTAAAACCCAAATGCCCAGATGACCTGCAGCACCACGTCCAATTCCTCGTGAACCTCCAGTGTCAACAGGCAGAAATGGTCCATCTGAAGGAAGGAGAGGGCATTGGCTATGCCGTTGCTAATTTCCAGGGTGTACTTACATACAAACAATTTACGTTCCTTAAACTTAAGGGCACTGCAAAATGAATTTATGAACCAGCTGCATGACCCTGGCGGATTTAGATGGCATAAAATGTATTACTTGTACCACAGCCAGATTGTCACATCTGACTAAAACAGACTGGTTTGGAAATGCTTCCCCCCCATAGTTGAACTGCCACAACAATGGGGAAGAACTCAAGAAATGTGAGATCCCTAGTTATACCTTGCTCAAAACAGTCAGCTGGCCATGGTGTGGAGCACCATCTGCCCCTGAAGTATAAGCCAAAACCTATGCTGCCAATGGCATCATACTGGACTTGGAGCTCCGCTTCTAGCAGTTGCTTCCTCCTCCAGAAGCTGACACCATTATATTCAGTGAGGAACCTACTCCATGTCTCAAGGTCCTCCCTCATTTCAGCTGTCACTCTGATGTGATGAGCCCAGCAAGGATTGGAGTTATCTGACCATGACCTTTGCTGACATACAGGCCACGAGGGTGGTTCTCAGCAAGTAAAGTTTGTCACTAGGTAGGTGGGATAGTCCTTGAACAATGCTGAGCTCAATTCCTAAAATGGTAAGGGATGTAACAGGGCCCACTGTCTTCTCTGGGGCAAGGGGGACCCCTAATTCCTCTGCCATGGAGGTGAACAGTCACTACAGCTGTGTGCAGTCTCCCATTCCAGGCCTACCAAAGAATAAAAAATAATTGATACAATGGATGATGTCTCTCGACTGCATTCTGTGATGGACCACCAACTCAAGGAGCATGCTGCATCTCTTAAAGTCAGTGCACGATATTGCACACCTCATGGGCCTTGTTATATTGTAATAGAACTTGTCCTCAAACTGAAAACAGAACAGCTGGAAATCGATAGAGTACATCAGCAAAAGGCGAAAAGCAGACTTGATGTTGCACTTCAAGAGTAGCACTCCCTGGCCACAGTTTTATACCATTTTGACACAAGGTCAAATGATGTGTACTGAACAGAGTAGAGCTCATCCAGTATTGTGTTGTTTACTGAGTCCCCACTTGGATATGACAAATGGATGGTAAATAAGGCAAAACTTGTCTGGGGGTGGTTGTGGACAATACAATGACCTGTTGGGTGCATCTCCCAAGCCACCGTGATTGGCCACTGTTGGACACAGAATGCTGGGCTAGATGGACCACTGGTCTGACCCAGTATGGCACTTCTTATGTTCTTATGTCTTCTTGGGGATGATTCCAAGGCATTAAACATGCAGGTTCACCACGGGAGGTCTTTTGAAAGGGCCAGCTACCCTGTCTTCACTGAGCTCTTTTTGGAGTTTGGCATGCACCAAATATTCCTGACCAGTGACTGATTTTAAATTGTTCAGTCACTCTCTAGTTTTCACACACACACACCCCACACACACTTCTTGGATTCAAAAACCGTTCCTACATTCTGATACAACATATTTAATACTGCTGCGGCCCGGGCAGTCAACAAAGTGCATAAGCGAGCGCTTCATGGCGCACCGGCATTCAAAGCCTTTTCCACTCCATCACTGGTGCCAGGGGGTACTTCCTTTACTTCTTTCTATTTCATGCTTGTCTGACCCTGTTGCAGTTGTTGGCAGGGTGGTTTCCACTGCAGTGGGAACAGGCATGCCAAAATCAGCAAGGGGAGCGGTCACAATTCTCCATTCCATTATATTTCCAGAAAGTGGCACTCCATGAGGGGCACCGTTATGCCCCAAAAGAGTCATTCATCGGGGCCACACCTCCTTCAACAAGTGCATGTCTGCTGTCTGTTCTGGGGGCATTAGACACATCGTTCATGCACTCCAACCAGAGGTCTTGTGCATCAATGTCCCAGCACAAACCCGGAGTGATGAATGCCCACTTTCTAAAGGCTTCATCATAACAAAGCCATGCCCCTGGGTGGCCAGAGTCAAACATCCGTATAACAATGTCCTTGTGTTTAATTAACTCCATTGCCCTTTCAGGGGACATTTGGTCAATGACCCCCATTAGGACAGAGTAGGCTGCTGACCAATTTGATCAATTATGGTCTGCTTTGGGTCTTTTAAAATTTTCTTTTTCTTTAGGTTCCTTCTTTTCATGGGGTTTGGGACAGGGTCACTAAACAAGAGCGAAAATACATCTGCGTATTCGCCCCTCCAGATTTTTTCCCTTCCCTTGTTGCCTTAAGGAGGTGGGCACCAATGGGTGCTGAGATGGCTGTCTGTGACGAGGAGCGAGCAGGATAGAAGAAATCTGAAATAAATGATTAAATAAATAAAATATCCAGTTTTCCTGCCTTTGCTGGGATGTATGACGTGTGGGGACAACATGCAGTTGGGGAAGCCCATACCTGTGTTGCTCGATGTTCCATATAACCCTGTGGTGCAGCAACTAGTGTGTGCACACTGTGCTGTTGTTGGCTCATGCATGATGGTGATCCCTGCTGGCCTGGCTGCGGGACCTACGCTCCATTCCACCCTGATCTCTGAGGCATGCTCGCGAGGGAAGGGAAGGCTCGCGAGGGAAGACCATGGTGACCACTACCCACATAGCAGACTGTGTGCCACTGCTGGTCTCAGTGCGGGTGGTTCTACTGGTGGTGTCGCCATTCCAGAGCTTGCTGCTGGTTGCACAGGTCTAGCTGTCAATAGCCTCCATCCTCTTCAAGACTGAATCAACATGTCCTGACTTGCTTGCTGATGGGTATTCCTGGAATGCTGTCTCTCCGGGCACTCATCCCTAAGGTGAGAAGATGGAACATGCCACCACCTAACTCACCCAACCCCTAACCCTCAACTGCATAATTTTGTCTTTTAGGGAGCCAAGCACCACATCAAAGGGGTCCCCTGAGGCACAGGAGGGGCCTGCCCGATCCTGGCCTCTTGGTTGTGACTTATTTGATTTTTTTGCAGAGCCATTCCTCTTTTATGCATCTTTTAATTTACCTGAAAGCACCACTCCCAGGGTGGGGTGGGCAGGCCTAGATGGAAGGAATGCCACCTAGGGGTGGGGGCCCAAAAGGGGGGCCCTATACACCCCTCTGGTGCCCCAAGCACTCCCTCAAAAGCCCACAGCCGCATGGCCTGGTAGGCTACCTGCCGCAGCCAGGGCCCCAACAGCCTGTTGTATATGAAGGAGTGGTGAGGAAAGAGGTGGAAAGCAGACCTCGATGGGCCTAAATGCAGGCCTACCACGATTATTAAAAAAGCCTGACCTATTTTGGCCAGGGCCAGGCTCGGTGGGCAGAGGGAGAGGGGGAGGGAATACAACCTTCCACTGCTGGTGCGGCTAGTTTGCCGTGACCAGATCCTCCGTGGACTCCTTCTAAGAGGTCAGCAGCAGCTCTCTTATCAGGTCTCATGACCTAGGGACTCACACCAGTTAGGCCTTCAGCTGCCACATACTGCTCTGTTGAAAGTTCGGATTGACTGAGCCTCAGCCCGAGATGTACAAAAATGGCACCTGGCAAATCTCACAATGCGAGACTGCCTATTTTCACCACCAGGAGGGTTGCCCTGGCAACACCTCAACTTTGTGGCCCACTGGAAGCCCACAGTGCGGCCTTTGAAGTCATCTCTTTCTTTAATGGGGGCTGGACAAAGCCGCATAACCCCCTTAGGACGCTGCCCAGTGAAACAGGCCTGTGGGCAAGGGGGATAATTGAACACATCTGTCAATCAACACACAACTTATTCAATATTCAGTAAAAGACATCCTTTTTTAAAAGTGCTGTCTGTAGTTAAAGTACCAAATACAGCTAAACTTAAGTTTAATGTTGAATTTGCAGCAAATGCAATATCTGATGAATTTTCCCCTTTCAGCTTGGGTCCAGCAAAGCGGACACAAGCTGATATTTAATCCTGTTTCATCAAATATTTATTTTAGTTATTGTGGTTCAGTTATTTTGTTTATTTGGATATTTCAGTTTTTTGTTTCAGCCATTTCGATATTCTGACTACTTTGTTTTATCAACATAAATAAAGCAACTTAACCAGAATACCCAAATAAGCAGATATGGAAGTATTTGTTTCGGTAGTGGATATTGTTTGGGTATTCAAAGAGCTATCAGAAAATGCAAATAATATTCACAGATATCAAATCCACTGTTCGCTTCAGCTCTACTTGAGTGGATATAACTGATTTGACTAGTCACATATTTTAAAGATTCTATCAAGCAATAAACAGTGACACTCTCTTTCGGAAAGTAAGTTAGAAGCATAAATGAAAAATATGATTAAACCTATTGAAATTAAGACTTTTGTTTGCTTTTTAAAATGATATTTAAAATTGATGGCTTAAGTCTAGTTATCCTATATTACAGTTTCTGGGAATGTACCCAGCACCTAACAAAATCCAGGCACTCTCTCCTTTGTACCTTGCACTCTCTCCTTTGTACCATGTGCAGCCCCTCCTCTCTTCGCTTCACTGGCTTCCCCTTCCTGAACGAATCCTGCACAAGCTCCTAGTCTTCACCTATAAAGCTCTTCACAACCTTGCTCCCCCCTACCTCTCTGCACTTATCGCCCTCCATACTCCAGCCCGTGCACTTCGCTCCTCCTCTGTCCCTTCTCTCACCCTTCCACGCCTTCCCTGCTCCCCTAAGCGCCTTCGTCCCTTCTCACTTGCTGCCCCCCATGCCTGGAACTCCCTCCCTGTCCACATCCGCCTTGCCCCCTCCCTTCATACCTTCAAATCTCTCCTTAAAACTCACCTCTTTCGCTCTGCTCTGTCTGACTCTTTATCCTGCTGAGCCACTATTCCTATACCTACGATCGGTTTACCCTTATCCTTGCAACATGGACCTGCCTGCTGTCATTCTCATCGTAACCAAGCCAAGTACGTGCACTTGAGACCTCGCATCTTCATGAATGTTAGACCCCTTGTCTCTCCCTCTGTTCCCCTTCCTAAGTCTCTCCCCCAGCTCCTGTCTCTCAGATTGTAAGCCCTAGGGGCAGGGACCCTGTCTATTTTATTACTTTGTAAAGTGCCAGGTACACTGCTGGCGCTATATAAATGTTTGTTAATAATAATAATAATAATAATAATACCTTTTCTACTTCCCTTTCCTACTGTAGACCCAGCTCTGGAAACTAGTCAATGTCATTGACGCCTAATTTCGTTGGGTGCAGAGTAGTTAGCTTGGCAGAGGAGGCATTTAAAATATGATATCAAGCCTTAGGAGTTTCTTAAACAAAGTCATTTCCATTACTTTGTTGTTTCACAGTCTTGAGAAACTTCTACCTCTCAGCCTTATTTTTAATCTGTCCGATCGTTCTATTTACCATAGCGTTTCAAATGTTATTAACTAGTCCCTCTGGTGTGTGCTTTCTTGCTGCTCTTTGCTTAGCTGTATTAGTTTATTTGATGTTTTTAATGTCTAATCTGTATCGGCATGATCACAGTCTACCCATTCTCAAATTATTACATAAATATCTTCCATTCCCCACAGATTTTTCTTGAACAAGTAATTTACTCTAATCAGGCCCTGAATGTTTTTGTGCAGCTGCAGATTCATCTGTCTCCCACAAACTTTTTTATTGTGAACCAAGGAAAACAAAAAAACCCAAACATTATTCAACCAGGATTTTTTCTACAAAGGGGTTTCGGAAACTAAAACCAACCACATTGTCAGTGTAGGCTAGCTACTGGGTGTTAGAAAATAAGATGTTAGCCCACATTAGCCCACACCAGGTGGGTGTCCACCTGCCCATTTACTAGGTGTTTGCCCCCACCAGAACTACAGCCCCCATTCACAGCAGGGTGTCAGAGAATGTGGAGCATGCTGTGCAGGTGAATGCGGGCTAATGTGCATCCACATGTCTGCATCTTGTCAATTAGGTTGCATGCAGCATTTCACACATCCAGGTCCTCCAGCACCCTAGAGTTGCAGATGGAAATCCTAGAGCATCCAGGAGTGACTGCTTCATGTCCCTCTCTCCACTCTCACTGGTGTTGCCAAAGGGAGCTGCCTGCAAACTTATGAAATACACCCAGGGGTCTGCCCGTTTATTAGGTAGTACATGCTAAACATGTGAGTGGGGGCTGCATGGATGAAATCCAGACTGCAGCAGGTTAACATCTCATTTGCAAATACCCATGGATGAGTGCTATGAGACCATTTCCATACATTGAATTTGTGATGTCAAAATGAACTATATCATAGGAAAATACCATTAGAGGAAAATGGGATGGACATTTTAAAGGTTCTGGGACTATATGAGTCAATATCTCCCCTACCCTGTTTATTGTCTGTTGTTTCAATATATCCCGGGGCCCTGTATTTTTGATGTATTTTAAAATATATATATATTTGTTTTTATGTATATTTTATTGTTGGAAGCCACCCCGAGCTGTTCGCAGGAGGGGTGGGGTATAAATTTGAAAAAATAAATAAAAAATAAATAAATGCACTGTGAAAGAATCCACCAAACAGTTTCACATAAGAAATGAAAGTCATTTAAATGTCTTTTAAAAGGCAGTATGTATCCATTGTTAGTTGTGTCCCGCAGATGGCCCGCAGATCCTCCACCTGTGCCCATGTGCGTACTTTCCACGCAACACAGTGTGCTGGCAATTGAGTTGTGTGAGGTTCCTGCGTGGGCGTGCGAGCACACAGGATCCACAAGCTGTCGAACCATCCCCATGAAGGGTGATAGTTTTAATGAACTGCTTGATCATCACTTATATCAGCAGAGATATTACATCCTGGCTGTCAAAGGGCTGTAACTTGATCTCGATTTCTGCTTGATTCCTGTCGAGAATAAAGCTTCTCGATTCAATTCCCTCAAGAATTGAGAAAAGCCCCAGTTCTCGACTGTTTCTCAATCAAAAAAATTTTCCTCTTCATTTTTAGGGATGGCCGAACAGAACCGAGTTCGAAAATTCAGTTCGGTACAGTTCGGAAATTCGGTTCGGTTTGGAAGGTCGGTTCGGTCGACCGAACTATTCGAGTTCAGTCCGAACTCCGAACTTCCGAACAAAGTTCGGAAATTCAAACCCCATTGAACTAAATGGAATATTATCTTTTAGGGATGGGCGAACAGAGCCGAGTTCAGAAATTCAGTTCTGTTCGGTTCGAAAATCGAGTTCGGTTTGGAATTTCAGTTTGGTCGACTGAACTGGTCGAGTTCGGTCTGAACTCCGAACTTCCGAATCGCGTTCGCACATCCCTATTGATTTTACTTACTGTAGTCACATGTGTGTCTTGTCCCACACCAAGTCTTCCATTCTGTGTCTGTCTGTCTGTCTGTCTGTTTCTTTCACTTCTTTTCTGAAGCCACCAACTCCATGCTGTGGGAGCAAACAAGAAACACAACTGTACATGTGGAAAATGGCCAATAGGCTGTTCTGTTTATGTGCAGCCCTTTTCCAAAATGGCACCGACAGTATTGGCATCATTTTGGAAAAAGACTGCACATGCTCAGAATGACCTGGTGGCCATTTTGCACATGTGCAGTTGTTTCTTTCCTTTTAAGCAAGATTCTCAAACGATTAGCAAGGTCTTTTTGAGATCTCACTAAGGGTTTTCGATTCCCATGAGATTCTCATGAGAAAAACAGCTTCTCACTTTAGCCTTCTTAAGGCTGTAGTCAAGATCAGTTACCAAACTGTGGTCAACACGGCCAGTAGAGCTGAATCAAATATCCATTGTAAGGCCCCCAGCCTTGAGACCCCCGCCTCTGTCTTGCCAGAGCAGTGGTTTACCCATCGGCACCACTGCCCAGGCCTGTTTCCCTGTCTAACTTATTTCCTCATGTCTTCTCCCAGTCCCTCTCTTAAACCTGCCTACTCCTGTCTGTATCCTTAGTTGCCCTACCTCACAGCTTCCTGATTGCTTACCAGTCTGTATAAAGGCATACTCATACCAACAGGAAGCTGGGTGGAATAACTCCCTGTCATGTTCCACTCCTTGCCACTCCTCATGCTCCCCTCCCTTGCCCTTGGTTGCTTCTAGACTCCCTTGTTGATGGTTCCCAGTCCCTGTTCTGGTCCATACTCTCTAGTCTCCTAGCTCCCTGCTCTCCAACCCCTTTCTCTCTGGTTCCCTAATGTCCTTGCTTCTGTGCTCCCTCACTCTCTACTCCCTAGCTCCCAGTGGTCTCTCTTGTTCCCTGGACTTCTGGCTCCATAGCTCCCTTACTTCTCCCCCCACCCCCCGCTCTCTGCTTTTGTCGCCTGGTTTCTACTCTTCTGCACCTAATGCTGCTGCCCTCAACCCTGAAGAACAGCACAGCAGCTACCCCCCTCCATGCATCAGCACTGCAAGAGCTGTGCTGAAGCTGCCACCATTGCCAGTTCACTAATGCAAGGAAGGGGCTTTCCACCCATGCACAAAACCGCACAGTGTTGAAAGCCACTGCACACTTCTGTGTGTGTTCCACAGATCAGGTGCCCTGAGATTTGTAACAGATGAGGTGCCCCCAAGCTGAGGAGCATGCACAAATGCACAGTGCCTTTCAGTGCTGTGAGCTTTTACACCTGCTAAGGCAAGTTGTGACTAGCCAGCTTGGAGTTGGGCAGAGGGAGGGAGGGCAAGAATTTGGAGTGCCTCACATAAAATATAAAATCCATTTAAAACAATTTAAAAGGGGAAGGTACAAAGATAGGACAAAATACATTAAGGGGATCCAGCAGTGGATCTTTGAAGCACCTGGGGAACAAATAAGTTTTCAGCTGCTTTTTAAAGGTGAGGAGGGAGAAACTGAGATGAACATTTGGAGGGAGCAAATTCCACATTGAGGGACTTGCCACAGAAAAGACTCAATTGCTTGCTAACTTTAGATGTGATGGTGAGATCCTCAAACAAAGGGTGGTTTCTGAGCACAGATAACCATGATACTGAGGCTCCAGAAGCAGGTCTCAAATATAGAGAAAGCCTATATCGTTCAGAGCTCTGAAAACCAGCAGCACAATCAGACATTCAATACACCAGTCCACAGGCAGCCAATAATAATAATTTCATTCCCACTGAACCTAATTCTCAATTGTGCTGAGCACCTATTAAGGTCTGCTTCAGTTAACCAAAGGAAAGTTATTTATGAAAATATGCAATGTCATGAAAAGTTACACAAAACTCCAATTCATATAGCACATTCAATAATACCATGGGCTCTGACAGACAGAAAGTGGTAAGATGTATAATTCTAATGGTAATATATTCTTGAAGGTCTGACAAGGGTTCTGCAGGACTTCTTCAGCCAATAACTTAAATCTTGGCATATCTTCAAAGTGGTGAATTCCAAAACGATAAATTATAACCATTCTAGGAAAGAGTGGGCCAGGCTCATTTAAAAGTACTTTTACATAACACAACTTTATACTCTGAATGCTTCTCACATTCTGTGCCCTCAAACACTGGACATTTCTTTAAATGGCAATTTAAATGTCCATTTCTTTCTTTTAACACTGGACTACAGAAATACTTTGTATTAGCCTGGAAATCAGTGAAGAAACACCCCCTACAACAAACCAATAATCCATAAGCCACTGCATTTCCAAGTAATTTACAAAGTACAAATCAAATAAGCTTCACTTCATACTGAGTATTCCCCTGCTTTATTTCTGCTCATTTCCCTCCCTACATTCGCTACTAATTACTCAAGCAACCTGTTCAATACAGTAGCCCTGAACTAATTATGATTAATACTGTGCTACCTTCATTAGCAGACAATTAAGAAACAGTAGCATTATAAGAATTTCTGATTGCAATGTTGTTAGCCCTGAAATTGACATAGCAAAAGAACAGGCCAAGATCATTCACTTCTTATATATCGATAGCTAGTGTGAAAATGATAAATGATAACCAATTAATCAAGCATTCTACAGATGTTACCAACACTACTCTTGCTTGTTTTTCATACAGGGATATAATTAAAGAGTGATTACTCTATGATGAAAGGATATTAATCCTAACAAATATTTTTCAAGGCTATAAAATTACCTTAAAAATTAAAGGGCCAAAGTTTAATTTATTGTCTTTATTTGGCGTTATTCCAGATTTTCACAAATGTTAAAGAAAATAGATTAGTGACTAGTTTGTAGTTTAGATGTTATGGAGCCTTTCTCTCCACTGACCTGTTTCTTGTGTAGTCCTCTACAGCAGTGCTGGATTGTTGCAGAATCGTAACAAAGTACCATTTGGAAAGGGATGATATCTGTCACTTGGAAACCACTGGGTGATGCAAGGTGCAACCATGCTAGGAGTAAATTAATGGACAGTGCTCTAACTGGGGCAGAATGAGAAGGGCAGAAGCCCAAAGCTCAAGCTTGATGAGGGTGCAAATTGGGAACTCAGGCAGCAGGTCCTGGGTCCAGGTGTGCAAAATAGAGTTGCAACCAGGTACCTAGCAACACAGGTACACCATCAAATCTGTGGTGCCTGACTCACCCCGGTGGCATTTGGAAACCAATTGGTAACTGAAGAAAGAGAGAGACTGGCAGGCATCAGGAAGGCATAGGAGCAGCAGGTACTAGCAGGCAGAGGAGCAACATGAACTGGAATTGGCACTCGAAGTCTGACAGGGCTTCAACTAGCAGTGAGTGCCCCAGGGTGGCTACTGGCCAGACACCACTTGGGGTAGAGATAATGGCAGACAAATATTTGCCAGCACCTCAGATTAACAGGGTGTCAATTTGTGGTGAGTGCTCCAGGAGGACATGTCCTCCATTACACACGGAGGACATGTCAGTGTGTAACGGACATAGACAATAATACCATGTAATTGTCTATGTCTGTTACACACCATGCACCATATGCTCAGCTTTAATAGCATGATGTAGGCATAACTGGATTTGCGGGTCTGAAGCCATTGAATTTTAAAAAGTACCAAATGTTTTGCAGACTAAGTTACTTATTTGTGACAGAACGTGCCTTTACACCATGCAACCAAAGGTATTCTTAAGACAGAGAAGTTGCGGGGGTGAGCTTGGAGGTGCATGAAAGTACCAACCAGAGGTATTATGAAAAGAAAAGAGTGTGGAATAAAATGTTATGTCCGTGAAGCTAGTAATGATTAATCTTACATTCATGGCAAGAGACTGGCAGGCAGCAGGTGGGTATATCAGCAGCAGCAGCAGCAGGCACTGTTAAGCAGCGGGTGAGCACAGGAGTAGCAGGTCTTCACAGGGAGTAGTATGATTGACAGTGCTTCAATTTGCATTGACTACCATAGAATAGCAGAAATATGAAAGAGAGACTAATGGGCAAATTGCTCAGCTGTATCATGACCAGGCTTGGGGTGGATCCAATGCACTCAGGATTAGACCAGGCTTGGCCCTGATGTTTAAGCCCCTGCAAGGCTATATACTGGACAGCAGGTGGTTAGTAATTGGGCCAGAAATCAAGGGAATATTGCAGGGTCAGTCACCACTCAGAAGCTCCTACAGATGCCAGTTCAAGGCCTGCAGATCCCGACATGCAGGCATTCCACTACTGACTCCTGCAGGCTGAAAAGTGTACATGTACTTATTTAAGCTCTTGTTTGAAATTATTCTAGCTTTCATCTCTTTTTTCTGAGCTGGTAATATAAAATTCATAGATCTGCGGAATACACAAGGATTTTTCTTTCATTGAGCAATGGACTTCTGTCATTGATGTGCTGCTATAGAGGGATAGGGTGCTTGTTTTATTCTGTGGATCTCATGCAAGCTTTCCCACCAATTTGCAGATGCTTCCAATTGCCACTTGGAAGGATAAGCAGTAATTCAGTTCCTGTTCCAGCACGATTCTAGCTCTCCCTTGAGTAGTGACCTGCTGATAATATATAATGATTTTCTTATGACTTTGTATGCTCCTTTCCCCCTTAAGGGCTAAGATGGTATCATCAAACTCATTTAATTTCGCTCTTGGCTGCTCCAGAGTGTACAGCTTTTGTCCCAAAAAGGAAAATTCATAAGGCCTTCCAAACATCCTCCGGGTGTCTGCATATTTGTGCAATTAGACTGGATCCAGTTTCAGAGTTATGATTTTCAACATCTAAGCAGTGGTTTGGGAAGAGTGACGCTTCTGAAGATTAAGAGTACCTACCTTTCAGACTGCAGTTGTAGCAGTGACAAATCTTTCTGTAACAACTGGATCACTTCTACCTTTTATTAATAACCTGTCACTGTGCAGAATGCTAGCTAAGTCACTTTAAATACAAGAGCTGGCATATTGCATCTTTCACTTACTGTTACATATTAAAGTGATTTTTTTTTAAAAAACTAACTCTTTCTAGCTAATTTCACAGGATGCATCTTTACTAAGACAGCAGCATCAATTGTTCCAACTGTATAAATGTTTTCTTGCTAACTTAGGGATGTGCATTTTATTTATATTTTCTGTTTAACTCAAACAAAATTTTGTACTTTCATTTAAGTTAAACAGAAAACATAAATTAAATAAAAAACAATGAACTTTCAACTTTGTTTATGCAATGCCTGCAGTGAAGCTGTGTCAGGCAGAACAAACAATTGATCAATTCAAGTCAGAAAGGGAAGGGAAAAGGGAGGGAATGGGGAGAGAATGATTGGCATCTCTGTTGGCCAACTGGGATGGCTAAGACATCTTGCAGTGCTTGACACACAGACACAGGGAATTTCTGTGATAGGACTTCATACAGTGCTACCAGAACTTGGAGTAGACAACAGGGACACTGGGGGAGGGCACTCTGAAAGCCACAGGCTGTGCCACTGCTGCTTTGTCTGACTGCTACTAGCTTCAGATCATAATTTGGCAGATTCTATTGCTCCTCTGTTTCAAAATAAGACATATATAGCCCCCAAACCCACTCATTCTTCACTCCAGAGGTTGCTGCTCTTTTTCCCACCCAATGCCTGCCACATTCTCTCTCTCTCTTATGCCTGCCAATCACTTCTCTAATGGATAGGGGTCACTTTAGCATTAGAGCTGCTGATGAAAATGCCTCCACACTGCTGCTGTCTGCCTCCAAGAGAGAGAGGCACTGCCTGCCTCAATGAGACACTGGGCACTGTACCCATAAAGGGAGTTATCACCTAATAAATGGGACACAACAGTTCACAGCCACAGTTTCGGGATAGGAAACTGTCAGAGAGCAAACTTAAAACTGTTATTTTGGCAAATTGAAATCATGCAAGGGAATTCCCATTGAAATTAATGGAAATCAAAATTTTAAGAATAAAAATTTAAAATGAAACAAAATGGAAAAAAAAAATCAAACAAACAAAATGAAAACAAAAATAAAAATGTTCCCTCCTGCAAATCCCTACTTGCCATGCTGGAGTAAAATTAGTTGAGATGGGTCTTGGAACTGGTAATTTGATATTAATTAATTTATTTATAAATCAGTTTTTACTCTGCCCCTCTCTACAAGTGACTTGGGGTGACTTGGCTTACAATGGCACAAAAAACAACAATATAAATATAAAAGTATATAAATACAGCATAAAAATAAATAACAATATAAACAATACTAAAAAACTCTAATAAAATAAATATACTAAAACTCTAATCATGTGCATATAAAGCATAAAACCCCCAAGTATATAAAATACCCCCACCCTACCCAAACACACCCATTCCACCCTCCCCTCCTCCTCTACCAAACGCCTGATGGAAGAGCCAGGTTGTACAGCTTCATCAGAAGGCAAGAAGCTTCAGGATGGGGCGAACCTCCACCAGGAGGGAATTACAAAGTGATCACCTCCTTAGTGGGATGGGCCATAGGGAGGACATAACACCTGTGCTCCGAGCATTTCACTGGCTGCCTCTTGTCTTCCGGGCCCAATTCAAGATGCTGGTGTTGACCTTTAAAGTCCTACACAGCCTAGGCCCGACTTATCTGAGTCATCCCCTGGGCCCCCAGCTGGCCTCTGCGGTTGTCCAGGGGCACCCTACTGGAAGTACCATGCTAACTATGAGTCAGACAGACAGGAGGGCAAGAAGAGGGAGAAGGGGGAGCAAGGAACGAGGGAATTTCACAGCCATCGAGAATGCCCTCCTGTCTGTCTGAACTCGTCATCATCATAGTAGTAGTAGCTATCTGAACTCATAGATAGCGTGGGACTTCCAGGAGGGTGCCCCTGGATGACCATAGAGGCCGTCCGGGGTCCCAGAGGATGATTCAGATAAGTCAGGCCTAGGCTG
Source organism: Sphenodon punctatus (assembly GCA_003113815.1). Classification (NCBI taxonomy): domain Eukaryota; kingdom Metazoa; phylum Chordata; class Lepidosauria; order Sphenodontia; family Sphenodontidae; genus Sphenodon; species Sphenodon punctatus. The sequence continues at coordinate 538,794 of QEPC01000321.1, forward strand.
TGTAGGGCTTTAAAGGTCAACACCAGCACCTTGAATTGGGCCTGGAAGACAATAGGCAGCCAGTGCAGTGCTCGGAGCACAGGTGTATGTGTTCCCTGTGGCCCATCGCATTCTGCATTAGCTGTAGCTTTCAAACCATCACCATAGCAGCCCCACGTAGAGTGCATTGCAATAGTCTAGCCTCGAGGTGACAAATGCATAGATGATAGTGGTGAGATCAGAGTCTCAGACATATGGGCAGAGCTTCTTCACCTGACGTAGTTGGTGAAAGGTGTCCCTGGCCACAACCAACACCTGAGAATACAGGTGTAACTGCAGTTCCAGGAGCATACACAGATTTTTATTTATGTATTTATTTCTACCCCACACCTTCTTGCTCGCAGAGCAGCTCAATGGAGCCAAAGGAGAATGGACATCCCCAATAATGGTCTGAGACCTCACTCAGATGACCCATCCCACCAGCTAGCATCACATCCATTTTCACTGCTGTTGGAGAAGGGTCCTCTTTGACTCAGAACTAAAGCTTGCCCCACCAGGAAAAAGACAAAACTCAGGTCAATGGGTATGCCAATATTAATTATATAGTTTACTAATGGGGAGAGCCTCTAGTCCGGAAGTTAGGGCTCAATTCTCTGGAGACCCAGAATGGCTCACAGGAAGGAGAGAGATCTGGGCAGATGCTTTCAGACCCCTCCTTCTACATGTTCAAACAGGTTAGTTCATCATCTTGGTTACATTCATCTCAGTTCCAACTAGTTTGATAATGTAAATAGCTACAGAACATCACATCCTTTATAGTAATGACTGAATCAGTAAATACCCAGAATTATATTTGTTTATCAGACAGTTACAGTTTATTGAGGATTTCAGCTTTTTGCCATTATCAGAATACAAAAAAACAATAAATGCATCATAAGAACAAAGCAATAACATCGCCCAACTCATCATCCACTAAAAGAGAAGATAAACAACTACATAAACCATAAAAATAATAACAGATATCCATCAGTTATTCAGCTCCTCCAGTACCATGGATTGCAGCTTAAGCTTCCTTTCTTGATAGGTCAATAAGAAAATCAGAACAAGAGATTTCGTGGAGCTGAGAGCTTGCATAGTTAGAAGGAAAATTATTTTTTGCTCAGACGAGCAGGGAGGTCCAGCCTCTAACAATGGATCAGCCCATACAGCTCTTATATCCTCATAACATGGACAAACAAAAAGCACATATTCAAAACTTTCTACACATTGTAGTTACAGGTACAGTATCGTAGACTGTATTCTACACCCGCCACTCTACCCGGCATAACTGCCAATTGTAACAGTTGAAATTTGGACAAAGTTAGCATTCTCCTTAATTGAAAATAATGGATCTCTACTAAATATGTTTCCAAAGTGAAGCTACATTTGAGCAAGGAATACCAGGGTACTATCCTATTGGATGTCACCTTAGTTAGACCTTCTTGAGCAGCAATATCAAAAATTCTCCTTTTTACATTTAGAGAGGCAATGTTATTCGTTAAGGTCAAGCAAAAAGCATGGGAGACCAATCATATTCAAAACCTGTGAGATCTCCCTCCACCATTGATACTGTTTGCTATAATGATGCTCAAACTGCTCTCACCAACATTGGTGAACAAGTCGTGATGAATTCATATGACGGATTTTGTCCCAGTAATCAAAGCTCTAATAGTAGCTAAAGTGGAAACTGAATAGAGGCCCGTTTCTGCTCAAAGCATTGCAATCGGGGTTGAGGTCAGGACTCCTAAGACTCCCCTAATAAAGTTAGTCTGGAACACCTCTGTCTCCTTATTATAAGCTCTAAAACATAACTGCACCCCAAATAGAAGCTGAGCCAAGGATTTAGCCTCGAAAACATCAGAGGCCATATGCACGCTGGAGATCCTAGCACATCTATAAAATTTCAAAAGACCTGCAGCTTAACTCTTTGCTTCGAGATAATGTTTTCCCTGTGGGCTCACCACATTTTAGTGGTGGCCAAATAAACTGCCTTGGTGACTTGCGGAAGCAAATGTGGTCCAGTTCTCCAGGTGAACTTATTCTTAGCGCAACTAGAACTGACCACTTGAGTATTTTTGGCATTGGCCAGCATATCATTTGCTATACAATATTAGGGATGGGCGAACAGAACGCGGTTCGGATGTTCGGTCGTTCAGTTCGAAACCCAAGTTTGGTTTCGATGGTTCGGTTCAGCCGAGTTCGGTTTGGCCGAACTTGGCCGAACATTCAAAAATAGCGAAACCGAAACCGAAACGAAATAGAAACCAAAACCTAATTTTTGGCCCTGGTAAGACATTTTTACTGCCTCCGAACTCATTCGAACTCATCTGAATACGACCGAGCGAACAGACTGAGTTAGGTCCGAACTCCGAACATCCGAACCGCCTTCGCCCATCCCTATACAGTATCACTTTAGGCAATCAAGGCAGGTCTGAAGACCTTTAGAGATTTGAGACAGCAATAATAAGGCATTTGCATAAAGTAAAATTGCTGTAGCACAACCAGCTATTAACAGTGGGTCCAATTTCACTTCATTAATTACATACATATAAAACAATTATCCCTCACAGATCTCCCTCAGCAGTAGCCTGCTTGCTCTTCAGCCAGTAGAGAGTTAGCCATCATTCAGGCCTCCAACTCTTCAAGCAGAAAACATTGAGCGCAAATTCCCCACCACCAGTAAGGGGCTGATGAGCCTGTAATTGGCAGGATTCTCTCTCAAATAGGAAGCAATTGCCTTAAAGTGTTAAATAAGGAGAACAGATTGGCCAACACCAGAGCTCACCAGTTAATATAGTCCTGATAACACTCTGAGGGGAAACAATCAATTCCTAGGGCTTTATTCAAACTAAGGTATACAATATGTTGACAGAGTCTCTCCTCTGAAACAATTGGAGAGAAATACTCATACTCAGATAAGATGTTATTTGCCGGTAATAAATTGTCACCATGGACATGTGGTCCTTTAAAGGGTGAGCTATAAAATTCTACTCAGTTGTCCCCAATAACTGAAGAAATTCTACTACTTTCTGATTTAAACGTCTCAGTTTTTATAATCTTCCAGAATTTTGAAGAATCTTTGAGATTAGTGGCTACTCTTAATTCCGCCCATGCCTGTGATGTTCTAGATGCTCTTTTTTGGTTCAGTAATTTTTTGTACTCTCTCCACGCTGCAATAAACCTAATCCACACCACTTGTATTCACTTTCATAAGGCCACTAGATTTTTTTTAGCCCAAGAGCAGGTCTCATCATACTTCCCTTTCTGGTGGGTGGTATATTGTTTTATTGGGTGCCACATTGGGGGTCTAGATACCACTCCATCCAAAGCTCTCACTAAACTGCTGTAAGCTTGCTCAGTAGCTGTAAAAGTAGTGGCAGACAGAATTTCTTCTTTAATTCGCAATACTGATGGGGTCTGAAAAAGATCCACAGCTTTCTGAAGCGAATCTGTAGTCCATCTCACAGGAAACTTCCCTCCTGGTACACTATTCAGAGGCAGATTTAAATGAGAATTAAACATAACCATGGCCGAAGGCTTGTAAATACGAAAAACCAGAGGGAGATGGCAGCTTTCTGTTCGAGACATAACCGAAAAATCGGCAAAATGGCAAAAATAAAGTATATTTGTTTATGTGAACAGTTACACAGGCTGTTTTTACACAGACTCCCCTCCCCCGCCTGAACACTAAATGGGGGGAGGGGCGTCCATGTGAACACTGAGTGGGATGGGTGGGGGTGTATGCAACACCCACCTCTCAAGTCCACTCACGGAGCCCTCCGGAAAACCAGAGGAGACCCCGTAGGTGGAGATGTGTGGAGGTGGGGGGATCCATGTAAAGGGGGATGCACACCCATCCCCCCACCACCCCTGTCCATGTAAAAAGGGCCTATCACTGGCCATTTTTACACAGGCACCCCCTTCCCTGCTCGGTGTTTGGATGGGTGTGCAGGTGGGGGCGAGGGGGCATTCATGTAAATGGCTGGTGGTGGGTAGGGGGATTCGTGTCCACTCAGTGTTTGCCTGTGGAATGGGTGGAGGTGCATGCATGCTCCCATGCAACACCTACCTCCACCCATCGCACATCCATTTCCACCCACGGAGCCCTCCGGAAAACCGGAGGAGGCACCGTGGCTGAAGGTCGGTATAGATGGGTGTAGGTGGGTATAGGTGAGTGGGTGTCCACGTAAAGGGATACACACACACCTCCATCCACTGCGGAAAAACACCCATCCCCCCACCCACCCCCATCTGTGTAAAAATAGCAAATAACAAAGTGAGTGTTACATTTTATTATGCATGTTGCAGGACACACACATAGCACACCTTCAGCCCTGGAACATGTATAATAAAATGTAACACCCATTTTATCAGTGTTAGATTGTCTGTGTGAAAAGGGCCTAAGTATTCTAACTGACCCTGATATAGTTCTATTGATTATTTTTTCTATACAAAAACTACAACATATATGATGATGAAATGAATGCAGAAAGCTTGATATTTTCCTCATTTGAGAATACATTAACGAGAAACAAGATTCCAAGAAATAGTTTACGTCAATTTTTGTAGGTCTTCAAGGTCTGCTAAACCCCAAAACACAAGTAGGGCTAATTTTCATTTCTATGTACCTAATTTGCCATTCTTACTCATACTGAGTAGTACCTTCACATGTCAGCACCATTTTGTAAAAAATCTGTGCATGCGCAAAACAGTCCAGAGGCCATTTTATGTATGTGCAGTGATTTTTTAAACATTTTAATTATTTTTAATAAAATAAATGGAGAAAAATGAAAACAGTAGGGTCGTTTACAACTCCCCCTCACCGAAAATTAATGGTTTATAAAAACTAAAACTAAAACAGTAGGTATGCCTCCTGCACACCCCTAATGCTTACCATTTTACCATACTGTTTGTCATACCATTTACCACTTTGCTGTAAAGTTCGAATTTTGACATCATATTGATGTCAGTTGTCACTGCATTCCATTCTTCCTTTTCAGGGGTGGGGGTCAACAATCTGGAGGGGACAATTCTGATTGGTAAGACAATCAATTTTTTTTTTTGCCAGGGGTCAAATCAGAATTGCAAGGTGTGGTACAATTTTGATTGGTTTCCAGAGGCCAATAAAAGCCATTATAATGCAATTGTCTTCCTTTTTTGTTGGTGACTTTGCAGAAGCTGCAAGGGGCAATTGTGTGCATGGTATGGCATGCACAATTCTTCTAACTTTGTGGTATATAACATGGAACTTCTACGTAGTATTTCTATGTTTCTCAGTTCTCACATTTTGCTAATATCATGGGCATGTCTTTTCTTTTTCCATTGGGCAGCATGTCTGGGAATTGCAGATGGCATGGCTCGGTGGCATCTGTCATGGCCTGGCCTGTCTGACTTGCAATCCTCCTTTCTCCATGGATCCATTTTCTCCCTTTATTTCTCTGGCTGGGACAGCCAATGCTTGGTGATGGCATATGCCTGGGTGGCATTAGCATGGATTCGGCTCTCTGATTCTCAGTCCTCAGCCATCCTAGTCTCAGAGCAACATTTCCACTGGGGTTCTCTGCTCCTGCTGGACTGTGATCTCCCATCCACTTACCCTGCTGTTGCTGCGGGGGGT
>QEPC01000321.1:571936-584768 GCA_003113815.1 Sphenodon punctatus
TGTGGCGTTCCGCAGGGTTCGATCTTGTCTCCGCTGTTGTTTAACATCTATATGCAGCCCTTGGGGGAGGTTGTGAGAAGGTTCGGGGTGCGATGTCACCAGTATGCTGATGATACTCAGCTGTACCTCTCTTTTTCTACTGACCCAGACCCTGCTATCTCATTGCTGTCCCAATATTGGAGGCTGTGGCGGAGTGGATGCGGCTGAGCAGACAGAAGCTCAACCCCGATAAGACGGCGGTGATGTTGGTGGGGAGAGCGAAGGGGGGGTGGCCCCCCTAGTTGGGGGGGTTTGCCCTCCTATAGCTCAGCAGGTTCGGAGTCTGGGGGTGATATTGGATGCAGACCTTCGTCTGGAGCGGCAGGTGGAGGAAGTCGCTAAGGCTGCTTTCCGACAGCTATATCTAGTGCGTAGGCTGCGTCCATATGTCTCCGGCCCGGACCTGGTCTCCCTCATCCATGCCTATGTCACCTCGAGGCTCGACTACTGTAACACGCTCTATGTGGGGCTTCCCTTGTTCTTGGTTCAGAAGCTGCAGCTAGTGCAGAATGCGGCGGATCATCTTCTTATGGGAACGGGCCGCCGGGAGCATATTACACCTGTGCTTTGAGCTCTGCACTGGCTGCCGATAGCGTGCCGAGCCAAGTTCAAGGTATTGGTGATTATCTATAAAGCCCTACACGGTCTCGGCCCCTCATACTTTAGGGACCACCTCGCCCTCCGCGCCCCAGAGCGGCTCCTGCGGTCTGCTGGGGGTGCCTTCCTGGAGGTCCCCCGTGTTAAGCGGGGGACTACAATGGAGAGGGCATTCTCGGTAGTGGGGCCGTGGCTATGGAACTCCCTTCTGGAGGAAGTTCACCTGGTCCCTAGCCTGTTAAAATTCCGGTGAAATTGCAAGACCTGGCTGTTCACCCAGGCCTTTGGGAGGGAGGGTAGGTAGGGTGGGGTGTTTTAGTTCCCCCACCTATTTTTGGTTTTTATAATGTATCTTAGCCCTGTTTTAATATTTTATAATATTTATGATAATTTTTAATTGATTTTATTGTATTTTAATGTTTGGAAGCCACCCCGAGCTGCATGGCAGGAGGGGCGGGGTTAAAATTTATAAAATAAATAAATAAATAAATAAAATAAACAACACATACCCCCTCTGTCCCGCAGACATGGAAGTGGGCCCGGGAGCCCGAGCCCCCCGAGGGATGGACACACAGCAGGTGGAGGAGGGGGAGCATGAGGAGATGGAAGAAGCACCGGATGGTCCATGGGGGATAAGGCCCTACCACAGATGGAGGCAATGGGGGCACAGGGAGACCCAGGACTTCATCTGCATTGGGGGACCCTGGAGCATCAACTGGAGCTCACGCTCAATCAGTGCAACAAGCATGTGTTTTGGGAGATCGTGTGGGAAATGGAGGCGGTGGGGCATCACAGGACCATGGCACAGTGCCGGTCGAAGGCCAAGGAACTCAAGAGGGGGTACAATGCCATACGGAACAACAACCGGCAGTCCAGGCACGGAGCCCGGATGGCCCCCACTATGATGCCCTGGACCACATACTCCACATGAAGGGCACCAAAGTCACCTCACACCTCGTGGGGAGTGCTGTGGTCCAGGGCAGGGAATGGGCTGAGGTACCCCCTCCGCTCACCGCCCCCAAGAAGGCACTGGCTCCAGGGCCCCAGACCCCCAGGAGGAGCATCCCAGGACATCAGGGACAGGCAGGCCCCCCACTGACAGCATCCCATAGAGGCCCCACCCCCTGTCCAGACCGGGAAACTCAGAGGCTGGCACACTGGTCACCCTCTGTCAGTGGTCGCAGGGGGACCCCAGCAACACGCAAGGGCTGGCCTCAGAGGGATCGGAGACAGACATCAAGGGTAAGCGGGCAGATGGGAGGGGGGACAGACCAGAGGCAAGGAGTGGGGAAAAGGGGGCCCCATACAGGGGGCAGGCCCCGCCCACACCCCACACCCCGGAGCACTGAACGGGGACCCAGGGGGCCGCGCAGCCAAACCTTCATCCCTCTGCAACCACCCCACCCTACCCCCACAGGGCACGGCATGCTCCAGCAGCAGAGACAGGCAGGTGAGGAGGTCAGCAGAGAACAGCCCCATCAGCTGATTGAGGGCCCGAGTGAGGCACACGGGTGAGGAGGGGGGGCCTGGGGAGACCTGAAGGGGGACCTGGGTCATGTGGGGGGTGGCTGCCAAACCGGGGGGCATGCCCCTGGCCATGCCCCTGGCCAGGGGGCGGCTGGGATGGGCGCCTAACCACCAAGCTCCCTGTACCCCACAGGGCAGCCAGAGGCACTGCAGAAACCCAGTCCCGGTCCCCCAGCACAACGGATGAGGGAGCACCGGGCACGGATACGGTGCCGGAGGGAGGACCAGGCAGAGGACATCATCCAGACCACCACTGAACAGGGGGAGCGGATGATAGCAGTCGTGGACCACATGGAGGCGGCCATAAAGCGTGCCCTGCAACAGGCGGAGGCAAGGGACTGGAGGCTCAAGGTGGAAGTGTGCCTGAAATGGAGGCAGGAGCACCGAGACCACATCAGGCAGGTAGAGGCATTTGGGTGGCTGGAACAGGCCATTGAGGGGATGGTGCGGGAGCATTCTGTAAAAATGGATAGGTCCCATGACATCGGGACCTCCCTGATCCTGCACGCTGGCACCATGAGTGCATACGTGATGGAAGCCACCCCACCTGGCACCCTTCCTGCCCAGGGCCCCATGCCGGACCCCTCGGCGCCCCCACCGCCTCCCCAACTGCCCCAGCTTCCCCCACACCAGCTTGGGCCACGCATCCACCTCCCGGTCCCTGTAGGCCTCCGGAGGGAGAAGCCACTCAGGGGGGCCCCTCTAGTCCCAGTTCCTCCCTCCCTCCCACTACCACCAGCCCCTCAGGATACCGAGGCCTCCCAAGACACCATTGGGGACATGGACAGTGGGGAGAGGGGAGCTCCCAGAGCTCTGCTGTGCCCTCAGGCTGGCTGAGGGGGTGATCCCAGAGACGTGGGGGATGTGGGGAATGGGGGAAGGCAGTCTGAGGGTGGGGGAACTGCACCAGCACAGTGGGGGGGGCACATGTACTTGGGTGGATGAATAAATGGGTGGGCAACACTACTGCTTCCTGTGGTCCGTTCATGGGCCCTGAGGTGGGAATTGGCCATTGACCACAGAGGGACCACCCAGGGAGCGGCCGGAGGCCCCAGGGTAGTTGGGTCGGGATCGAGTACCCTCATGCCTTGGCCTCCCAGCTGATATACCTGTCCAGGGTGGCATGGGTGCAATTGGCATAACGGTACTCCCAGGGATTGTCTGCGTTCACATACAGAGGCACTGGTCTGGGAGGGTGAGGAGGCACGGGGTGTTCCAGGGCTGCCCCATTGGTCTCGCACATGTTGAGCAGCACACAGCAGGCACCTATCACCAGGGCCGAGGTCTCCATCATGTAGTCCAGCCAGCCAGCGAGGCTCTTCCAGCACTGCTTGAGAGCTCCGAAGGCCCGCTCGACCACGGTCCTGCTTGTACACAGGCGGGAATTGTACAGTGCCTGCACTGGGGTCCTAGTGACCAGGAACACCTTCATCAGCCACTGGGTGAGGGGATAAGCTGGGTCCCCCAGGATACAGGGGGCATGAGCACCCCCTTGATCCGGGTCATCTCCATGTCCGCAAAGTCCCCGCAGTACATCCGGGCATAGACGGGGGAGGTGGTTATGATCTGGCCATCATGGCTGCACCCAGAATTGTCCGTGAAGATGTCAATGAACTTCCCACAGTGTTCCATGACAGCCTGCAGCTTCAGGGAGTGGTACCCGTGCCTGTTAACATACTCCGTGGCCTCCCCAGCTGAGGGGTGGATATTCTCTATGTGGGTGCCGTCCACGGCACCCATGCAGTTGGGGAACCCTCCATCCACAAAGCCGGCCATCATGACTGTCTGGTCCACCAGCTGGATCACCCGGTCCCGGAGCACACCCTCCACAGCCTTGCATACATCCTGGAGATTACAGGCTACGGTGCTCACCCCAACACTGTAGTTCTGGGAGATGGACCGCCAGGAGTCAGGCATTGCGAGGGCCCAGACCCCGACCCTGGAGACCAACCAGGAGGTGGATGCGCGGCCCCGGCCCAGGCCCAGGCTCAGACCCCGATGATTACCCACTGGACCATGGGGATGGGGGTCCTCATGGGGGGTGTGCTGCCGCTCCCGCCAGGGCATGAGCAGCTCTACAAGGTGCAGTAGGGTGAGTTGTCCAACCGAAAGTGCTCCCTCCAGGCAGCCTCATCCCATTGAGCCAGTGCCCGGGACCACCACCCCTGTGCCCGCTCTTTGACCCAAACCCGCCAGGCATGGGCACTGTGAGCAGGGCGGCGTGCCACATGGTCTCCCTCCACCATTGGAGCCACCCAGCTGCCTCGCAGAGCACAGCGGCCCTGCTCTGGCCACAGATCCGCCCAGGTGCATCTCTGTGGTCAGCTGATCGGTGTGCGAGTGATACCACTCGGCACAGAGCACTAGGTGCATCCTGCAGGCATCCAACCTGTCCCACTTCATAGTGCTGGATGCCCCGGTGTGGTGCATCCAGCCCTGTTATAGGCCGGGGCACGTGGTGGCCTGCACCCGGGTCACCGGATGGCGACTCAGCGGGGGCATCTGTGTCAGCCTGGGGCGGCCCCCTCCCGGTGGGCCCAGACTCCTCCTGCAGGGTGGGTATCCCGGGGTGGGGGGGCATCCCATTGGGCACACCTGCTGTCCCTGCCAGGGCCTTGCACACGGACCAGCATGCGCACGGGCGTGCTGCCTGCAGCTGCATTCCTGCTGTCATCACCTCCCACCTCTCTGTGTTGGCAACATTGTGTCCTTACAGGCCTGTTTAGTGTGTTGGCTGTCCTATCTGTGTGCTTGATTACTGTAGCTGTGCTGGGTCCACACCCCATGTCTCGCTCTGTTGCCATGCCTTGTTGCAGCCAGTGGCCTTATTGCTTGGCCTTGGGGCTCCCCTGATTCCCCTCTTGCCCCTCCAGGGATTGCGGGGGCCCCTGTCCGTGGTGTCATTCTGCCTGGCTTGCTGGACCATGGCTGGCTGTGCTTCCACCGGGCTCCCGGTCCCCATGGGGCCCCCCATATGTGGACCTTCCATGAGACCATGGCCCTGTGAGACCTGTGGCATACTCCGACTGTGCAATTGCTCCTGAGCTGCCCGGACAGCCTGTCGGGTGCCTATGTGATCCTGAGCTCTGGCCTTCATTACTTTGGCTATGAGGCTAGTGCCCGCAATTGCCAGCTGATTGCTGAGATGCTGGGGCTGCTTCCCTTTCCCGATGGGCACATTCTGGAGATGAGGTGCTCACATGTGGGTTGTTCTGTGGCAAAGACCGTGTCTGCCCTCTCTGTGTGCAGCCTGGCTGCCTACATGGTCTGCCTGGCAGAGGGAGGCCCTGCCTTGGCCGTGTCCTACTTTGGCTGCATTCACGGGGCCCGTGGGTTCCAGTGCTCTCATGGGGCAGCGTATCACCAGCTGTTGGAGCTGGGTCACCTTCCATGGCCGCCCGCTGCTCACTTCTGCTTATATGAGCCCACCGTGGTGGAGCTGGTGGAGCTGTCCAGTGCGTGGTCCCGTTCCGATGTGCAGTTGGGGCACTCCATGCAGGTTCTGTTTGAGGCGTACTACCTGGCCATGCTGCTGTGCTGCCAGATTCCTGGGGTACCGCTGCCCCTGCCTGTGGCACTGGGCCCCCTCCAGGGCCCCCCTGCCTGCCCCTGCAACCCGTGCTTCCCTCTGTGGCTGCCATCTCCGGTGTCTGAGTCCGGCTCTCTGACCCACCCCCCAGCTCCTCTGGGTGCTGCTGACCATCCTCGGATGCCTGCGCTCCCTCCTGCACCCCCCTTGGGTGCCTTTGTGACCTTGGGTGTCTGGGGTCCCCCTCCCAGCTTCCTCTGGGGAGGGAGGCAGTTTGGGACATTGGACTGGCTGCACAGCCCCAGCTCTCCTGCCTCCCCTCCATGGCACCCTCGCCGGCACTTGTGGTGCGTGTGTGCCTCCTGGACTGTTCCCGGACTGCTCCCTGTTCAGTGTGGCCTCCCGTTGTGCCTGTGCCCTGACTTTCCGGGTTCCTCCTATTCCGGGACTGCCTGTGTTGCTGGGGGGTCACCCGTGTGGACTGTGCTGTTGTTGGGGTTTCGCCTGCTGTTGACTGTGTCCTGCCCTGCCCCTGGGTTTTTTCCCCCCCTCTGGCCTGTCCTGCGCCCCCCTACCCGCCCCCCTGTGCCCGNCCCGTGTGGACTGTGCTGTTGTTGGGGTTTCGCCTGCTGTTGACTGTGTCCTGCCCTGCCCCTGGGCCATTTTCGGGCTTCTGCCCTGTCCTTGCCCTGTCCCCCGCCCCCCTGTGCCCGTGGTGCCATGTGTGTTGTCTGTCCCATTGTGTCCCCCCTTCCCTTCCTTTCCCATGTGGGTGTGGGTGCACCCGGGCATGTGTTTGTGCTGTGTGTTCCCCTGTGCCCTCATTGTCTCTGTGCCTGTTGTATGCAGTACCTCGGTGGCTCTTCTCCCTCTTCCCCCTCCCTTCCCGTTTCCCTTGTGTGGGCATTCCCTTTTGTCCCTTCTGGATTTGTTTGCCCTCAGCTGGCCATGTCTGTGTCCCACCCCTCCCCAGTGCCTTCTGGATGTTTTGGCCAAAGCCGGGAATCGGCATCACATCTGTTGTGCTGCCCCAGGCTGTGATCTGGTAGCCCGATTCCCTGCCATGGTCCCACTCCCGCCACATCTGTTCAGAGTTTTTGTTGACCATGGGTGGGGGGGGGCGTTGCTCGGTTCACCACCACTGGGAATCCACTGTGGTGACTCAGGACTGCGTAACATCTGAAATCACCCATTGCCTACAGAGGGTAGTCATCTCACAATCTCATTTCATGATTAGAGTCGTTTTACAGACTGTATGGAAATTATTAAATCTTTTGCAGTCTGTAAAATTATGGTGTTCCTGCATTCAGTATTAGAAGGCCAAAATGAAGCCAAGGAGACAGGGATGAAAGAAAACAGAAACCAGTTATCAGGGTCCTTGAAACACAGTTTCTTGTAGCTACGGCAGTCAATGGAGACTACTGTAGTATGGTTAGGGGTGTGTTGGAAGAGCTGAACAGTTGTGGTAGCTCCAAACTCCCTTGAATTTAAATCCCCAGTTAGTGCTTTGCTGCCAGTTCCAGAGCCACAACCATTCCTCAGTCATCTGGCTATTGAAGTTGGAGGTTCCTATCAAAGAAGAACAGAGCCCAATCTCAGCCAGGCCATTTTGAATGGCTTGCAGCTACAGTAGGTATTGTTTTATCAGAAATGGGAGGTGCTGTAGAACCTGGCTTTTTGATGGCTGACATTTTATGCACATTTCAAGAAATCCTGTACTGTAAATGTGCTTTCTCCTCTGGGAAGCTTGTAACTGGCAGGGCACTCTGAGAACAGGGCTTTATGTATTTCAAGCAATACGTGAGATGAGAGAATGGGAAACTGCTAATACTTGCTGAGGTGTTAAACTGCTATTTCCATTTCACAACAGCGATCAATGATACCGGCAACTGCTACTGTGTTATTGTTGGGTATGCTGTTTTAAAAGCCGCACAGAATAATTATACCAGGTTTTTTGTGTTTCTTTCTGACAAAATATTCCAGTGAAATGTTATAAGCAGCAATGCAGCAGCTGCATTTAATATATTTTGCAGGTGTTTGTCGTTTTTATGGCAGGAGTGACTTAACTGCGTAGGCGACTACACGATGGTTTGATTTGATTTGATGTGGATGCTGACTTGATTTGGGCTATATCTCCTTTAACTTTGATCCTTGCACAATGGCTATTGTGCACCTGGGGATGGGGAAAGGTAGTCCCTTAAAATGATGCTGCTGGTTGTATTTTGATGTACTTCCTTATTATGTTCATAGATAGCCGTTCTAAACTTTAATTAAATCGGTGATCCTACTCAGAGAGGAAGCATTTTGTCTCCACTCCCCCCAGGACACTTGGCATTCTGAGGAGAGCTAGTCAGGTGGTACCCCCCAGAAGTGGAGATTGGGCCATGGAGTAGCCACAGCAGGAAGCAGGACAGGTGGGTGCTCTCCAGGAGATGCCTCATGAATCAGCTGTGAGGTGGCTGGTAAGGGAGGGGCCTTTGCAGGCCCATGACAGCGAACAATGACATGGAGCAACTGGGGGCCCAAGATTAGCAATCTCCCACTCCTCCCTCCATCCCCAATGTGGTTGGCAATCCCACCACCATGCAGGCATGAGACCCAAGGCTGGGACCGAGCACAGGAAGGGAGTTAGTGAAAGGCAACACAGCCTGTGCCCCTTCCCCCATGGGCTGCTACTTCCCTCTTCCCATGGTATTGCAGGACTCCTGGCTCCCTATTCCCCTGCTCTTCAATCTGGCCCAGTAGGGCATGCCTAATTCTGATTTCCCCTGCCCTAGCCCTCTGACATTTTTTTAAAAACAGCCCAAAGGAAAAGGCAGTAATGGCTCCCAAGGTCAACAAAAAGAAGCCTCCCACAAGAACCCCACCCCCCAGCCTGAGTCACTCCCCCATCAACTCCAAGTCAGGGGGGCTGAGGCCATCATGCTGTCCTTCCAGGGACATCTGGATTGGTATGAACCGTATATGGCCCAGATCAAGGATGCCCTTGACCTCTCCTATCACCCAAAACGTAGGGATATATGAATGCGGTTCAGAAGTTCGGACCGAACTCAACTAGTTCAGTCGACTGAACCGAACTTCCAAACCGAACTTGAATTCAACTGAACTCTTTGGTTGAATCCGAACCAGTTCAGAAGGCCAAAAACAGCTTAAAACACTGGTTTTGAATGTATGAACTCGGTTCGAAAGTTCGGAATTTGACCGAACTCAAATAGTTTGGTCAACTGAACCGAACTTCTGAACGGAACTTGATTTTTGAACTGAACCGAATTTCCGAACTTGGTTCTGTCCACACATCCCTACCAAAAAGGTCTGTCCTGCCTGGGGGTTGACAGGATCCCAGGATCCCTACACTGGGAACCAAGCGAAGTGAGGATGAGAGACAAGGTTTTCCTGTGGACCCCACAAGGCACAACAGGGGGAGGCAGCGATCACCTACTTATTTCAGCGACAACCCCTCCACAATCCACTTCACTCTCTTGAGGAATTCAGTGCGGAACAAGAAGAGGCCACTGACCAGTGTGGAGTCCTTAGAGCACAGCACAGACAGTGTGCAAAGAAGGGAATATCTTACCCTGCACGTGAAGGAACCTTGCTATGAGGGGATTGTGCTGAAATCCCCTCATGTCCATGTTCTCGTCACAAGGCGAGAACATGGGTAGATTTGACTGTGGGGATGAAACAGGACCAAGATGTGAGAGCCATGTCTGGATGGTGGGGGCAGCCCTTGCCATGCACCTGGCAGGACAACCATAGGATGTGCTGGAATGTGAATTGATTATTTATCAGTTTTCATAACATTAGTCATGAAAATGAATGGGGCTCCATTCGTTTTCATAACTAATAGACACTCTTAGAGCACACACACACCCTAGCACACACTGCCCTGGTAGAACTGAAAAGGCATGCAGGAAAGCAAATAAGGAAATCAGCCAATGACTGATCACACATGGTGGAGAGAGAATTATGCACAGTGAAATTAATTTCACATGGAACACGATCTGTATCAAGACACCTGTCCAGGGAGGGATACAAATTGTATCAAGGAGTCTCGGAGGCCAAATTAGAGAAAGTGTTCAGGACAGCTGGGGGTTGGTGATGAACCAGTCAAATGAAGCTGGTGGTTCATGTGGTGGGGTTCTGACGGGGGAGAATGAGCACAAACAGAAACACCACCTTATGAGATGGTAATCATATCCCTCCTGCCTCTGGCAGCCCAGGGCAGTGAGCACCATATAAAAAATACAATTCATATTGCTAGACCAATGGACTAGACATGGAATATGACTAGACATATGAACAGGGGGTGGCCCAGTGTCTCAGTCATCCCGGGGGAGGCAGGGCAGGGGTGAGCAGCCAAGCCATGTGAGGACAAAGCACAGTCCCAGAGGATCACAGGCGACCCTTCTCCTTATGTTTCTGACTCTCAGAAAGGGGGAGCGGTTATGTATGAACACCCAGCCCCGACCAGGGTGAACTCTGGGAAAGGTGTAGGAGCGGAGGTAAATTAGGGTTCTCCATTAGCAGACAGAAGGCAGCTACCCGAACACACCTTGGGGAACCTCCTGCCTGGAGTTATGAGAGTTTTTTCATTTCATTTCAACTTTTATTTGTATCCTGCTCTCTCTCGCCTACGGCAACTCGAGGTGGCTAACAACAAAAGTAGAAACATACAAAAACATAACAATTATAGATTTAATACAAAACAACACAACCTAAATAACCCCTCAATTTTTACAACAACATAACATTTCATAACATAATCTCTCATCATTAACCATACCCTCTCCTTCCCTCACATAATCCAATATAACAACAATAAGTCAATAAAATGACAATATATCACAGTTCATCCATATCAACCCCTCCATATGCTCCATCACTGCTGCCACAATAGAAGGAGCCCATCAATTCCCCCCTTACCCTCCTGCTCTGACCAGGAGGGGGGACCTATCATCTGCAACTTTACAGTAATATAAATATTAAATCAAATACAATCTAGATATTGAATACACATTTCTAAATCAGCAAAATACAACCCCTCCATCTCTAACCAATCCCAGAATCACCCCCCTATGCTAGCCCCCACCATACACACCTTCCCTTGCTGCCACCAGGGGTTGGCACTGAACCTTACCCCCTCAATACAACCCCCCACTCAATATACCCTTTACCCAACACAACCCCCTCCCCCCAACCCAGCACAGAACAACTCACAGTAATAACATGCCCCTACATCCCCTACAATCCTTGAAGGGCCCCAAAGGGCCGCACCCTTTGGCTGAGGCCCTTTGGCTTGCAGCCTGTGGCAAGGACACACGCGTCTCCCTTCTTATGTCCCCCCGGGCTACTTCTGGGTGTGGGCAGGTGTGGTGGGGAATCAGACCAGAGCACCCAGTCTGGGCACTTCAGCTTCTAGGCTCCCCCATCCCCCAGCACTCACAGTTCTTTTCTTCCCCCACAGGTGATCAGCGGGGACCCAGAGCAGTAGTGGTGATGTGGGACCAGCCCAGCAAGAGCAAGAAGCAGCAGCCAGGAGGATGGTAAGTCTCTATGCTCCCCAGCAGGCGTCTCCCTTTTTATGTCCCCCCGGACTACTTCTGGGTGTGGGCAGGGGGGAGGAGGGGGAAACCACGCCAGAGCACCCAGTCTGGGCGCTTTGGCTTCTAGGCTCCCCCAACCCCCAGCAGTCACAGATCTTATTGAAAATAATAAAATACTATCTATCTAATCTGACAGTGAATTGATCCTGGAATGGACTGAAAAAGATTCAGTCGGATGGCCAACAGCAAACTCACTCTCCAAGAACCAACTGACTGAGTCAGACTCACAAGGAGAGATAAAATGGCATCTGGACTGGAATCACCTTATATGCTCTCTGGTTTGTGTGCTCAGGCAACCCCCAGTGCCCACACTCTCACACCACATGAGAGAGAATAAGCCCACACTCAGACTCAGAGACAGACAAATTTAAAAGTAAACAGTCACTCAGTCACACAAGCACTCTCCCAGTCCCTTCCCCCCTCCCCTGCTGTTCCACCAGCCAATAACAATCACACACGTTTGTCACACACAAACCCCATCCCCATGTATTGCTCTCCCTCTCCCCCCCCTCCTCAGGGCGTCAAGGGCTACAGCCCATTATACATTACTCTGATGCCAGTTTCCTCGCCATACACTTCAGTGGAACACTGCCCCCAGGTAATCCTGGCAACACGTTGCTAATTGATGGAACACACGCTGGGACGGCACTCACTGGCCACCTAACGCGTGTTCTTAACTGTTTTGCCCCTAAGCAGCCTCTGTCTTGAACTACTGTGATCAAGAAATCCCTGCCTCCCCCCTCCCCGCCTCGTGTGACCTCCACCTCCTCTGGCCCCTATGGCATCGCCTTTTAATGATTGCACATGCGCAGAGCAAAGCAACATGCTTGCGCATTCACAATCATTAACCCAGAAGTTCAGAGCACTGGAGCGGCTTCTACAGCCACGTCGGGGCTCTGAACTCCCCGTGCAGTGCTGCTGCTGGCCCGGAACCTGGGAAAAAGCCAGGTAAAACAAAAATTAAATCATGGGGGTCCCTGGCGCCCTGGGGCTGAAGCCGCCGCTGTCCACATCCTCCTTCCTGCGGGAGGGGATTAACCAGTGGCTGGTCTGATTCTGCTGCAGGACAACGTTGCCACTGGCTGAGTCACCCCACCACCAGGATCCCCAGACTGCTGCCATGGGGGCTGGGAGCCGGCCGCTGCCACCGCCACTACCACCTGCAGTGTCCATCTGCTGCTGCCACCACTGTCATCTAGCCCTGAGGGATCCTGCTGCCGTTGCAGCTGCCCTGCAGCACCTACCCACTCCCCCTGTTAGAGGAGGGGGTGGGGCCAAGGTGCATGGCAGGACCTCTGGGCCAGGCACACTAAAGAACCCGTAGGCATGGCCTTAGCGGGACCAGGATGGTCGGGGTGCTATTAATATTGGTGGGAGTTTTTTACTGGTTTTAAGGAGGGATAAAGGTGGGGGGTGTATTGTTTCTTACATGAGGGAGAGGGGCAAGGGGACTGGGTTAGGGAGGGAAGGGTTGACCCCCTTGGTGTGAGGGAGGGGTGCAGCCCTTTGAAAGGGAGGCATGGTCCTCTGGTGGCAG
>QEPC01000321.1:587331-603820 GCA_003113815.1 Sphenodon punctatus
GGTGGAGCTTGGGGCGGCAGGAAGGCCAAGCCCCAGGAGAGTCGTGGTGGTCCTCGAGCGATGACAGCCGAGGATGCTGGGAGCGTATGCAGACGAGCTGCAACCTCACCAGTCCTTGGCCCGCTGGTCGGTGGAGTTATTGTCTCCTCCTGTGATGTGGTGACAATGGGCATTATTACACGCACCTTAAAATGCTGGTCTTTCAATCTTCTGGGATTACAAGTCTACAACTAAGTCCTGGATGTATTCTTCACACACACACTGCCCTGAGGCAGCCTAAAGTAGCCACAGCTGTACACGTGAGGGGCTGCCATGAAAACCAAGTGACCACAGCTGCCTGGAGCAAAGCAGTTTACCAGGAGAACCTTTTTACACACAAAAGTTCTGGGAGAAGTTCTATGCAGAAGTTCAAAGAGCCAGCTGTTTAACAGCTGGTTGAGTGATTTAGACACACAGAAAGTTCAAGATGTAACAGCAAACATGCAGGAGAAATGTGTGTGTTTAAAACACCCTATATGGTGCTTTTGTGAATTGGCTTCTTTTATCAGTGCTATCAAGGATAGTTTAGAAGATGAAAATGAAAGGGGAGATCAAAAAGGCTTTTTGGGTTAAGATTGCCTTACAGCTTTTTCTAAAAAAATGTCTGTGTCAGAGGTTCCTGAATTGTGAGTTGGAAGGGACCCCAAGTAAGGTCATTTCATCTGTGGAAGGGATTGTGATCCCAACTGTTTTGCATATCTTTTTTGCTCTCTATGGTTGTGGGGTTATATGTAAGGGTCAAAATAGTGTCACACAGACAAAACGTTTAGGAGCCACCGGTCTACATAATCACAAGGAATTGTGCCTCTTATATGATAGTTCAAAGAGAAGTATCTTTCATAGAGAGCCAGAATAGCCTAGTACATAGATGTTATACTTTGACCTGGGAGACTAGGGTTCATATCCTGTATTATTCAGGAACATACTGGGTGTCCTTGGGCAAATCACTCAGCCCTTGCTACCCATCTGTAAAATTAGAGTAATAATGACCTACCTTACAGGAAGGCATTGCAAGGGTGAACTACTTCTGGTTAAGCAAACCTGGGAGTATCAGCTATTTTTATTATACAAAATGGCACCAAGACTGAGGATTGCCAAGTTTCCATACCTCTAATACTGTTCAATGTAGGCCCTTATCCTGCAAGCACTTACATATGTGGATAAACTTGAACATGAATAGACTTCAGTTAGCATCAATGGGGCTATTTGTTTAGATTTGGCAAGCTGGAAAATTATGTTTGCTGGATCAAGCATTTGGTTGTTTTGGGTAATGCAATGCTCCAACTCTACCTGGAGCATTTAGGAGCTGGCTTAAAGACTCCTTCCACCTTATTGTCCATGAGGTTTGAGTACAGTGTGTGCCTTATAAAAATGTAAATTTTACTCAACCTTTTTTCAAAAATCAAAATGCACTATTTAGAGACAGGGACTATATTTGAAAATAGTAAAAAATTTCAAGATACCAAAAATGTTTACATGCATCGACTGTTTAACTGGACCCACTGGATTAACCTTCTGGATCATACTCACCTCTAATACTATGCACTTTATTGAGTTTCCACATATGGGAGGTACTCTTGTTACTTGTTACTCTTGTTAAATGAGGTTGACCTCAGGTTAAGTTCTAATGTGTTAAATACAAGCCGCATCTTGTAATTGGTTTACTTGGTATTGTTCCCCCATTCCCTCTTGCCTGCATCTTTTAATGGATGTATGATTGATTTCTTCTGCTGGCAATACTCATACTTTAATGAACAATTAGAAAATCCTAAAGGAAAAAAATAAAATCAACAATCTTTCAAAGTGCTGCATTCCCACTCTTTATGGG
Organism: Sphenodon punctatus; assembly: GCA_003113815.1. Lineage (NCBI taxonomy): Eukaryota > Metazoa > Chordata > Lepidosauria > Sphenodontia > Sphenodontidae > Sphenodon > Sphenodon punctatus. The sequence goes on from QEPC01000321.1 coordinate 589,199, forward strand.
AAGTACCAAGGCAGGAACAACACCCTTTGCCCTCCTAACATTTTTTTTAAGAACAGGAGCAAGGTCTATTTTATATAGTTGGCCTGGGGTGACAGCAACAATATAATTCAGACAGACAAACGGTGAAAAAATGTAAAGTATTTCCCAAACCTCCAAGCTGCTTTTTCTATAGAGGAAGACAGTGTATTTTTATAGCATGAAGAAATGCTGTATCTAGCCTGGTGCCTTGGTAATTGCACATGCACAGGCATCAAGGGGATAGTGAATGTCCAAAGATGGGATGTACATTTCCTTGCCACTAAGGAAACTAGCCATAGTAAAAAATCAACTTTTAAAGACCAAAAACTTTGGTCATTAAATTTTTCATTTTGTCATCAAATGTCATTAAAGATTGATCTTGATCAGGGTGATAGGGATGGGCGAACAGAACCGAGTTCAGAAATTCGTTTCGGTTTGAAATTCGAGTTCGGAAATTTGGTTTGGTTTGGTTGGTTTGAAATTCGAGTTCGGTTCGGAAGTTTGGTTCAGTCGACAAAACAGTCCAAGTTTAGTATAATTCCGAACTCCCAAACCAAGTTCGGCCATTCAAAACCAGGTTTTTTGGTGTGTGTTGCCACTAGGGATGGGCAAACAGAACGGAGTTCGGAAATTCGGTTCGGTTTGAAATTCAAGTTCGGTTCGGAAGTTTGGTTCGGTTGACCAAACAGACCGAGTTCGGTCCGAACTCCCGAATCGCGTTCGCCCATTCCTACAGGGTGATGTTAGGAGGACAGATACAGAAGATACAGGCTGCTGTATTTAAATCTGATAAAAAGTCCCAGGGGAGTCTAAACTGGAAAAGTAATGGAGTCATTAACTACAGCGATGTCTTAATTTTATATTTGTGTGAGCAGTAATTTTTGTTAGATGATCTCAATTAATCTATAAACCTTAATTATCCCCAGAAACCTGGTGACTTTGGACACACTTCTGTTTTTCAATATGGGGGAACAGAAGCAAACAGGTCAAGACACTTGTCTCACATCACACAAGTCAGGAACAAGGAAGGAAAAGCAATACAAGTGTTGACACCATCAGTATTTAGGTCCCCCCAAAACATAATCCTATCCTCATTCTTAAAACACAGATGAAATTCCCCTGGCCTTTGTACTGCTGGGGTTCCCATTGGCCCTGCATAGAGAGTTTTTGAGAACAGGGGAAAGAGTGATCTGGAAGATCGATTATTTCCACCTTTAATGAGTGCACCAGTTAGAGGTTGCAGATTTGGGACTGCAGCAGCAATCAAGAGGTTCTATGATTGACCTGTAGCTAAGTAGGGATAAGAAGATTCCCTTTCCCCTGGTGACAATGGAAAACTTTGCAGTCAAATGAACCCAGCTGAATGAAATTAAGTCAACTTGAACTGAAGTGGAATTTTTGGCTTTATAAAACCAAAGGGATTCAATGAATTACACTTTGTGCAAACATCTGCAACTGTGAAAATTCAAATATGCACTAAAAGAAATGAATTCTCTAATCAAGAGAGACAGTTCTATTGATTCCAGCCCTAATTTCAATCCAAATGTGGTGCCATAATTGCTTATTTTCTCCCTCTTGTCCCTCACTGGAAGAAGGTGGGTAACAGGAAAGAATGAGGAGGTGCTTAATTAGTGTCTCCATGGAGAAATCTCTGCAGGAATTGAATACAACAGGGGTGCACATTCCAAGGAGAATGAATACTTATTATCAGACTGAATATTTGGGAATACCCCTGTCCAGCACTTGCCTAGCTACAGTCATGGCCATTAAGAACATAAGAAGTGCCAAAACTGGTCAGACCACTAGTCCGCTGAGCCCAGAACCTGTCTCCAACAGTAGTCAATCTCAGTCGCTCAACGACATAAACAAACAAAAATACAAATAACAATATAAATTCAGCATTCAAATATCCCAAGGCCGAGCTAACACCCCCCTCCTCACAATCCACCTCCCATCACCCTCGCCAAAAGCCTGGTGGAACAGCCAGATCTTACACTGTCTAGTGTCTTCAGAAAGAGGGAAGGTCTAGGGTCAGGCAGACCTCCATTGGGAGGGAGTTCCACAGCTTCGGTATGGCCATGGAGAACGCCCTCCTCATCGTTGCCATTGGAGATTCTGAGGAGGGCATTTCCAGCTGACCGCAGGGTCTGATCCAAAACCCGGGGGGTGAGGTGATTCTGTATATAGGTGGGGCCCAGTCCGTTTAGGGTATTATAGATCAAAACCTTGAATCGGGCATGGAAGAATATAGGCAGCCAGTGCAAAGAATGGAGCACTGGTGTAATGTGCTCACAGTAGCCCATGCCAGTGAGGAGATGGGCCGCCACATTCTGCACCAGCTGCAGTCTCCAGACCATCACCAAGGGCAGCCCCATGTAGAGTGCCTTGCCCTAGTCCTGTCTTGAGGTGATGAAAGCATGGATGATGGTGACTAGATCTGAGTCATAGACATACAGTCAAAGACATCACACCAGATGTATTTGGAGAAATGCACCCCTTGCCACAGCTGCCACCTGGACATTCAGGTGGAGCTGTTAGTCAAGGAGCACCCCCAATGGAATCAAGAAGCACCCCCAGTGGAGGGTGGACCCCATCAATGATGGGAGCCACCGCTCCCTCAGCCCCTCTCACCAACATCACCTCTGTCTTGTTCTGATTCAGCTTCAGATGGCTCTCCCTCATCCAGTCCCCCACAGCCATCAGACACCAGGAAAGCACCAAGGCTGCCGGGCCTGGATCAGCTGAAAGAGAGAGGTAAAATTGGGTGTCATCAGCATACTGATGACACCGCACACCAAACCCTCCGAGGACCTCACCCAAAGGCTGCATGTACACATTGAACAGGAGAGGGGACAGAATGGACTCTTTCAGGACTCCACATGTGATGCCCTGGGGAGATGATGAGCAATCCCCCAGCACCACACACTGAGTCCTCCCGGCCAGGAAGGAACAGAACCATTCAAGAACAGTCCTGTCAACCTTGGCCTGGTCCCACAATCAGCTCACCAATATCTCATGGGAAACTGTATCAAATACAGCTGAGAGATCTAATAGGATCAACAGGGTTAACTGACCCTCGTCAAGCTCACAATAGAGGTGGTTGACCAAGGCCAGAAGCACAGTCTCAGTGCCAAAATCCTAACAAAATCCAGGCTGCGAGGGATCCAGAACAATCACTCAGCACCACACATTGAGTTCTCCCAGCCAGAAAGGAATGGAACCATTCAAGAACAGTCCTGCCCACCCATCTCAGTCCCGCACACGGGTCACCAGCATCTCATGGTCAATGGTATCAAATGCAACCGAGAGATCGAAAGGATCAACAGGACTGATAGACCCTGGACCACATGGTTAAGGTAATTGACCAAGGCTACAAGTGCAGTTTTAGTGCAAAAACCTGGACTAAAGCCAGTCTTGGAGGGATCCAGAAAATTGACATGGTCCAGATGCCCCTGAAGCTGCGGAGTCATCACTCGTTCAATAACCTTCCCTAAAAAAGGAAGGTTAGAGACTGGCAAATAGCTGGCCATGGAGTCAATGTCCAGTGATGGTTTCTTGAGCAGAGACTGTACCACCACCTCCTTGAGGTAGCCTGGCCCTCCCCCACCCTCCCTAAGAGCAGTGTTGACCACCCCAGCCAGCAATAGCCCCAATGTCTCCTGGCTGACCTTAACCAGTCAGAATGGGCATGCGTCTAGTTCACAACAGTTGGCTCTAACTGCCCCAAGGACATCCTCTGCATCAGCGGGTGACACCACTGAAACTGATCCCATAAAAATGGGATAAGATGGGGCATCATTACCTCTGGTTCTCCTACTGCTGCAAGTGTGCTTCAAAGTCATGATGAATTCGAGCAATTTTATCCAAAAAAAGTTGTCAAAAAGATTAGTGAGGCATGATTTCCCTTTGCTAAATCCATGCTGGCTCTTCCCCATTTAGCCGTGTTTATCAATATGCCCCATAACTCTGTTCTTAATAATCATCTCCAAGATTTTTCCCAATCAATGTTACATTTGCTACCCTCCAGTCCTCAAGTATAGTGGCAGGTTTTAGTGATAGGATATAAATTACTAGTAGTAGGTCTGCAATTTCATATTTGAGTTCCTTCAGAACTCTGGGGTTTATGCCATCTGGTCCTGGTGATTTGTTACTGGTTTGTCTATTTTCTCTAGAACCTTTTCCAAGGTCACGTTGATTTGTGACAGCTCTTCCAATTCATCGCCTACAAAGAACAGTTCCAGAGTGGGTATATCCCCAGACTGAAGCAAGGAATTCATTCAGCTTCTCTGCAATGGCCTTATCCTACCATATCCTTTTACCCCCTGGTAAAAGGGGATAAAAGGCCCAATGGGGTAAAATGGCCCAATTTTCTCTCTAGCAGGCCTCTTGCTTCTAAAGTAGCCTCTATGCAGAAGTAATTACTTAACTGGCTGAGTATGAGAATTGGAGACACATGGGCAATTTATTATTTGCTGCCTGTAACTAACCACAGGCACATCCTCTACAGATTTATGTATTTCCCCATCTGTCAAGCTCTAATGTCATTTCCAGAAATACTGTCTCTTTCTTTAGAGAATGACATTACAGCACCAGCAAATTATGGTTTTTAGTGCTGTAAGTAATATAATTCCTGGAAGTATCAACTTGTCCAGCCAGTGCTTTCTGGGAATACTAATAGAACCTACAGAATCATATAAATTAGAGATGGGAAAGCAGTGGGTTGATGACACACTGCTATGTGGGTCATCAACTCCAACATCATTCTCTCCAATAAAGAATAGTTCTCTACTAGGACTGAAACGAAGTTTCGCAAAAAGTGAGAATCTCATCAAAATCTCAGTTCACAACTTGCCTGAGATGAACCAAGAACCAGGACTTTTATTTTATATGGTGCAAAATGACCACTGGACTGTTTTGCGCATGCATAAAAATGGTCACTGCCCTTCATCAAAATGGTGGCAATAGTGTCCTTGCCATTTTGCTTAAAGGCAGCTGCCATTTTGCACATGCTCAAAACTATCTGGTGGCCATTTTCACATGCACATGACTTTTTTCTCACCCAGAACAAGTTCTTGGGTGAGAAAATAAAATAAAGAAATAATAATAATTTTTATTTACTGGAGTTTTACCCCACTCCTCCTAAAACAGCTCGGGGAAGCTTGCAATAAAAATAAAATACAAATATAAAAGCAATCTATTAAATACACTAAAACATTTTAAAAATACCAACCATTAAAACAGGACTAGGGAACAACCAAAGTAAAACAATAAATAAGGATCCCCTCCTCCCCAAAGATCTGGGCGAACAGCCAGGTTTTACAATTTCGCCAGAATGTTAAAAGGCTTGGGGCCAGGAGAGCTTCTTCCGGGAGGGAGTTCCAAAGGTGCGGCCCGGTCACCGAGAATGCCCTTTCCATTGTGGCCCCCCACTTAACACGGGTGACCTCCAAGAAGACACCCCCAGAAGACTGAAGGAGCCACTCTGGGGCACTGAGGGCGAGGCAGTGCCTGAGATATGAGGGGCCCAGGCCGTGAAGGGCCTTATAGATCAATACTAAAACCTTGAACCAGGCTCAGCACACTACTGGCAACCAGTGCAGAGTCCGGAACACTGGTGATATGTGCTCCCAACAGCCCATCCCCAAAAGGAGCCGGGCCGCTGCATTCTGCACTAGCTGCAGCCTCCGAACCAGGAACAAGGGCAGCCCCACATAGAGCACATTGCAGTAGTCCAGCCTCGAGGTGACAAAGGCATGGATGAGGGAGGCCAGGTCCGGGCCGGAGATGTATGGGCGCAGCCTCCACACCAGACACAGCTGGCGAAAGGCAGCCCTCGCAGCCCTGTTCAAGGTTTTAGTATTGATCTATAAGGCCCTTCACGGTCTGGGCCCCTCGTATCTCAGGGACTGCCTCGCCCTCGGTGCCCCAGAGCGGCTCCTTGGGTCTACCTCCATCTGCTGCTCCAGGCAAAGGTCCATGTCCAATACCACCCCAGACTCCAAACCTGCTGAGCTATAGAAGGGTGAACCCCCCCAATTAGGGGGGCCGACACCTCCCTCGCTCTCCCCACCACCATCACCTCCGACAAAACAAAGGCTGTCTCTTATACACATCTAGATGTGTATAAGAGACAGGTCTGGGTCCGTTGAAAAAGAGAGGTACAGCTGAGTATAGGCAGCATATTGGTAACACCACACCCCGAACCCCCTCACGACCTCCCCCAAGGGCTGCATATATATATTGAATAACAATGGAGACAGAATGGAACCCTGCGGAACGTCACAGGATAAGGCGCGGGGGCAAGATGTCTCAGCCCCAATCACCACCCGTTGGCTTCTCCCTGAGAGGAATGACCGGAACCATTCAAGAACAGTCCTGTCCAGACCCCCCAGGTCATGCAGCTGTCTCAACAGCAGCCCATGGTCCACGGTGTCAAAAGCGTCTGAGAGATCTAGCAGGATGAGAAATGTTGAACATCGTGCATCCATCTCCCGGCGGAGATCATTGACCAAGACACCCAACGCTGTCTCGGTGCCATAGCTGGGGCAGAACCCAGATTGAAATGGGTTGAGGAAACAGATGCCATCTAGATGCGTCTGGAGCTGGATTGCCACCGCCCGCTCAATAACCTTCCCTAAAACGGGAAGGTTAGAGACAGGTCGGTAGCTGGTGAGTACGTCCATGTCCAAAGATGGTTTCTTCAGGAGGGGGCGCACCACAGCCTCCTTGAGGCTGGGCGACATTCTCCCCTGCTGCAAGGACACGTAAACCACTCTTGCCAGCACCGTCCCCAACGTCTCCCAGGAGGCTTTCACCAACCAGGATGGGCACGGATCAAGTTCATAACAGGTGGCTCTCACAGACCCCAAGACATCCACCGCATCAGCTGGTGTCACTTCCTGAAACTCCCCCCACAAAGATGGACCAGATGGGGCCTCCATCCCCTTTTGCTCTCCACCTACTGCCCCCAATCCAGCATCATTGTGTATTTCCAAAATGGCCACCACCCTTAACCAAAATGGCAGTGACATTTTGCGCATGCAAAAGACAGTCCGGAGGCCATTTGTGCATGCACAGTGATTTTTTTAGTTTTATTTTATTTTCTCTCAAGAATGCACTCTGGAACTGAAATGTTCCAGTTCTTGAACTCGTGAGTTTTCTCACAAGAAAACATTTCTCATTCAGTCCTATTTTCTACAACCAGTTCTCAAGCAGTTTCAAGGTGAGGAGGAAGATGATCATTATACTCATCCAGTCTGACTTTCTGTATTATGTAGAACAGACTTTTACGCAGTAATTCCTGCATCAAGCCTATAAATTCTGAGTGCACTACAGCAGTGTAAGCTTCCCCTGAAGGCACTAATGAGCTCAGACCCTTCTATAAAGGGGAATAGCTGGTGAGAAGGAAGAGGAGATCATAAGTGAATTAAGAAGAAAGGTGTGTGCTTTCCCTCCAGGTAGAAAGAACATCCAAGAAGGGGAAGTCTGAGTGCGATCCAGTCTTGGAAAATGGCTGAGAAAAAGCTGAAAGTGATTCCTGCAGGTTGGGAGTGTCTTACCTAACTAAATAGCCTTGAGGGATTGAGGACAACCATGGGGATTGCATGTTTCTTGTAGATAAATTAAAAGTGAATTGCAAAGATATACCTGAGAAAGTCTGATGAGACCAAGAAGGATTAGAGGTACAATTGAGCTGGTGCCATAAATGCAGCCCCCCAGAATAATTTATTTAACATACATTAAAGCATGCTGAGTAAAAGAATAACTGCAAGTAACATTTGTGTAAAAGTACTTGAATGTTTTGGTAATGGTCTGACCATGATAGTGCTGTCATAACAACACCCCCGATAACTGGAACCCCTGTATCCAGGCCAGTGCAAAACATAAGATCCAATGAGTGTCCAGCCTTGCTTGTTGGGCCAGATATTACCTGGGATAGGTCCATGGTTGTAATGACAACTATGAGCTCCTGCTCCACCACTGAAACACCATCCTCAGTGTGTATGTTGAAATCCCTCCCCCCCCTCCCCAAGACAAGAGGTCTGGATGATCCCAACACCACTGATGAGACCAGCTCGGCTAGAGCAGTCAGGGAGTCTGCTGTGCAACGGGGTGGTCGGTACACCAGAAGAATCTCCAATCAATCCTGGCCCCTGAACATGAGATGGACACACTCCATGTTGGGCAAGTCAGACATTGGATACCTTCAAAAGACCAGATTGTCTTTACAGAACACCACCACTCCCCCGGCCCCTTTGACTCCCAATCCAAGGCTGATGCGGCACTGAGTACGTAGCTGGCACCATCTGGGTCAACAGAGGCTCAAAAACTTCACCCAACCAGGTCTCAGTAATACATACAAGGTCAGCAGCCTCATTCTGAATGAGATCATGGTTGGTAGTTGTTTTGTTAACCAATGACCTTGCATTAAGCAACATCAGTGACAGATCAGAGACTCCACTCTCCTCAACCCCCAAATATTCAGAGACGGGGGAGAGGACAGCAGAACAGACATCATACATCTGCCTCTGTACCCACAATAACTCTTCCTCTCCCCATTGCCATATCTCCCCATGTCCAGCACAACCCCAATCTGTTTCACAGCTGCCTTGGTATCTCACCTCCCTCGGCTCTACAAGAAGCCAGAGGGAATCCTCTGAGCCAGACATCCCTGGAGAAGAATTGGCCAGGGAAGCAGGTGTAGAAGAAAACTCTCATACTCACAAGCTGCTGGTGAAAATCTGTCAGAGTTCTTTAATGATCTCAAAGAGCAAAGAGAGAGAGCAGTATGAACCTATGCAAAGATTCAAAACCGGTCTCCCGAACAGAAATTACATAGGTATTTTATAGATACCGGTTCAAGCAGATAGATACAAGTTGTCAATCAAACATAACGTCATACAAAAGTGAAAGGTCACAGTAATTGTTTACATAGTCAGCAAGAATGTTCTCAAAACAATATGACTGACCTAAGAAAATCTAAACAATTCAATTAGTTTATGCAGCTGCAAGGTTGTCTATCTCTTATCTATCAAGGAAAAGTACAGGGAGAGCTGCTTCTCAAACTATGTTCTACAAACATCCTAGGCTACCAAAATGATTATATCTTATCAAGCAGGGAAAAGTTTATTTTAGCAGAGGATGGTTCTCTTACCCGGCATTCATCTGTCTTCCATTTTACTCTGGTTCTTATGTTCATAAGGTCTTAATATAAAAATTCCTCCACACAGGGAACCCACCATCATCTTACCCCTTTCTCCCTCCAACTTTGGGCCATACCCCATGGGGGGTGGCATCACTCAACCCCCAATATCTTGTGCCCATACTCCCTCTCTCCAGGGAGTCATGGCACAATCGTCCCCATCCCATTCCCCAACCCCTATGCACATATCCCCCTCTCATGGGTGGGCCCAGGCATACCCAACTCCTGTCCATTCCCCTACCTCATATGAGGGGGGCATGGCAGAATTCCCTAATCCCAGCTCCCCATGCATGTACCCCCCTCTCACTGGGGGGCCCAGGCATAACCCACCTCTCCCTTCTCATACCCACGTCTCACTGGAGGGTTGGGGCAGAAGTTGCAATCACAAACACCCCTCAGCATGTATCCACATGCAGACCACATGGCACAATCCCCCGAAAACAGGAATGCACCCAACTCCTGCGTCCACTGTGCATGGGGCATGTATTTAGCCCCAGTGTCACCCCATCCCTATCCTCCCTCCCCAATGGTCTCCCCCATCCCACACTGATAAGAATGGACCCCTAAATTCCCCCAAAATGGGTACCATGACCCCCACTCCTCCTATGTAAACTGAGGCCAAGGGACCTGAGAAGAAGGGCATGCAAAAAGACCCCAGGAACCAACTGAGGCCAGAGAACATGGGGATAGAGGCTTGACAGGGAAGCTTCCCCATACGAGGTGCACAAGCAGAAAGGGGAGTGGAGGAGAAAAGTAAAGCAAAAGTAAGGATCGGGCCCAACGCCAGGATCACTAGTTCACTCATGTAAGATACCAGTTTTCAGCTTGGAAGAAAGAATAAAGGGAAGACACACAAAGTAAGAATGGAGTAATTAGGAGAAGAGTGTGTTTTCTATTGATCAAAGCCTCAGGGACATGGCTTAGCTCAGTAGCATCCCCCATGCCAGCGAGACTAGGGATCCCCTGTGTTAAGCAGACATTAGAGACCAGGTGTGTCCTTTCTGTCCCAGGAAGTCGATCGTTAAGTCCTCTCCTCCCCTCCTTAACTACCCTCCAGCCACGGTTGTTTACTCGTTCCCCCTGTGTCAATGATATCTAATGCATCTTTGATGGCCCTTTTTGTGATGGAAGTAGAAGTTCGATTTCTCCCCTCGTTAGCCCATTGTACACCACAAATGACCCTTCGTAGCCTCCCAAATTCCTTTGTTCAGTACCTTATAACTGCCCTATAGTTTCCCTTCCACCTCTGAGAAACCTTGGACCCCAGATACATGCAGGTCTCCCTGCATGTGTCTGGACTAATGTATCCCTCCAGACCTTGGCCTTCCCCCCCCCCCCTTTTTGGACCCCAACATCACTGGATCCTGGACTGCTGATCCTGCTCAATCAGCTAGGAGAGGTAAACTATAGGTCCAGTCTCTTGCTTTTTCTTCCCCTCTGCAGAGCCTAACCCCCCCCTGCTCTTCAGTGTACTTTCACTTTCCCAGCCGCAGTCTGTGTTTTCTTTGTAGCCTTTGTTTGTACCCCTGGAGCCTTTGTTTGTACCCCTGTACTCCGGGGAACCCCAGCTTAAGGCCCTTAAGTCATTCCCCCATGAAGTTAAGGAACGGTAGATATTGGGTGGCTCTGTCCCCAGTAGCTACGAGGGGGAGGGGTTTCCTATACTTTCCCAGCCGCAGTCTGTGTTTTCTTTGTAGCCTTTGTTTGTACCCCTGGAGCCTTTGTTTGTACCCCTGTACTCCGGGGAACCCCAGCTTAAGGCCCTTAAGTCATTCCCCCTTGAAGTTAAGGAACGCTAGATATTGGGTGGCTCTGTCCCCAGTAGCTACGAGGGGGAGGGGTTTCCTATACTTTCCCAGCCGCAGTCTGTGTTTTCAAGCTTACTTTCCCTTCCCTCACATTTGTTTGCATTTTTGTCCTTCATGTTCCATTAGCCAGACCTGAACCGTGTTGTAGTATTAGCCTGTATGTGTTTCTGTACCTTATTTGGGTTCTTTCTCTTTTATTGTATAACCCAATAAACCTTGTTTAGTTTTATTGGAGCATTTGTGTCTTTTTCTTTCTATTTGGGGAGGATACATAAACTGCTGTAGCGCGTACTGTCCTCAGCTTGACCCTTTGAACACGGGGACCCCCCCACAATTTTGACTAAACTTGGCTAATTCCCCTAAATTTAAAGATAGAGCAGATATTGGGGAACCAACTCCCCAATAATCTCATGTGGCAGGGGTCTCATGTTAACAACACCTTATAAAAACCATTAAAAACCCCAAAACAGAAACCCTACACACATACACCCAACAATCTCCAAATGGCCTGCCAACAGGTGCTGCATCCTCCAGCTATATGCAGGCCCCTGCACGTTCTTATACTGAGGGGGTGAGGGGGAAGGGACAGGACAGTCTAGCAGGTGTCATAGGAAAACCTGCCACCTCCACACAGCACAGCTATTCACAATAGATAAGCCCAAATCTGATTGCAAACGGTTATGGAAGAAGCCCATAAAATGAGGTGAATTGGCAAAATGACAGGTGAAATTCAATATTGGAAAGTGCAAAGTAAGGAATACTGCAGAAAGAAAATACTGTAGTAACTATACATGCACACTGTTGAGTTCTAAATTGTTACCATTCAGAAACAAGGTCATTAAAACAACATCAGCACAGCAACTGTCAAAAAGGCAAACACAGGAAAGAATAGTTACAAAAGGGATAGAAAGTAAGATACGAGGTATAATGCCACAATATAAATCATCTGTGCACCCTCAATTGTGTTGAAATGCACTCTGAGTCTTTGGGAGATGGTGGAATAATAAATAGGAATAAATAAATAATAAATTAAGTAAGGCTGTCAGTGGTTCTGTCTTCCTCATCTCTAAAAGGATATGGTGGAAGTGGAAAAGATTCCTAGAAGGCCAATAAAATGATCAGGAATATGAAACAGCTCCTATGCAAAGGAAAGGCTCAAAAAAGATTACAGATTAGCACTATGGAGGTTAGAAAGGAGACTTCCGAGGCCAGATGGGATTGAGGTTTATACACTATCGGTTAAAGTAGAAGTAATGCTGGGCTAGGGCTACTACAGCCAGGCTGCTACACACCACACTAGGGCACTGGCAAGGCTGACAAGCGCACAGCCTGGGGGTGGGGAGAATGGGGAATATTCAGCCAGTTGCTCCCACCCCTGTGCTGCACCCAGAACCCCGCCCCGCCCCATAGTGGACAGTTGTGTCAGTCAATGATGGCCTGCATGACTGCCTGTCATAATGGAGCTGGCCTGGGAACAAACTCTACAGCCTCCAAGTGACCCACTTTGGCCTGATTGGGCAGACTCTAGCCCAGGCTCTGACCTTGGAGGATTCCCTTGAAATGACTAGGCTAACAGCCACTTATGGATCTATCTTTTAACAACTCAATAATCCCTTTTTGGTCACTGGCCTGACTGCGTATGGCAGTGCTTACATTTTCCAAAGGTGATACGTGTATCAATAACTAATGAATGAATGATAGCCTCAGTCCAGACAATGACTGACTGCTGCTTGTAAGAACATTTACTTTGAAAACTTTCATGCCAACCTGCATGTTTATAAGCTGAAAACTGTTCAAAATGCGGAGAATTCCATTGTAATTTGGAATTGGCTTATCATTCTCTACTTCTGTTGTATCCATATTTCAGTAGTTTCTTGGTACTTTGAAAGACAGCTCCTTTAACAGTAACCAACTTTAGTGTATTACATCTGTGACAGCTACACCTGAGTCTCTACTTATGCTTGCATTATTTTGTATTGCCTGTAGGAAGTTCTGATCTATGAATTAGGCATGAATTGTGATGTACTGTTTATTCGCTAGCACCCTACGGAACTGTGGGCATAAACAGAATATCACAAACCACACCTTATTCAGTGTAACAGACTAGCCTGCAGATGGGCTTGTTCCAGTCTATTTTGGGAGTCTAGACCCCGGTCATGACTCAGGGCCAGCTGCCTCACACAGGTGTATGCAGAGTAACCTGCTAGAGTGTAGAAAGTTATTCCATAGTTTCCCCTTTGGAGACTACTTGACATGTGCATGAGCCCCAGACTTTAAACAAGAAGAGCTTTTTTGCAAGATATAAGGTTTGTAATAGACAAGAAACCTAATGAGATTCCACTTAGAAGTGCAGTGAAAGTAGTATAAACCTGCACACACACATACACAGTTTAGTTTGTCACCTCATGAGCCCCTTTTCTTGACTTCTGTAAACCAGGAGTCTTTTTGGACCACTTTCATACCACCTCCCCCGTGCATATTTTGGCTGTGGGAGGGAATGTGCAAGGCAGGATACGCGCAGGGTTCGGCTGGTCTGAAAGCCCCCCAGCAAACACGCACAGAGATACAGAGGAGGAAATCCAGCTCTGCATCTGTGTGTGTTTGCTGACAAAGCCGGGGGGGAAGGGGGGAGAGGGGCTTTCAGACTGGCCGAACCGCATGCATATCCTGTCTTTAACATTCCCACCCGCAGCCAAAATATGCATGGGGAGAAGGTATTAAAGTGGTCCTAGACTTGGTCAGTATTGCTTTGAGGAGGTAAACCCACCTCAGACTAACATAAAAGGTTGCTAATTTTCATGAACAGCAGTTGGTTCCATAAAAGATAATATCATTCAAACCAGTTTGTCTCTTGCCATCAGGGCAGGTACTCCTTAGATTTTAGCACCCAGCACTTCAGTTTGACTACCTTTGTTCCAAATTGGCAGAAGGCTGTTGCTTTGTCTAAATTAATGATTGACCTGCAGATGGGCTTGTGAGCTTGAAGTGGCACTTTTACCCATGACCTGCAGCTGTTCACAGCACTCAGAGCAATGGATGTTCAGTGTTGCGGATAGGGCTGTAGCGGCATACCGCTGCGGCAGCTGTTACCAACAGAAACGCCTATTCCACGCATCGCGGCACGGTTTGGCAAAGACAGCTTTCCGACGGTTGCGGCTGCGGTTTGCCGCTAATGGTGCCACGGCATTTGACCTGGTGAATGGAAGCGGAACTTTTGCGGATTCCAATAAGAAGCAGCACCAACTCCCCTTTCCGTCGATCGCGGAATCTTTGTGGTTATCTGAACATGGTATCATGTTTCCACCACCCGGAATACAAGGTATTGTGAGACCTGACAGCATGATCAACCCTCGGACTCTGTTGACGACACCCACATGCCCAATTTCATTGGCTAGTGCTTTCCCAGAGAGACATGTCCCGCCTTCACCATTAAGTATAAATAGGTGTGTTTGTAGCTTGTTTCTCCCTCTTGAACCCCAATCACAGTGAGAGTGAGTGACTGTTGGAGCCGCGCCACCAGTGTCTGTGTTTGTTAACACACTCTGATCTTGCCCGCTCTACGACAAAGCACCGCATCGCGACTGGAGGAGAGAG
>QEPC01000321.1:632335-644914 GCA_003113815.1 Sphenodon punctatus
TGGCGTCCAGACGTTACTTTTGCTTGGTTCCCTGTGGGGGTTCGTTTGACCACGCTTCCCGGGACCTTCCCCCGGCTAGCCCAGGAAGCGTGGTTGAACCTGACCCCATGTGGGTATTGAGCGTGGTGAACATCTGGCGCGCGCCGTTCAGACGTTCAGGGCCCTTTGGCCCCACGGGGGGGTTGAGCGTGGTTCACTGTGGTTGAGCGTGATCTCGTAACGTCTGAAGACACCCATAGAGAGGTACAAGAGGGGCTGGGTCTCCTGGAGACTGTCAGGGCCCCTGCAGTGTCAGGTGAGTGCTATGGCCTGGGTTTGGGTGCTGGCCAGGTTGGTGTGCAGTAGCTTCAGGGGGGTCAGGGCACCTGTCCCCTTTCCTGATGCACTGTCATTTCCCTGCCCCCTCCATCTGGTTCCTACATGGCACAGGCACCAGAGCTGGATAGGGCACTGTGGCCACCGGTGCCCGAGGGCTATCTGCCGGCGCAGGCAGATAGCAGGATTGCACCCCTAGTGTTTATAGCAGTCAACTTCCTCCACCCTCAAACACACTTATAGTGGATTAATACCTTTTGGGAGTACTAGTGTATAGAGAACTGGGGCCAAACTCGATCTTGTTTAAAGAGGAGTGAGCCCTTACCATTAAACCCCATCCATGCCAGTAGCATATTGTCACATGCATCTATGTTGCTTGGGGGTGGGGTGAGAAGAAGAGGTGTGCAATTCGTTTTTATTTTGTTTAATTATTACTAAAACAAACGATGGCTCATTCGTTTTAGTAACGAAAATATGAAAACAACAGGTTCTGGTAACAAAAAAATATGAAAGTGAAGAAAAAAGCATCCGTTTTTGTTAGCAAAATAAACAAAACCCTGCACATCTGCAAACTGGTGGCCGGGGGTGTTCTGCGCACATGTGCCTTTCCCCAAAATAGTACTGCCATTTGGTGGCCATTTGCACATGCACAGACCGGCTGCCCTTTTCCAAAATAGTGCTGATGCTACTGGGGTCATTTTGGGACCACATGCTGCATGTGCGCAGAATAGTCTGGGGTTTTCTTTAAGAACCCCCCCCCCCCCAAATGAAGGGGTTTTTGTAAATGAAAAGAAAAACAATAACTAATACGAACAGGATTCCTGCTGCACACCCCTAGGGAGAAGCAATAGCTGCTGGCATGGCAGGTGGAGACGTGCCTCATTTGTACCTTTACAGTGTGAATGCAGCCAAAGGCAATTCTTGTACAAACATGTGGGTGCACATATTCCCTGCAAGTACTCCAAAAGTTGCCGTTCAACTTTTGAAACAGTGGGCGGCTTGCCAGGAAACAGTATATCACAAATTGCATGGCTACTCATAGTTTGAAACCTCATGTTTTAAAGCTCAGTGCCAAAATTCAAACGCATCCCTTCTTTTTTCTGCCCTGATAATACACGATGACAAACACAACACAGACCTACTCAATGACAGACCTTTCTAAGAAAAAATAAATCAATAATTATTTCCATTGTAAAGATCCATTAAGGCCACATAACAGGCTGATATTTTTTCGTTCACCATTAATTTGAAACATTTTTCATCCGAGTCAACTTGTGTCTGCTAGCATTTCTGAAATACTACCTTATCTTATAGAACACTATCCTTGCATCAGAGGAAAAGGAAAGGAAATTTATTTATTCTGATTAAGAAAAATGCATGATTATGGGCTACACTCTCCAAGTATATGTTGCTGCTAAGTTATTATATTTTGAAAGTAAAAGTGAGTGAAATAAACTTCTGGT
The DNA here is from genome assembly GCA_003113815.1 of Sphenodon punctatus. NCBI lineage: Eukaryota > Metazoa > Chordata > Lepidosauria > Sphenodontia > Sphenodontidae > Sphenodon > Sphenodon punctatus. The sequence continues at coordinate 634,114 of QEPC01000321.1, forward strand.
TATGTTAGGTGCATGAAGAGGGAGGTTGCTGCTGTATGCAAATAGCAAAGAGTATTTTTGCTGTATTTCTCAGCAAACAGTGCAACCCTTATCTCTGATTTCCCAGGGAAACAGCATTCTCATTTTACTTTCTACACTTAAATCATTATTTCCTTTATGCTGAAATTTCCTGATGCAATCACACAACCAGCCATATTTTTTTATATAAATATGGGCTATTTTATCCCTTGACCTATGTAACTTGGGGGTAAACCAAATACATGTTGTTGGCACATACAGTTTAATCACAAGTCTCGTGTGGTTTTCTTGTTTTGGGGGATACCTGAATGCATAAGAATCTCCACTTTCATTTCAATCAAGACCGACATTTCTAGAAGTCATGGTTGCAGAGAGAGACTTGAAAATGGAAGACTGAAAAATAGAAGGCCATTTAAAAAAAAAAATTTTAGAAAAACAAGTCATGATTCTACAATCATCTCATGATTTGGGGGGACCCAACTCCTATTTTTTGAACATTTGGGGACTGCCAATGCTGAAATTACAATCTGTAGCTATTCCTCACCCCCCAGCTCTTCCTGTCCTTCCCATATAAGTCACTGTAGTTCAGAGGTGACTAAATATTAGATAATCAGCAAAGTAACGATACAATAGTTATATGTGTTTTCACATCCCAGCTAGACAAGCATCTATTTGTGATGCTGTAGGCAGAATATATCCTGCCTTTAAGGGGGTTGGACTAGATGAAGGGGGTTGGACTAGATGACCCTTGATGTACCTTCCAACCCTACAATTTTATTATCCTAATCATCCAAAGATGGGGGGGGGGAGGAGGAGGGAACACTGCACCCTTGTTTCCCCAATTCCCCATCTCTCAACCCCACAAGGCCCAACTCCATGTAATATATCTATAAACATGTTTAGAAAACAAGAGAAAAACTCTTTGCGCTTACCCTGCACAGCAGACTAGTGTTGCCACCTGTGGTGGGGTTTCTTACATGACACTCCCATAGGCCAAAATGTAAGTGTCAGGTAGAAAAAAAAAGACAGAAGGTGACAGAGTGTGGGTTAATTTGAAAGGGGAAAAGGAGTGCATTGTTTAGGAAGCACAGTCAGCGTAAGAGAGAGTTCAACTCACAACCACTTCGGATCTAGTGTGAGGTACTTCCTAAGGCTCCATGAGATGTGCAATTAGACTCTCTTTTTCTCCCCATTCTTCCCTGTGGTAGATTAGAACCACAAAAGACTGATATGCATTTAAGAGGAACTAAAATGGCAGCTGGCTGAACATAAAATGGCTTCCAACAGGAAGTGAGTGTGTTTGGGCCATGGTTCCAGCTACAAATTGAGCAGCCAAACCCCAAGAAAGTCAGTCTGCTCTGGAACACTGAAGGGAGCTTATCTCTGGTAGAAACTGCCTAGCAGTTGGTACGTTGTGCCTCCTAAGCTTGAAAGCCATTAAGAAAGACACCTTGATGCCTGAGAGTGAGTTGTATGAATAGTCAGCCAGTGGACTGTTGCTTGGCTAGACTTGGCCTTATGAGATGCTGAAGACTGTATATGTTATAGCCTGGTGCTGATGTATTGAGACTGACCAGAGGCTTGTTGAGTGGCCTGGGAAGAGACTGTTATGTAAATAAACTGGTTTAATGCTAATTCCTAATGGCTATGTGAGTTATCTGGACCTGATTCTGCAAATGCTTACATATAGCACAGCTGCCCCTGCTACACTTCCTCTTCCCCAAGCAGACATGGCTCACATCTTAATGGAAACTGTGCTGAAATTAAGGAGGCAGCCCAGTCCACTCCTTCCTGGATTCAAGAGGTATTTTCCATTTCCTCCATCTACCTGCCCATCTTTATACTTATGTAAATAGTATCACTCTACCAAGGGCTGTTAATATAGTAGCAGCAAAAATGAAGCTAGATGTTAGCCTCTCCCTTTCCAACCTCAGTCTAAGGAGAGCTTTAAGAGGTTCAGTGGCCTATCTTTTGATCCCCTTAGCCTGGGAAGATAGAAAAGCAAGATATAAGAATCAACACCAGTTCAAAGTGGGAAGTACACTGCTTCTAAATGTATTAGATTGGCAGCTTTCCTCCCCCCCCCCCCCCCCCCCCCCCCCCCCCATCCTATTCCCAATGGTATTTCAGAACATTTTCAATTGGGGTATATATCTAGAAATGTTTTTCTTGGGTTCTTCCCAAAACTGTGTACCTCAAAAGGCCTTTCAATCATAGCACTTTGTTTTATTGTTTCCTTGCAGAATAGCAGTGTAAAACTATACTACGCATATCGGACTCTCTTGGGACCAACTGAGTATGCTGAGAGCATTGAAGGAACATTGTGAGAAGGTAAACTCCGGAAAGGTGGCATATTAACTTAATGCTTTGTAAAAGCTTGTAGTGTGATAAGCTGAACTGAGTTGGGCTGGAATTCACCTAGTTGCCAGCCAAAGAAATTAGATCTTGATAAGTTGGAGTGATCCAACCAAGGAAGTGCAGATTAGATGAGGTGTGAAATACAATAGTTCAATCCCAATTGTTTGTTTACAGAAAATGGCTTGCAATGGACTGACTTGTGCATGTGGTGCTGCCCTCTAGATACTGTCTTGCAGATCTATTGCTAGAACCAGCTGAGAGACATCCTCTTTAGCTTAAATACTAAAGATCTTTGTGTTTGCAACTGGAAAGTCTGGGTTCTTCATGAAGTTCTGTAACTGTGTGTGATATATCCGATTACTGTAGCTTTTGTCTGAAACACAAGGATCCATGTGTGTGTGATATATCCAATGACTGTATCATTGGGAGCTTTCACACATGCAAGAATGCATCCTTTGAAGGTCCAGTGAAGGAATATACATGCAAATCAGGCACATCTTTGATCAAGTGGGAATGCCCAGAGGCGTGTGATTGAAACTTTCATGCACATTCACAAAGGCAATTGATTGGACTGCAAAATTCAGCTCATTCAATTGCCCTTGTAAAAAAGCTTCAATCATACACCTCTGGATATTCCCACATGATCAAAGACATGCCTGATTTGCATGTGCATCCCCTCACTGGACCTTCACTGTATTCCTCCATGTGTGAAAGCACTCTGTATTATTATTAATTTTTATGATTTATATAGCACCAGAAGTCTACATGGCACAGTGCAATCCATAGTTATAGACAGGTCCCTAGCTCTGTTGGATTACAATCTAAGAGAGACAACGGAGAGGTGAACATTGGGAGAGACAAGGATACATTCCTGAGGTTGAGAAGTTGCAGGTGCATGTGCTTAACTTAGTTTCAGGGAACAAACATAGTTAGTAACTTGGTTACAGGTAAGAGATTCTGAGTGAGGGCAGAAGAGGACCCAATTTCACACATGATGAGCTAGGGAAAGCCTGATGGAAGAGGTAGGTTTTCAGGAGGGATTTGAATGTTGGGATGGAGGGAACAGAATGAATGTGTCCAGGGAGGGAGTTCCAGGTGTGGGAGGCAGCAAAGGGCAAAACTGTTTAGAGGGGCAAGGGGGTTGTGAGCAGGTGAAGGTGGGGGCAGAGGAAGAGCAAAGCTCCTGAGCAGGAGTGTGGCAGGATACAGGAGTGGAGATATGTGGTAGCAAGGTCGTGAAGAGCCTTGAAGGTGAAGACACGGAGCTTGTGCTGAATGCGTTCACATAGTGAGAGTCAGTGTAGGGCCAAGAGGGCTGAACTTTGGTTAAAGTGATGGGCAAGGTGGATGACTTTGGCAGCAAGCTTTGGAACAGAGATGAGGGGGTGATATCAGAGCAGCGTACAGTGGAGACCAGCAAGGAGGAAGTTATGGTAGTCAAGGCAACAAATGATTAGAACATGGATTAGAGCTTTTGCAGTGGAAACACTAAGGCAGGACCAAACTTTAGCAATATTATACTGAGTGAAGTGACAGGATTTGACAACAGCCTGGATCTGAGGCATAAAAGAGAGGAGCCAAATAGGAATCTCAGACTACGTGCCTGAGGGACACGCTGGATGGTGATGCCCTCCATGGAAATTGAGAGGGAAGCAGGAGGGGAATGTTTTTTGGGGAAGATGAGTTCGGTCTTGGCCGTATTAAGCTTGAGTTGGTGGTGAGACATCCAAACAGAGATGTCAGACACTGAGCAATATGAGAATGAATGTGGGGGAGAGAGTGCGGGAGTGGAGCAAGAGTGTTGAGTGTCATCGGCATACAGGTGATACTGGAAGCCGTGAGTTTCAATGAGTTTACCCAGAGAAAGAGTGTATAGGGAGAAGAAATGAGGACCCAGGGCAAAGCCTTGGGGAATTCCCACAGAGAGGGGAAGTGATGTAGAGTAGGTACCAGCAAGAGAAATGTTGAAGGAGTGGTTCAAGAGATACAAAGAGAACTAGTTGAGAACAGACACCCAGAAACGAAGGGAACATCATGAATCGAGGAGGAGGCCATGGTTGACAGTGTCAAAGATATCATAGAGAAAGTAGGACAAGAATGGAATAGAGGCCCTTAGACTTATCTAAGAGATGGTCATTGGTGATTTTTGGTGAGAGCAGACTCAGTCGAGTGGAGAGGTCTGAAACCCAAATTGAAGGGGGTCAAGGGAGGATTTTGAAGAGTCATGGGTCCCTGGACCAGATGGGTAGAGAGTAGGGATGTGCGAATGTGGTTCGGAAGTTTGGGGTTCGGCCCGAACTCGGGGTGTTCGGCCCGTTTGTGAACACCCTGAATCTGAACCGCCCCCCGCCCGAACCGGCTGAACAAAGTTTGGGTTCCGAACCCATTCAGGTGGGGGCAGGGAGGAACCCGGTTTTCCCTCCCCCCTCCAGGCTGTTCAGGTTGAAAGGGTGCCAGGGAGCACCCCCACCCCAGGGATCACCCTACCTGGTGGTGCTGGGGCTCTGGCCCCAGGTCCGGCGGTGGCAGGTCTGGCAGCGGCGGTGCTCCGGAGCATTTGAGGCCGCTACTAGGCCTTCCGGGTCAAACCGGAAGGCTTGTAGCAGCCTGAAGTGCTCCAGAGTGCCAGCGGTGGCAGACCTGTTGCCACTACCACTTCTGGACCCGGGGCCAGAGCCCCGGCACCACCAGGTGGGTCGGGGTCTGGGTCCAGCAGTGGCAGTGGTGGTGGGTCCAGTGGCGGCGGCACTCCAGAGTGCTTCAGGCTGCTACTAGGCCTTCTGGTTTGACCCGGAAGACCTAGTAGTGGCCTGAAGCACTCCAGAGTGCTGCCTCCGCCTGACCCGGGGCTAGAGCCCCGGCACCACCAGGTAGGGTGATCCCTGGGGTGGGGGTGGTGGTGTTTTGTTTTTTTACGAGGCTGGCCAGGGTTCGGGAGGGAGGTGCTCCCTAGTAAGGATGGGTGAACAGAACGGAGTTCGGAAATTCAGTTCGGGTCGGTTTGAAATTTGAGTTCATAAATTCGATTCGGTTCAGTTCTGTTTGAAACTCGAGTTCGGTTCAAAAGTTCAGTTCGGTCAACCGAACAGACCAGGTTCGGTTGAATTCCAAACTTCCAAACAAAATTCAGCCATTCATAACCACTTTTTTTGGTGTGTGTTGCCACTAGGGATGGGTGAACAGAACGGAGTTCGGAAATTTGGTTCAGTTCAGTTCGGTTTGAAATTCGAGTTCAGTTCGGAAGTTCGGTTTGGTGGACCGAAAAGACTGAGTTCAGTCTGAACACCGAACTTCTGAACTGCGTTCACTCATCGCTACTCCCTGGTGCCCCTTCCATCTGTGCAGCCTGGAAGGGGGAGGGAAAACTGGGCCCCTTCCCACCTAAACAGGCCGAACTGAGCAGTTTCGGGTTCAGCCGAACCCCAAATGGGCTGAACACCAAACCACCCGGTGTTCGCGCATCCCTAGTAGAGAGGACATGAACTCTGCTTGCAAATCTCTATGGCCTAGGGGCTTAATATCAGTTTAGGCATTCACATGATCATTATTCTGGCGTTATTTGAAACAGATATAGATAAGACCTTTAAATCCAGTTTAACTAGAACTAGTTATACGGGTATGGCTGTTCAAACTATCACCTTCAATCTGGATTTATAGAGAATAATACCAGTATTACGCTAATCTGAAAACAGCCATCCAAGCAGAAATGTCAGAGACATTTGGTGATGCAAAACTGAATGGAAGGTTAGGAGATTGTGGTGATGGGAGACAGAGTTGAGTGTCCTCAGTGTACAGGTGACACTAGAAGCCACAAGATTCAATGAGCTTGCCCAGGGATTGACTGTAAAGGGAGAAGAGGGCAAGGACATAATATAGGGGAACTCTGACTTGGAGGGGAAGTCACTTGGAGGAAGCATTGGTAAACAAAGACATTGGAGGAGTGTGTAACATTTGGTAATATGTCTTTGCTATCCTCAAAAGCTTGCCGCTACTATAGTTACTGACACAAGGTCAAAGAGCACATTCAATCTGTAGAAGTCCGACAGTTCAGCTGAACATAGAGCTATATTTTAGCAAACTTATTTATAACTGAGATGATAATACAAAGCAAATACTGAATTTGATTAATTCAGTGTATTCAAATCCATTTTACTGATGCAGATATGAAATAACTGCAAGTAGTATGACTTACGAGTTCCTGACTCTGATCTCAGGGATTTCTGGAGAGAGGTTGGTCAGCAGCAACCCAGTTCATTATTCTTCCCCACCCCACAGTAGGGGTGCTTATTGCTGCCTGTCAGACAGCATAGTTACTGCAGCATCTCATACTCCATCGAGCTCGGTCCATGGCCAATCTTTGTTTGGGTATAGGGGTGGGCGAACGCGGTTCGGAAGTTTGGAGTTTGGCCCGAACTCAGCCTGTTCAGATGACCGAACACGAACGCGAACATACTGAACAAGGCAAACACCGAACGGCAAAATGGCCGAACAGTTCGGTCGGTTCAGATCATGTTCAGGTGAGTTTGGGTGGCAAAAGAAGGTTCACTGGAAGGTCAAACATGACAGGGAGGTGTAGTCAGTCACTGAGGAGCAGACTTCCAGGCACCAGGGGTGGAGAGGTTTACAAGAAATGAAACTAATTATCTGCCTCCCTCCTTCCCAACACCTTCTGAGCTAGTCACTGTTCCTGAACAGCAGGCATTGAGTAGGATTTTTAGATTGCTTTAAGTTTCATTTCAGTTTTGTACTGAAATGAAACTGAAACCTTAAACTGAAACCTTGTGTTATGCATTTCACTGTACAGACTTATTGAGTATGTATGTATTTCACTACAGACTCCACTTCTGTTTGTGATTCCCCCCATCCCATATATATGGGATGTATATATATATATATGGATATGGGATGGGGGAGATAGATAGATAGATGTAGAGAGTTGTAGGAGTTAGCTTAGTGATAGAGATAGCGTTAGTGATTTAGTTTTAGTGTTTGTAGGAGTAGGCCTGTGTACTTATTAGATAATCCATTTAGTTCATAGCATTTAGAATGGTTAATAGCAGTTAGATTTAGTGTAGATAGATATACATATTAGATTAAAAAATAAATTAAAAAAACCATATAAAAACAAAAAAACCAAATAAAAAACAAAAGAAAACCATATAAAACCCAATAAAAAAACAAAAAAACATATAAAAAACAAACCAAAAAACATAACATTTCCCGAACGGCCTAACAGAACGGCCTGTTCGGACGACCGAACTCAGCAGACGAACCCGAACTCAGCAGACGAGCCGAACGGCCGAACCCGAACCGCGATCTGTTCGCCCATCCCTATTTGGGTATTTATGTGTTCATTATTTGACTCACTGGTATTTTGGCATTTCTGTATTCAGTACTTCATGTAATTTGGTAATGGTCTTTTGGTTTGTGTGGGGGATCATTTTTGAATGTATTTGAACCAATGTAGGGGAAAGGGCATGGAAAACGGGTATGCAAGGGTTCACCCGCTCTGCGAACACACACAAGGATCACCAGTGGGTAAATCTCCCTTAGGGTCTTATTGAGGTGGTAGAGGAAGGATCCTCCTAGCCAGAGAACATCACAGGGAGGCGGTGACATTGCAGTAAGATTGCTCCTTGCACACCACACGGAGAAGGAAGGACCAAGTGCCACAGTGGGGAGCACTGGGGAACAGGGGGAACCCCTGGGAGAGGAGGAGAGACCGGGACAAGGGACACTCAGCAGGATAGGGGACCTGGGATAAGGGAATAGGGAAATCAACCAGTCTACCTTTGCACCCTCGCACACTTCCACAACCCCAACACCCAAACAAAATACAACCTCGCTCTCTGTCACTCGCACAAGCACGCACTCACATACACACACACTCAGATGCTTCGCTAGTCTCAGCAATATGCAGATTCAGTCACAAGGGCCAGTCTCTTAGGAGTTACTCTCATCACTGGTGCCGCATCAGGGCTCCTAGTGCTCCTTGTATGTGGGTCTGAAGCCGGTGCAGGCGTTCTGAACACCTGGGAGGGGCCAGAACCGTCGGGGCATTCCCTGCGCCTCTTGCTTCAGTGCAGATGCTCGCGGTGAGCTCCGAGGGCGCTGCAAGCGGCCCTGCACTCAGAGCACAGGGGCGTCGGTGGCGGCAGGCGTCCTATCGCCGTGCGGGTGCACCAGACTCGGGGGGGGGAGGGGGTTCTCTGCATTGCCAGCGTGTGGGGGTGTGGTGCTGTCAGCAGCGGGGGGCATGTCCTCCAGCCACGATGTTGACGTGCTGGTTTCATCATTGCAGGGAGGTGCGGTCGGTGCCCTGCTCTCCAAGGATCGCCCCAGGGAGCCCTTCCTTGCCCTCCATCTCCGATACTGTCACAGGCAGTGCCTGACAACCAATCACATCCACATTCAGAAATTAAAAGAAGCCACCAAATAGTACCATTGAAGTGAACAAAAGAACAGAGAACTGAAATTCCAAAGGGACCAAAATGATAAAGCAAAGAAAACAAAAGACATGAATTTCAGAATAGTGATGAAGATGAATCCAGATAGTAATTCATGGGAACGAATATGCAAATTACCTTTGCATAGATAAAAATGTCATATTTCTTTCAGTCCTAATTGTATTTGTATTGCTGCCTGGCACCCTGAACTTCTCCTGACAGGAAAGAAATAACAGAGTGCCAGGTAACTAAAGAAATCACCTTCTGCTATATTTTTTTAAGATGGTAGTGGCAAAAAAAATGAAGCAGTTGGGATTGAATGAAAGATACAAGTTCATAAGGCATAGCAAATTGTGAGATAATTGTACATGTACATTTGCACTTTTACATTAAGCAATCGAAGTAGTCTTAAGTGTGTATTCAATGTGTTATGACCAAGAATATTTCTTTCCTCTAAGGGGTCTAGGAAAATCATTTTTTCCCTTCCCAAGAGAGAACTGAATACAAAGCTCTCATAAAAGTATCTCTGAATATTTTGAAGCATAATCACAGCTTGAAATTCCCCTTTCATATCTAACAGGTTCGTCATTCAATGGCAATTCTTAAATGTGGCTTTTCACAATCAGGCATCCAGTTCACACAACTGGCCATCCAGAGATACCATTATATATCTCCAAAAAAATGTGCTGTGTTCTTGTAAAAAAAAAAAGAAAAAAAAAAAGAAGCTCCTCCCTGACAAAGGAAGAGTTATCACTTTCAAGTAAAAGATGTGTTCTTTTAAAGATGTTTCAAACTAAACTCTGTAACATAACTAAGGTTACAGTTTTATCACAGGAGGGGAACAGCAGTCATGGATATTGTGAAACGGTGTGAATTTTCATGATTTGAAAACCTGGTTCTAATGGCGTTGAGAAATCTGGTGCTGTCTGTTCACAATTCAAGATATTAGCCAGGGGAATCAAGGGCGACAGTTTTGTGATGTATGATATGGTGTTTCAGACTTACAGAAAACCTTAACTTGTAAACTATTATTGTGCACGCTAAAGAAACAGTTAACTTTGTCAGTAGTCAAAAGCAGCAGTTAATAGGAACGTCTGCCGAAACTGTGTATGTGGTTTGCCTTACACATTCCTGACCTCAGATCCCAGGGACTTCTGGAGAGAGGCTGGCCAGCAGCAACCCAGTCCAGTATCCTTCCCCACCCCACAGTAGGAAGGATACAGCACCGCTGTACAGCACAGCTACTGCTGCCTGTATGAGGTGCTACAGTAGCTGGGCTGTCTCACTCCATTGGTTTGGGGCTTGGTCCATGGCCAGGACCATTGTGTGACATGGGCCCATGTGCATCCTGGTAGCTGGGGGCGGGGAAGCTATCTGTCATGTACAACCACATACATTTTTAACCCTCCTGCGACTGAGAAACTGACTAATAACTGTATCGGGCCCTCATTAATAAATAGCTGGAAAATAATGAATGTGATTGATTTGAAATGGACTCCAGATTAAGAAAAAAAATGGACAGTTTATTAGTATAACTGAAAAACAGAAATACAAAACAACACCCCATGGTATTGGAGGTCATCATGACCCCTCATGTAAAGCAGCACAACTAACAAAAACAATACAGGGGGGTATTGTTGACCCCACCCCCTCCAATCCAGAAAAGGAGAGGAGGAGGAGCCAGCTCAAAAGTCTTGAGTTCACAGTAGGATGGCCAGATATGCCAATTTTAGAGGACATTTATGAAAAATACAGGTTGCAGGGCTTCATCAAACCTCACAGTAAATGCAGGGGTCATCGACACCCCCGATGCAGAATGACTAGGTATTTTTCCAACACAAAGCTGCTAATGGCTGTGATTAAAAAAACAGTGTCAAGAGTTCACTATAAATAGGTCTTAATTAACTGCTGTGTAAAGAGTTGCATTGTTTTCAAGTGAGCTCCAAACCTCACAGTAAATGCAGGGGTCATCAACACCC